>CM065803.1:116705000-117305000 GCA_033398695.1 Orobanche coerulescens
GAACCTCGTGAAGCTTTAATCCAAATCGAATGAACTTCATGAGCCTAGTCTCTAGGAACTTCATAAACCTTAAATCCAAGATCAAAGGAACTTCATGAGCTTAGTCCTTTAGGGACCTCATGAACTTTTATTCCAAATACGAAGGAACCTCATGAGCCTAGTCCTCTAGGAACCTCACGAACCTTAAATCCAGATCGAAAAGAATTTCATGAGCCCACTCCTCTAGGAAACTCATGAACCTTAAATCGAAATCCAAAAGGAACTTCATGAGTCCAGTTCTCTAGGAACCTCGTGAACCTTTAATTCAAATCCGTAGGAAGTCCTCCTCTAGTAACAACTTGAACCTTAAAAAATTCAAAGGAAAAACCCATAAACTCCTAGTCCTATGGGAACCTCATGAAGTTCGAGACTTAAAAAAACCAAAAAGGAGAACTTGAGCCAGCCTCCTTTAGGGACCTGTTGAACCTTTATTACAAATCCGAAGGAACCTCATGAGCCTAGTCCTCTATGAACCTCATGAACCTTAAATCCAAGTCAAAAGGAACTTCACGAACATAGTCCTCTAGGAACCTCACGAACCTTAAATTCAAATCCAAAGGAACTTCATGATCCAGTCCTCTAGGAACCTCATGAACATTTAATTCGAGTCTCAAGGAACTTCATGGGCCTAGTCCTCTAGGAACCTCGTGAACCTTAGATCCAAATCCAAAGGAACATTATGAGCCTAGTCCTTTGGAACCTAATGAACCGTAAATCCAAATTCAAAGGAACTTCATGAGCCTAGTCCTCTAGGAACCTCATGAACCTTTAATCCAAATCGAAGGAACTTCATGAGCCCAATCCTCTAGGAACCTCATGAACCTTAAATCCAAATCTAAGGGAACTTCATGAGCCCAGTCCTCGAGGAACCTCATGAACCTTTAATCCAAATACGAAGGAACCTCATGAGCCTAGTCCTCTAGGAACCTCACGAACCTTAAATCCACATCCAAAGGAATTTCATGAGCATAGTCCTCTAGGAAACTCATGAACCTTAAATCCAAATCCAAATGAACTTCATGAGTCTAGTTCTCTAGGAACCTCGTGAAGCTTTAATCCAAATCGAAGGAACTTCATGAGCCTAGTCCTATGGGAACCTCATGAAGTTCTGGAACCTTAAATCGAAATCTAAAGAAACTTCATGACCCTAGTCCTTTAGGGACCTCATGAACCTTTATTACAAATTCGAAGGAACCTCATGAGCCTAGTCCTCCATGAACCTCATGAACCATAAATCTAAGTCAAAAGGAACTTCAAGAACCTAGTCCTCTAGGAACCTCACGAACCTTAAATTCAAATCGAAGGAACTTCATGAGCCGATCATCTAGAAACCTCAGAACATTTAATTCGAGTCTCAAGGAACTTCATGAGCCTAGTCCTCTAGGAACCTCGTGAACCTTAGATCCAAATCCAAAGGAACATTATGAGCCTAGTCCTCTGGGAACCTAATGAACCGTAAATCCAAATCCAAAGGAATTTCATAAGCCTAGTCCTCTAGGAACCTCATGAACCTTTAATCCAATCCAAAGGAACTTCATGAGCCTAGTCCTCTAGGAACCTCATGAACCTTAAATCCAAATCCAAAAGGAACTTCATGAGTCTAGTCCTCTAGGAACTTCATGAACCTTAAATCCAAATTCAAAGGAACTTCATGAGGCTAGTCATGGGAACCTCATGAATTTAGGAACCTTAAATCCAAATTCAAAGGAACTTCATGAGCCTAGTCCTTTAGGGACCTCATGAACCTTTATTACAAATCCGAAGGAACCTCATGAGCCTAGTCCTCCATGAACCTCATGAACCTTAAATCTAAGTCAAAGGAACTTCAAGAACCTAGTCCTCTAGGAACCTCACGAACCTTAAATTCAAATCTCAAGGAACTTCATGACCTAGTCATCTAGAAACCTCGGGAACATTTAATTCGAGTCTCAAGGAACTTCATGAGCCTAGTCCTCAGGAACCTCGTGAACCTTAGATCCAAATCGAAAGGAACATTATGAGCCTAGTCCTCAGGAACCTAATGAAATGTAAATCCAAATCCAAAGGAATTTCATAAGCCCAGTCCTCTAGGAACCTCATGAACCTTTAATCCAAATCTAAGGGAACCTCATGAGCCTAGTCCTCTAGGAACTTCATGAACCTTAAATCCAGATATGAAGGAATTTCATGAGCCTTGTCCTCTAGGAAACTCATGAACCTTAAATCTAAATCCAAAGGAACTTCATGAGTCTAGTCTTCTAGGACCCTCGTGATGTTAGCTTTAATTCAAATTTAAAGGAACTTCATAAGCACAGTCCTCTAGGAACTTCATGAACCTTAAATCCAAATCAAAGGAACTTCATGAGGCTAGTCCTATGGGAACCTCATGAATTTCTGGAACCTTAAATCCAAATCTAAAAGGAACTTCAGGAGTCCAGTTCTTTAGGGACCTCATGAACCTTTATTACAAATCTAAAGGAACCTCATGAGCCTAGTCCTCCAGGAACCTCATGAACCTTAAATCTAAGTCAAAAGGAACTTCAAGAACCTAGTCCTCTATTATCCTCACGAACCTTAAATTCAAATCGAAAGGAACTTCATGAGCCCGATCCTCTAGGAAACTCATGAACATTTAGTTCGAGTCTCAAGGAACTTCATGAGCTTAGTCCTCAAGGAACCTCGTGAACCTTAGATCCAAATCCAAAGGAACATTATGAGCCTAGTCCTTTGGGAACCTAATGAACCGTAAATCCAAATTCAAAGGAACTTCATGAGCCCAGTCCTCTAGGAACCTCATGAAGGTTAAATCCAAATCCAAGGAACTTCATGAGCCCAATCCTCTAGGAACCTCGTGAACCTTAAATCCAAATCTAAGGGAACTTCATGAGCCTAGTCCTCGAGGAATTTCATGAACCTTAAATCCAAATTCGAAGGAACTTCATGAGCTAGTCTTTTAGGGACCTCGTGAACCATTATTCCAAATTCAAAGGAACTTCATGAGCCTAGTCTATGGGAACCTCATGAAGTTCTGGAACCTTAAATCGAAATCGAAGGAACTTCACGAGCACAGTCCTTTAGGGACCTCATGAACCTTTATTACAAATCCAAAGGACCTCATGAGCCTAGTCCTCTATGAACCTCATGAACCTTAAATCCAAATCAAAAGAAACTTCATGAACCTAGTCCTCTATGAACATCATGAACCTTAAATCCAATCTAAAGGAACTTCATGAGCCCAGTCCTCTAGGAACCTCATGAACCTTTAATCCAAGTCAAAAGGAACTTCATGAACATAGTCTCTAGGAACCTCATGAAGCTTAAATCCAAATCGAAAAACTTCATGAGCCCAATCCCTAGGAACCTCGTGAACCTTTAATCCAAGTCTCAAGGAACTTCATGAGCCTAGTCCTTTTGGGACCTCATGAATTTTTATTCCAAATACGAAGGAACCTCATGAGCCTAGTCCTCGAGAACCTCATGAACCTTAAATCCAGATCAGAAGGAATTTCATGAGCCCAGTCCTCTAGAAACTCATGAACCTTAAATCCAAATCCAAAGGAACTTCATGAGTCTAGTTCTCTAGTAACCTCGTGAAGCTTTAATCCAAATCGAGGAACTTCATGGCGTAGTCCTAGGAACTTAAAGGAACTTCATGAGCCTAGTCACATGGGAACCTCATGAAGTTCTGGAACCTTAAATCTAAATCCAAAGAAACTTCATGACCATAGTCCTTTAGGGACCTCATGAACCTTTATTACAAATCCGAAGGAACCTCATGAGCCTAGTCCTCCATGAACCTCATGAACCTTGAATCTAAGTCAAAAGGAATTTCAAGAACCTAGTCCTTTAGGAACCTCACGAACCTTAAATTCAAATCTCAAGGAACTTCATGAGCCTAGTCATCTAGGAACCTCGTGAACATAAAATCTAAATCGAAAGGAACATCATGAGCCTAGTCCTCTAGGAACCTCGTGAACCTTAGATCCAAATCGAAAGGAATTTCATGAGCCTAGTCCTCCAGGAACCTCATGATACTTTAATCCAAATCGAAGGAATTTCATAAGCCCGATCCTCTAGGAACCTCATGAACCTTTAATCCAAATCTAAGGGAACTTTCATGAGCCTAGTCCTCGAGGAACCTCATGAACCTTAAATCCAGATCGAAGGAATTTCATGAGCCTTGTCCTCTAGGAACTTCATGAACCTTAAATCCAAATTCAAAGGAACTTCATGAGTCTAGTTCTCTAGGACCCTCATGAAGCTTTAATCCAAATACGAAGGAACTTTATAAGCACAGTCCTTTAGGGACCTCATGAACCTTAAATCGAATCGAAGGAACTTCATGAGGCTAGTCCTCTAGGAAACTCATGAATTTCGGACTTAAATCGAAATCTAAAAGGAACTTCATGAGTCCGATTCTTTAGGAGCCTCATTAACCTTAAATACAAATCTAAAGGAACCTCATGAGCCTAGTCCTCCATGAACCTCATGAACCTTAAATCTAAGTCAAAAGGAACTTCACGAACCTAGTCCTATAGGAACCTCACGAACCTTAAATTCAAATCCAAGGAACTTCATGAGCCCGATCCTCTAGGAACCTCATGAACATTTAATTCGAGTCTCAAGGAACTTCATGAGCCTAGTCCTCTAGGAACCTCGTGAACCTTAAATCCAAATCGAAAGGAATATTATGAGCCTAGTCCTCGGGAACCTCATTGAACCATAAATCGAATCCAAAGGAATTTCATGTGCCCAGTCCTCTAGGAACCTCATGAACCTTTAATCCAATCCGAAGGAACCTCATGAGCCTAGTCCTCTAGGAACCTCATGAACCTTAAATCGAAATCGAGGAACTTCATGAGCTAGTCCTCGAGGAACTTCATGAACCTTAAATCCAAATTCAAAGGAACTTCATGAGGCTAGTCATAGGAACCTCATGATGTTAGGGAACTTTAAATCTAAATCGAAGGAACTTCATGAGCACAGTCCTTTAGGGACTCATGAACCTTTATTCCAAATCGAAGGAACTTCATGAGCCCGATCCTCTAGGAAACTCATGAACATTTAAATCGAGTCTCAAGGAACTTCATGAACCTAGTCCTCTAGGAACCTCGTGAACCTAAAATCCAAATCGAAGGAACATTATGAGCCTAGTCCTCAGGAACCTAATGAACCGTAAATCCAAGTCGAAGAAACTTCATGATCTTAGTCCTCTAGGAACCTCATGAAACTTTAATCCAAATCGAAGGAACTTCATGAGCCCGATCCTCTAGGAACCTCATGAACCTTAAATCCAAATCTAAGGAACTTCATGAGCCTAGTCCTCGAGGAACCTCATAAAGCTTTAATCCAATACGAAGGAAATTCATGAGCCTAGTCCTCTAGGAACTTCATAAACCATAAAGCTAAATTCAAAGGAACTTCATGAGCATAGTCACATGGGAACCTCATGAATTTAAGGGAACCTTAAATCGAAATCGAAGGAACTTTATGAGCATAGTCCTTTAGGGACCTCATGAACCTTAAATCGAAATCGAAGGAATTTCATGAGCCTAGTCCTCTAGGAAACTCATGAAACTTAAATCGAAATCGAAAAGGAACTTCATGAGTCGATTCTCTAGGAACCTCATTAACCTTAAATCAAATCTAAAGGAACCTCATGAGCCAGTCCTCTAGGAACCTCATGAACCTTAAATCCAAGTCAAAAGGAACTTCACGAACATAGTCCTATAGGAACCTCATGAACCTTAAATCGAATCGAAAAACATCATGAGCCCAATCCTCTAGGAACCTCATGAACATTTAATCGAGTCTCAAGGAACTTCATGAGCCGAGTCTCTAGGAACCTCGTGAACCTTAAATCCAAATCGAAGGAACATTATGAGCCTAGTCCTCCGAGAACCTCATGAACCATAAATCGAATCGAAAGGAACTTCATGAGCCCAGTCCTCTATGAACCTCATGAACCTTTAATCGAATCCGAAGGAACTTCATGAGCCCAATCCTCTAGGAACCTCATGAACCTTAAATCCAAATCGAGGAACTTCATGGCGTAGTCCTCGAGGAACTTCATGAACTTTAAATCCAAATTCAAAGGAACTTTATGAGCCTAGTCCTATGGGAACCTCATGATGTTAAAACTTAAATCTAAATCGAAGGAACTTCATGAGCATAGTCCTTTAGGGACCTCATGAACCTTTATTCCAAATACGAAGGAACCTCATGAGCCTAGTCCTCTAGGAACCTCATGAACCTTAAATCCAAATCCAATGGAATTAAATGAGCCCAGTCCTCTAGGAAACTCATGAACATTTAATTTGAGTCTCAAGGAACTTAATGAACCTAGTCCTCTAGGAACCTCGAGAACCTAAAATCTAAATCGAAGGAACATTATGAGCACAGTCCTCAGGAACCTCATGAACCGTAAGTCCAATCCAAAGGAACTTCATGAGCCCAGTTCTCTAGGAACCTCATGAAACTTTAATCCAAATCGAAGGAACTTCATGAGCCCGATCCTCTATGAACCTCATGAACCTTAAATCCAAATCTAATGGAACTTTCATGAGCCTAGTACTCGAGGAACCTCATGAAGCTTTAATCCAAATACGAAGTAAATTAATGAGCCTTGTCCTCTAGGAACTTCATAAACCTTAAAGCTAAATTCAAAGGAACTTCATGAGCATAGTCTCTAGGACCCTCATGAAGTTTAAATCCAAATCGAAGCGAACTTCATGAGCACGGTCCTTTAGGGACCTCCTGAACCTTAAATCCAATCGAAAGGAATTTCATGAGCCAGTCCTCTAGGAAACTCATGAAACTTAAATCGAAATCTAAAAGGAACTTCATGAGTCCAGTTCTCTAGGAACCTCATTAACCTTAAATCGAATCTAAAGGAACCTTATGAGCCCAGTCCTCTAGGAACCTCATGAACCTTAAATCCAAGTCAAAGGAACTTCATGAACATAGTCTATAGGAACCTCACGAACCTTAAATCCAAATCGAAGGAACTTCATGAGCCCGATCCTCTAGGAACCTCATGAACATTTAATTGAGTCTCAAGGAACTTCATGAGCCTAGTCCTCTAGGAACCTCGTGAACCTTAAATCCAAATCGAAGGAATATCATGAGCCTAGTCCTCTAGAACCTCATTAACCATAAATCGAATCGAAAGGAACTTCATGTGCCCAGTCCTCTATGAACCTCATGAACCTTTAATCCAAATCGAAGGAACTTCATGAGCACAATCCTCTAGGAACCTCATGAACCTTAAATCCAAATCGAGGAACTTCATGAGCCTAGTCCTCGAGGAACTTCATGAACCTTAAATCCAAATTCAAAGGAACTTCATGAGCACAGTCCTATGGGAACCTCATGATGTTAGAAAACTTTAAATCTAAATCGAAGAAACTTCATGAGCACGGTCCTTTAGGGACTCATGAACCTTTATTCTAAATCGAAGGAACTTCATGAGCCCGATCCTCTAGGAAACTCATGAACATTTAATTCGAGTCTCAAGGAACTTCATGAACCTAGTCCTCTAGGAACCTCGTGAACCTAAAATCCAAATCGAAAGGAACATTATGAGCCTAGTCCTCTAGGAACCTCATGAACCGTAAATCCAAATCGAAAGGAACTTCATGATCCTAGTCCTCTAGAAACCTCATGAAACTTTAATCGAATCCGAAGGAACTTCATGAGCCCAATCCTCTAGGAACCTCATGAACCTTAAATCCAATCTAAGGGAACTTTCATGAGCCTAGTCCTCGAGGAACCTCATAAAGCTTTAATCCAAATACGAAGGAAATTCATGAGCCTAGTCCTCTAGGAACTTCATAAACCATAAAGCTAAATTCAAAGGAACTTCATGAGCATAGTCACATGGGAACCTTAAATCGAAATCGAAGGAACTTTATGAGCACGATCCTTTAGGGACCTCACGAACCTTAAATTCAAATCGAAAGGAATTTCATGAGCCCAGTCCTCTAGGAAACTCATGAAACTTAAATCGAAATCAAAGGAACTTCATGAGTCTAGTTCTCTAGGAACCTCATTAACCTTAAATCGAATCTAAAGGAATATTATGAGCTAGTCCTCTGAGAACCTCATTAACCATAAATCGAAATCGAAAGGAACTTCATGTGCCCAGTCCTCTATGAACCTCATGAACCTTTAATCCAAATCCGAAGGAACTTCATGAGCCTAATCCTCTAGGAACCTCATGAACCTTAAATCGAAATCGAGGAACTTCATGAGCCTAGTCCTCGAGGAACTTCATGAACCTTAAATCCAAATTCAAAGGAACTTCATGAGCCTAGTCCTATGGGAACCTCATGATGTTAAAGAACTTTAAATCTAAATCGAAAGGAACTTCATGAGCACAGTCCTTTAGGGACTCATGAACCTTTATTCCAAATCGAAAGGAACTTCATGAGCCCAATCCTCTAGGAAACTCATGAACATTTAATTCGAGTCTCAAGGAACTTCATGAACCTAGTCCTCTAGGAACCTCGTGAACCTAAAATCCAATCGAATGAACATTATGAGCCTAGTCCTCAGGAACCTCATGAACCGTAAATCCAAATCGAAGGAACTTCATGATCCCAGTCCTCTAGGAACCTCATGAAACTTTAATCGAATCCGAAGGAACTTCATGAGCCCGATCCTCTAGGAACCTCATGAACCTTAAATCCAAATCTAAGGGAACTTTCATGAGCCTAGTCCTCGAGGAACCTCATAAAGCTTTAATCCAAATACGAAGGAAATTCATGAGCCTAGTCCTCTAGGAACTTCATAAACCGTAAAGCTAAATTCAAAGGAACTTCATGAGCATAGTCTATGGGAACCTTAAATCCAAATCGAAAGGAACTTTATGAGCACGATCCTTTAGGGACCTCACGAACCTTAAATTCAAATCGAAGGAATTTCATGAGCCCGATCCTCTAGGAAACTCATGAAACTTAAATCGAAATCAAAAGGAACTTCATGAGTCTAGTTCTCTAGGAACCTCATTAACCTTAAATCGAATCGAAGGAATATTATGAGCCTAGTCCTCTGAGAACCTCATTAACCATAAATCGAATCGAAGGAACTTCATGTGCCCGAGTCCTCTATGAACCTCATGAACCTTTAATCCAAATCCGAAGGAACTTCATGAGCCTAATCCTCTAGGAACCTCATGAACCTTAAATCCAATCGAGGAACTTCATGAGCCTAGTCCTCGAGGAACTTCATGAACCTTAAATCCAATTCAAAGGAACTTCATGAGCCTAGTCTATGGGAACCTCATGATGTTAGAACTTTAAATCTAAATCGAAGGAACTTCATGAGCACGATCCTTTAGGGACTCATGAACCTTTATTCCAAATCGAAGGAACTTCATGAGCCCAATCCTCTAGGAAACTCATGAACATTTAATTCGAGTCTCAAGGAACTTCATGAACCTAGTCCTCTAGGAACCTCGTGAACCTAAAATCCAATCGAAGGAACATTATGAGCCTAGTCCTCAGGAACCTCATGAACCGTAAATCCAAGAAACTTCATGATCCCGAGTCCTCTAGGAACCTCATGAAACTTTAATCCAAATCCGAAGGAACTTCATGAGCCCAATCCTCTAGGAACCTCACGAACCTTAAATCCAAATCTAAGGGAACTTTCATGAGCCTAGTCCTCGAGGAACCTCATAAAGCTTTAATCGAATACGAAGGAAATTCATGAGCCTAGTCCTCTAGGAACTTCATAAACCATAAAGCTAAATTCAAAGGAACTTCATGAGCATAGTCACATGGGAACCTCATGAAGTTAGAACTTAAATCCAAATCGAAAGGAACTTTATGAGCATAGTCCTTTAGGGACCTCACGAACCTTAAATCGAAATCGAAGGAATTTCATGAGCCGATCCTCTAGGAAACTCATGAAACTTAAATCGAAATCGAAAGGAACTTCATGAGTCGATTCTCTAGGAACCTCATTAACCTTAAATCCAAATCTAAAGGAACCTCATGAGCCCAGTCCTCTAGGAACCTCATGAACCTTAAATCCAAGTCAAAAGGAACTTCACGAACATAGTCCTATAGGAACCTCACGAACCTTAAATCCAATCGAAAAAACATCATGAGCCCAATCCTCTAGGAACCTCATGAACATTTAATTCGAGTCTCAAGGAACTTCATGAGCCTAGTCCTCTAGGAACCTCGTGAACCTTAAATCCAAATCCAAAGGAACATTATGAGCCTAGTCCTCTGAGAACCTCATGAACCATAAATCCAAATCCAAAGTAACTTCATGTGCCCAGTCCTCTATGAACCTCATGAACCTTTAATCCAAAATCAAATGGAACTTCATGAGCCTAGTCCTCCAGAAACCTCATAAACCTTAAATCCAAATCGAGGAACTTCATGAGCGTAGTCCTCGAGGAACTTCATGAACCTTAAATCCAATTCAAAGGAACTTTATGAGCCTAGTCCTATGGGAACCTCATGATGTTAGGGAACTTTAAATCTAAATCGAAGGAACTTCATGAGCATAGTCCTTTAGGGACCTCATGAACCTTTATTCCAAATACGAAGGAACCTCATGAGCCTAGTCCTCTAGGAACCTCCTGAACCTTAAATCCAAATCGAAGGAATTTCATGAGCCCAGTCCTCTAGGAAACTCATGAACATTTAATTCGAGTCTCAAGGAACTTCATGAACCTAGTCCTCTAGGAACCTCGTGAACCTAAAATCTAAATCCAAAGGAACATTATGAGCCTAGTGCTCAGGAACCTCATGAACCGTAAGTCCAAATCGAAAGGAACTTCATGAGCCCAGTCCTCTAGGAACCTCATGAAACTTTAATCCAAATCGAAGGAACTTCATGAGCCCAATCCTCTAGGAACCTCATGAACCTTAAATCCAATCTAAGGGAACTTTCATGAGCCTAGTCCTCGAGGAACCTCATGAAGCTTTAATCCAAATACGAAGGAAATTAATGAGCCTTGTCCTCTAGGAACTTCATAAACCTTAAAGCTAAATTCAAAGGAACTTCATGAGCATAGTCTATGGGACCCTCATGAAGTTAGGAACCTTAAATCCAATCCAAGCGAACTTTATGAGCACGGTCCTTTAGGGACCTCACGAACCTTAAATCCAAATCGAAGGAATTTCATGAGCCCAGTCCTCTAGGAAACTCATGAAACTTAAATCGAAATCTAAAAGGAACTTCATGAGTCGATTCTCTAGGAGCCTCATTAACCTTAAATCGAATCTAAAGGAACCTCATGAGCCGAGTCCTCTAGGAACCTCATAAACCTTAAATCCAAGTCAAAAGGAACTTCACGAACATAGTCACATAGGAACCTCACGAACCTTAAATCCAATCGAAGGAACTTCATGAGCCCAATCCTCTAGGAACCTCATGAACATTTAATTCGAGTCTCAAGGAACTTCATGAGCCTAGTCCTCTAGGAACCTCGTGAACCTTAAATCCAAATCGAAAGGAATATTATGAGCCTAGTCCTCCGAGAACCTCATTAACCATAAATCGAATCGAAGGAACTTCATGTGCCCGAGTCCTCTATGAACCTCATGAACCTTTAATCCAAATCGAAGGCACTTCATGAGCCTAATCCTCTAGGAACCTCATGAACCTTAAATCCAAATCCAAGGGAACTTCATGAGCCTAGTCCTCGAGGAACTTCATGAACCTTAAATCAATTCAAAGGAACTTCATGAGCCTAGTCTATGGGAACCTCATGATGTTAGGGAACTTTAAATCTAAATCCAAAGTAACTTCATGAGCACGGTCCTTTAGGGACTCATGAACCTTTATTCCAAATCGAAGGAACTTCATGAGCCCGATCCTCTAGGAAACTCATGAACATTTAATTCGAGTCTCAAGGAACTTCATGAACCTAGTCCTCTAGGAACCTCGCGAACCTAAAATCCAAATCGAAAGGAACATTATGAGCCTAGTCCTCAGGAACCTCATGAACCGTAAATCTAATCGAAGGAACTTCATGATCCAGTCCTCTAGGAACCTCATGAAACTTTAATCCAATCGAAGGAACTTCATGAGCCCAATCCTCTAGGAACCTCATGAACCTTAAATCCAAATCTAAGGGAACTTTCATGAGCCTAGTCCTCGAGGAACCTCATAAAGCTTTAATCGAATACGAAGGAAATTCATGAGCCTAGTCCTCTAGGAACTTCATAAACCATAAAGCTAAATTCAAAGGAACTTCATGAGCATAGTCTATGGGAACCTTAAATCCAAATCGAAGGAACTTTATGAGCACAGTCCTTTAGGGACCTCCTGAACCTTAAATTCAAATCGAAGAATTTCATGAGCCGATCCTCTAGGAAACTCATGAAACTTAAATCGAAATCGAAAAGGAACTTCATGAGTCTAGTTCTCTAGGAACCTCATTAACCTTAAATCGAATCTAAAGGAACCTCATGAGCCCGAGTCCTCTAGGAACCTCATGAACCTTAAATCCAAGTCAAAAGGAACTTCACGAACATAGTCCTATAGGAACCTCACGAACCTTAAATCGAATCGAAGGAACATCATGAGCCCAATCCTCTAGGAACCTCATGAACATTTAATTCGAGTCTCAAGGAACTTCATGAGCCTAGTCCTCTAGGAACCTCGTGAACCTTAAATCCAAATCCATAGGAACATTATGAGCCTAGTCCTCTGAGAACCTCATGAACCATAAATCCAAATCCAAAGGAACTTCATGTGCCCAGTCCTCTATGAACCTCATGAACCTTTAATCCAAATCCGAAGGAACTTCATGAGCCTAATCCTCTAGGAACCTCATGAACCTTAAATCGAATCGAGGAACTTCATGAGCGTAGTCCTCGAGGAACTTCATGAACCTTAAATCCAATTCAAAGGAACTTCATGAGCACAGTCTATGGGAACCTCATGATGTTAGAACTTTAAATCTAAATCGAAGGAACTTCATGAGCATAGTCCTTTAGGGACCTCATGAACCTTTATTCCAAATACGAAGGAACCTCATGAGCGTAGTCCTCAGGAACCTCTGAACCTTAAATCCAATCGAAGGAATTTCATGAGCCTAGTCCTCTAGGAAACTCATGAACATTTAGTCGAGTCTCAAGGAACTTCATGAACCTAGTCCTCTAGGAACCTCGTGAACCTAAAATCTAAATCGAAGGAACATTATGAGCACAGTCCTCAGGAACCTCATGAACCGTAAATCGAATCGAAGGAACTTCATGAGCCCAGTCCTATAGGAACCTCATGAAACTTTAATCCAAATCCGAATGAACTTCATGATCCCAATCCTCTACGAACCTCATGAAACTTAAATCCCTATCTAAGGGAAATTTCATGAGCCTAGTCCTCGAGGAACCTCATGAAGCTTTAATCAATACGAAGGAAATTAATGAGCCTTGTCCTCTAGGAACTTCATAAACCTTAAAGCTAAATTCAAAGGAACTTCATGAGCATAGTCTATGGGACCCGCATGAAGTTCAGGAACCTTAAATCCAATCCAAGCGAACTTTATGAGCACAGTCCTTTAGGGACCTCACGAACCTTAAATCCAATCGAAGGAATTTCATGAGCCCGATCATAGGAAACTCATGAAACTTAAATCGAAATCTAAAAGGAACTTCATGAGTCCAGTTCTCTAGGAACCTCATTAACCTTAAATCCAATCTAAAGGAACCTCATGAGCCCGAGTCCTCTAGGAACCTCATAAACCTTAAATCCAAGTCAAAAGGAACTTCACGAACATAGTCCTATAGGAACCTCACGAACCTTAAATCCAATCGAAAGGAACTTCATGAGCCCAATCCTCTAGGAACCTCATGAACATTTAATTCGAGTCTCAAGGAACTTCATGAGTCTAGTCCTCTAGGAACCTCGTGAACCTTAAATCCAAATCGAAGGAATATTATGAGCCTAGTCCTCTGAGAACCTCATTAACCATAAATCCAAATCGAAGGAACTTCATGTGCCCAGTCCTCTATGAACCTCATGAACCTTTAATACAAATCCGAAGGAACTTCATGAGCCTAATCCTCTAGGAACCTCATGAACCTTAAATCCAAATCCAAGGGAACTTCATGAGCCTAGTCCTCGAGGAACTTCATGAACCTTAAATCAAATTCAAAGGAACTTCATGAGCCTAGTCCTATGGGAACCTCATGATGTTAAGGAACTTTAAATCTAAATCCAAAGGAACTTCATGAGCACGATCCTTTAGGGACTCATGAACCTTTATTCCAAATACGAAGGAACCTCATGAGCCTAGTCCTCTAGGAACCTCCCGAACCTTAAATCCAAATCGAAGGAATTTCATGAGCCCAGTCCTCTAGGAAACTCATGAACCTTAAATCGAAATCGAAAGGAAATTCATGAGTCGATTCTCTAAGAACCTCATGAACATTTAATCGAATCGAAGGAACTTCATGAGCCCAATCATAGGAACCTCATGAACCTTAAATCCAATTCAAAGGAACTTGATGAGCCCAGTCCTTTAGGGACCTCATGAACCATTATTCCAAATCCGAAGGAACCTCATGAGCCTAGTCCTCTAGGAAACTCATGAACCTTAAATCGAATCAAAAGGAACTTCACGAGCCTAGTCCTTTAGGAACCTCGTGAAGCTTTAATCTAAATACGAAGGAACCTCATGAGCCTAGTCCTCTAGGAGCCTCGTGAACCTTAGATCCAAATCCAAAGGAACATTATGAGCCTAGTCCTGGGAACCTAATGAACCATAAATCCAAATCGAAAGGAACTTCATGAGCCCAGTCCTCTAGGAACCTCATGAACCTTTAATCCAAATCCAAAAGGAACTTCATGAGCCCAATCCTCTAGGAACCTCATGAAACTTAAATCCAAATCTAAGGGACTTTTCATGAGCCCGGTCCCTAGGAACCTCGTGAAGCTTAAATCCAAATCCGAAGGAACTTCATGAGCCTAGTCCTTTAGGAACTTCATGAACCTTAAATCCAAATTCAAATGAACTTCATGAGCCCAGTCCTTTAGGGACCTCATGAACCATTATTCCAAATCCGAAGGAACCTCATGAGCCTAGTCCTCTAAGAACCTCATGAACCTTAAATCCAAATCAAAAGGAACTTCACGAGCCTAGTACTTTAGGAACCTCGTGAAGCTTTAATCCAAATCCGAAGGAACTTCATAAGCCTAGTCCTCTAGGAACTTCATGAACCTTAAATCCAAATTCAAAGGAACTTCATGAGCCTAGTCCTATGGGAACCTCATGAAGTTCATGGAACCTTAAATCTAAATCGATTGAACTTCACGAGCCCAGTCCTTTAGGAACCTCATGAACCTTTATTACAAATCCGAAGGAACCTCATGAGCCTAGTCCTCTATGAACCTCATGAACCTTAAATCCAAGTCAAAAGAAACTTCACGAACCTAGTCCTCTAGAAACCTCACGAACCTTAAATCCAAATCCAAAGGAACTTCATGAGCCCAGTCCTCTAGGAACCTCATGAACATTTAATTCGAGTCTCAAGGAACTTCATGAACCTAGTCCTCTAGGAACCTCGTGAACCTTAAATCCAAATCCAAAGGAATATTATGAGCCTAGTCCTCTAGGAACCTCATGAACATTTAATTCGAGTCTCAAGGAACTTCATGAGCCCAGTCCTCTAGGAAACTCATGAAACTTAAATCGAAATCCAAAAGGAACTTCATGAGTCCAGTACTCTAGGAACCTCATTAATCTTAAATCCAAATCCAAAGGAACTTCATGAGCCCAGTCCTCTAGGAACCTCATGAACCTTTAATCCAAATCGAAGGAACTTCATGAGCCCAATCTGTAGGAACCTCATGAACCTTAAATCCAAATACAAGGGAACTTCATGAGCGTAGTCCTCGAGGAACTTCATGAACCTTAAATCCAAATTCAAAGGAACTTTATGAGCCTAGTCCTATGGGAACCTCATGATGTTCCGGGAACTTTAAATCTAAATCCAAAGGAACTTCATGAGCATAGTCCTTTAGGGACCTCATGAACCTTAAATCCAAATCGAGGAACTTTCATGAGCCTAGTCCTCGAGGAACCTCGTGAAGCTTTAATCGAATACGAAGGAAATTCATGAGCCTAATCCTCTAGGAACCTCATGAACATTTAATTCGAGTCTCAAGAAACTTCATGAGCCTAGTCCTCTAGGAACCTCGTGAACCTTAAATCCAAATCGAAAGGAACATTATGAGCCTAGTCCTCCGAGAACCTCATGAACCATAAATCGAATCCAAGGAACTTCATGTGCCCAGTCCTCTATGAACCTCATGAACCTTTAATCCAATCCGAAGGAACTTCATGAGCCTAATCCTCTAGTAACCTCATGAACCTTAAATCCAAATCGAGGAACTTCATGAGCGTAGTCCTCGAGGAACTTCATGAACCTTAAATCAAAATTCAAAGGAACTTCATGAGCACAGTCCTATGGGAACCTCATGATGTTAGAACTTTAAATCTAAATCGAAGGAACTTCATGAGCATAGTCCTTTAGGGACCTCATGAACCTTTATTCCAAATACGAAGGAACCTCATGAGCCTAGTCCTCTAGGAACCTCCTGAACCTTAAATCCAAATCCAAAGGAATTTCATGAGCCCAGTCCTCTAGGAAACTCATGAACATTTAATTCGAGTCTCAAGGAACTTCATGAACCAAATCCTCTAGGAACCTCGTGAACCTAAAATCAAAATCGAAGGAACATTATGAGCACAGTGCTCAGGAACCTCATGAACCGTAAATCCAAATCCAAAGGAACTTCATGAGCCCAGTCCTCTAGGAACCTCATGAAACTTTAATCCAAATCCGAAGGAACTTCATGAGCCCAATCCTCTGGGAACCTCATGAACCTTAAATCCAAGTCTAAGGGAACTTTCATGAGCCTAGTCCTCGAGGAACCTCATGAAGCTTTAATCCAAATACGAAGGAAATTAATGAGCCTTGTCCTCTAGGAACTTCATAAACCTTAAAGCTAAATTCAAAGGAACTTCATGAGTATAGTCTATGGGACCCTCATGAAGTTAAGAACCTTAAATCCAAATCCAAGCGAACTTTATGAGCACGGTCCTTTAGGGACCTCACGAACCTTAAATCCAATCGAAGGAATTTCATGAGCCCGATCCTCTAGGAAACTCATGAAACTTAAATCGAAATCTAAAAGGAACTTCATGAGTCCAGTTCTCTAGGCGCCTCATTAACCTTAAATCCAAATCTAAAGGAACCTCATGAGCCCAGTCCTCTAGGAACCTCATAAACCTTAAATCCAAGTCAAAAGGAACTTCACGAACATAGTCATATAGGAACCTCACGAACCTTAAATCCAAATCCAAAGGAACTTCATGAGCCCAATCCTCTAGGAAACTCATGAACATTTAATTCGAGTCTCAAGGAACTTCATGAACCTAGTCCTCTAGGAACCTCGCGAACCTAAAATCCAAATCCAAAGGAACATTATGAGCCTAGTCCTCCGGGAACCTCATGAACCGTAAATCAATTTCCAAAGGAACTTCATGATCCAGTCCTCTAGGAACCTCATGAAACTTTAATCCAATCCGAAGGAACTTCATGAGCCCAATCATCTAGGAACCTCATGAACCTTAAATCCAAATCTAAGGGAAATTTCATGAGCCTAGTCGTCGAGGAACCTCATAAAGCTTTAATCCAAATACCAAGGAAATTCATGAGCCTAGTCCTCTAGGAACTTCATAAACCATAAAGCTAAATTCAAAGGAACTTCATGAGCATAGTCTATGGGAACCTTAAATCCAAATCGAAGGAACTTTATGAGCACGATCCTTTAGGACCTCCCGAACCTTAAATTCAAATCGAAGGAATTTCATGAGCCCAGTCCTCTAGGAAACTCATGAAACTTAAATCGAAATCGAAAAGGAACTTCATGAGTCTAGTTCTCTAGGAACCTCATTAACCTTAAATCGAATCTAAAGGAACCTCATGAGCCCAGTCCTCTAGGAACCTCATGAACCTTAAATCCAAGTCAAAAGGAACTTCACGAACATAGTCTATAGGAACCTCACGAACCTTAAATCCAAATCGAAGGAACATCATGAGCCCAATCCTCTAGGAACCTCATGAACATTTAATTCGAGTCTCAAGGAACTTCATGAGCCTAGTCCTCTAGGAACCTCGTGAACCTTAAATCCAATCCATAGGAACATTATGAGCCTAGTCCTCTCGAGAACCTCATGAACCATAAATCCAATCCAAAGGAACTTCATGTGCCCGAGTCCTCTATGAACCTCATGAACCTTTAATCCAATCCGAAGGAACTTCATGAGCCTAATCCTCTAGGAACCTCATGAACCTTAAATCCAAATCCAAGGGAACTTCATGAGCGTAGTCCTCGAGGAACTTCATGAACCTTAAATCCAAATTCAAAGGAACTTCATGAGCCTAGTCTATGGGAACCTCATGATGTTAGAACTTTAAATCTAAATCGAAGGAACTTCATGAGCATAGTCCTTTAGGGACCTCATGAACCTTTATTCCAAATACGAAGGAACCTCATGAGCGTAGTCCTCTAGGAACCTCCCGAACCTTAAATCCAAATCGAAGGAATTTCATGAGCCTAGTCCTCTAGGAAACTCATGAACATTTAATTCGAGTCTCAAGGAACTTCATGAACCTAGTCCTCTAGGAACCTCGTGAACCTAAAATCTAAATCGAAAGGAACATTATGAGCCTAGTCCTCAGGAACCTCATGAACCGTAAATCCAAATCGAAAGGAACTTCATGAGCCCAGTCCTCTAGGAACCTCATGAAACTTTAATCCAATCCGAAGGAACTTCATGAGCCCAATCCTCTAGGAACCTCATGAACCTTAAATCCATATCTAAGGGAACTTTCATGAGCCTAGTCCTCGAGGAACCTCATGAAGCTTTAATCCAAATACGAAGGAAATTAATGAGCCTTGTCCTCTAGGAACTTCATAAACCTTAAAGCTAAATTCAAAGGAACTTCATGAGCATAGTCTATGGGACCCGCATGAAGTTAGGAACCTTAAATCCAAATCCAAGCGAACTTTATGAGCACGTCCTTTAGGGACCTCCACGAACCTTAAATCCAATCGAAAGGAATTTCATGAGCCCGATCCTATAGGAAACTCATGAAACTTAAATCGAAATCTAAAAGGAACTTCATGAGTCCATTCTCTAGGAACCTCATTAACCTAAAATCCAAAACAAAAGGAACCTCATGAGCCCAGTCCTCTAGGAAACTCATTAACCTTAAATACAATACAAAAGGAACTTCACGAACATAGTCCCATAGGAACCTCACGAACCTTAAATCCAAATCCAAAGGAACTTCATGAGCCCAATCCTCTAGGAACCTCATGAACATTTAATTCGAGTCTCAAGGAACTTCATGAGTCTAGTCCTCTAGGAACCTCGTGAACCTTAAATCCAAATCCAAAGGAATATTATGAGCCTAGTCCTCTGAGAACCTCATTAACCATAAATCCAAATCCAAAGGAACTTCATGTGCCCAGTCCTCTATGAACCTCATGAACCTTTAATACAAATCCGAAGGAACTTCATGAGCCTAATCCTCTAGGAACCTCATGAACCTTAAATCCAAATCCAAGGGAACTTCATGAGCCTAGTCCTCGAGGAACTTCATGAACCTTAAATCCAAATTCAAAGGAACTTCATGAGCCTAGTCCTATGGGAACCTCATGATGTTCCGGGAACTTTAAATCTAAATCCAAAGGAACTTCATGAGCACAGTCCTTTAGGGACTCATGAACCTTTATTCCAAATACGAAGGAACCTCATGAGCCTAGTCCTCTAGGAACCTCCTGAACCTTAAATCCAAATCCAAAGGAATTTCATGAGCCCAGTCCTCTAGGAAACTCATGAACCTTAAATCGAAATCCAAAAGGAAATTCATGAGTCCAGTTCTCTAAGAACCTCATGAACATTTAATCCAAATCCAAAGGAACTTCATGAGCCCAATCCTATAGGAACCTCATGAACCTTAAATCCAAATTCAAAGGAACTTGATGAGCCCAGTCCTTTAGGGACCTCATGAACCATTATTCCAAATCCGAAGGAACCTCATGAGCCTAGTCCTCTAGGAAACTCATGAACCTTAAATCCAAATCAAAAGGAACTTCACGAGCCTAGTCCTTTAGGAACCTCGTGAAGCTTTAATCTAAATACGAAGGAACCTCATGAGCCTAGTCCTCTAGGAGCCTCGTGAACCTTAGATCCAAATCCAAAGGAACATTATGAGCCTAGTCCTCTGGGAACCTAATGAACCATAAATCCAAATCCAAAGGAACTTCATGAGCCCAGTCCTCTAGGAACCTCATGAACCTTTAATCCAAATCCAAAAGGAACTTCATGAGCCCAATCCTCTAGGAACCTCATGAAACTTAAATCCAAATCTAAGGGACTTTTCATGAGCCCAGTCCCCTAGGAACCTCGTGAAGCTTTAATCCAAATCCGAAGGAACTTCATGAGCCTTGTCCTTTAGGAACTTCATGAACCTTAAATCCAAATTCAAATGAACTTCATGAGCCCAGTCCTTTAGGGACCTCATGAACCATTATTCCAAATCCGAAGGAACCTCATGAGCCTAGTCCTCTAAGAACCTCATGAACCTTAAATCCAAATCAAAAGGAACTTCACGAGCCTAGTACTTTAGGAACCTCGTGAAGCTTTAATCCAAATCCGAAGGAACTTCATAAGCCTAGTCCTCTAGGAACTTCATGAACCTTAAATCCAAATTCAAAGGAACTTCATGAGCCTAGTCCTATGGGAACCTCATGAAGTTCATGGAACCTTAAATCTAAATCCAATTGAACTTCACGAGCCCAGTCCTTTAGGAACCTCATGAACCTTTATTACAAATCCGAAGGAACCTCATGAGCCTAGTCCTCTATGAACCTCATGAACCTTAAATCCAAGTCAAAAGAAACTTCACGAACCTAGTCCTCTAGAAACCTCACGAACCTTAAATCCAAATCCAAAGGAACTTCATGAGCCCAGTCCTCTAGGAACCTCATGAACATTTAATTCGAGTCTCAAGGAACTTCATGAACCTAGTCCTCTAGGAACCTCGTGAACCTTAAATCCAAATCCAAAGGAATATTATGAGCCTAGTCCTCTAGGAACCTCATGAACATTTAATTCGAGTCTCAAGGAACTTCATGAGCCCAGTCCTCTAGGAAACTCATGAAACTTAAATCGAAATCCAAAAGGAACTTCATGAGTCCAGTACTCTAGGAACCTCATTAATCTTAAATCCAAATCCAAAGGAACTTCATGAGCCCAGTCCTCTAGGAACCTCATGAACCTTTAATCCAAATCCGAAGGAACTTCATGAGCCCAATCCTGTAGGAACCTCATGAACCTTAAATCCAAATCCAAGGGAACTTCATGAGCGTAGTCCTCGAGGAACTTCATGAACCTTAAATCCAAATTCAAAGGAACTTTATGAGCCTAGTCCTATGGGAACCTCATGATGTTCCGGGAACTTTAAATCTAAATCCAAAGGAACTTCATGAGCATAGTCCTTTAGGGACCTCATGAACCTTAAATCCAAATCCAAGGGAACTTTCATGAGCCTAGTCCTCGAGGAACCTCGTGAAGCTTTAATCCAAATACGAAGGAAATTCATGAGCCTAATCCTCTAGGAACCTCATGAACATTTAATTCGAGTCTCAAGAAACTTCATGAGCCTAGTCCTCTAGGAACCTCGTGAACCTTAAATCCAAATCGAAAGGAACATTATGAGCCTAGTCCTCTGAGAACCTCATGAACCATAAATCCAAATCCAAAGGAACTTCATGTGCCCAGTCCTCTATGAACCTCATGAACCTTTAATCCAAATCCGAAGGAACTTCATGAGCCTAATCCTCTAGTAACCTCATGAACCTTAAATCCAAATCGAGGAACTTCATGAGCGTAGTCCTCGAGGAACTTCATGAACCTTAAATCAAAATTCAAAGGAACTTCATGAGCCTAGTCCTATGGGAACCTCATGATGTTCCGGAACTTTAAATCTAAATCGAAGGAACTTCATGAGCATAGTCCTTTAGGGACCTCATGAACCTTTATTCCAAATACGAAGGAACCTCATGAGCCTAGTCCTCTAGGAACCTCTGAACCTTAAATCCAAATCGAAGGAATTTCATGAGCCCATTCCTCTAGGAAACTCATGAACATTTAATTCGAGTCTCAAGGAACTTCATGAACCTAGTCCTCTAGGAACCTCGTGAACCTAAAATCTAAATCCAAAGGAACATTATGAGCCTAGTGCTCCGGGAACCTCATGAACCGTAAATCCAAATCCAAAGGAACTTCATGAGCCCAGTCCTCTAGGAACCTCATGAAACTTTAATCCAAATCCGAAGGAACTTCATGAGCCCAATCCTCTGGGAACCTCATGAACCTTAAATCCAAATCTAAGGGAACTTTCATGAGCCCAGTCCTCGAGGAACCTCATGAAGCTTTAATCCAAATACGAAGGAAATTAATGAGCCTTGTCCTCTAGGAACTTCATAAACCTTAAAGCTAAATTCAAAGGAACTTCATGAGTATAGTCCTATGGGACCCTCATGAAGTTCCGGGAACCTTAAATCCAAATCCAAACGAACTTTATGAGCACAGTCCTTTAGGGACCTCCCGAACCTTAAATCCAAATCGAAAGGAATTTCATGAGCCCGATCCTCTAGGAAACTCATGAAACTTAAATCGAAATCTAAAAGGAACTTCATGAGTCCAGTTCTCTAGGCGCCTCATTAACCTTAAATCCAAATCTAAAGGAACCTCATGAGCCCAGTCCTCTAGGAACCTCATAAACCTTAAATCCAAGTCAAAAGGAACTTCACGAACATAGTCATATAGGAACCTCACGAACCTTAAATCCAAATCCAAAGGAACTTCATGAGCCCAATCCTCTAGGAACCTCATGAACATTTAATTCGAGTCTCAAGGAACTTCATGAGCCTATTCCTCTAGGAACCTCGTGAACCTTAAATCCAAATCCAAAGGAATATTATGAGCCTAGTCCTCTGAGAACCTCATTTACCATAAATCCAAATCCAAAGGAACTTCATGTGCCCAGTCCTCTATGAACCTCATGAACCTTTAATCCAAATCCGAAGGAACTTCATGAGCCTAATCCTCTAGGAACCTCATGAACCTTAAATCCAAATCCAAGGGAACTTCATGAGCGTAGTCCTCGAGGAACTTCATGAACCTTAAATCCAAATTCAAAGGAACTTCATGAGCCTAGTCCTATGGGAACCTCATGATGTTAGAACTTTAAATCTAAATCCAAAGGAACTTCATGAGCATAGTCCTTTAGGGACCTCATGAACCTTTATTCCAAATACGAAGGAACCTCATGAGCGTAGTCCTCTAGGAACCTCCTGAACCTTAAATCCAAATCCAAAGGAATTTCATGAGCCTAGTCCTCTAGGAAACTCATGAACATTTAATTCGAGTCTCAAGGAACTTCATGAACCTAGTCCTCTAGGAACCTCGTGAACCTAAAATCTAAATCCAAAGGAACATTATGAGCCTAGTCCTCCGGGAACCTCATGAACCGTAAATCCAAATCCAAAGGAACTTCATGAGCCCAGTCCTCTAGGAACCTCATGAAACTTTAATCCAAATCCGAAGGAACTTCATGAGCCCAATCCTCTAGGAACCTCATGAACCTTAAATCCATATCTAAGGGAACTTTCATGAGCCTAGTCCTCGAGGAACCTCATGAAGCTTTAATCCAAATACGAAGGAAATTAATGAGCCTTGTCCTCTAGGAACTTCATAAACCTTAAAGCTAAATTCAAAGGAACTTCATGAGCATAGTCCTATGGGACCCGCATGAAGTTCCGGGAACCTTAAATCCAAATCCAAACGAACTTTATGAGCACAGTCCTTTAGGGACCTCCTGAACCTTAAATCCAAATCCAAAGGAATTTCATGAGCCCAGTCCTATAGGAAACTCATGAAACTTAAATCGAAATCTAAAAGGAACTTCATGAGTCCAGTTCTCTAGGAACCTCATTAACCTTAAATCCAAATCTAAAGGAACCTCATGAGCCCAGTCCTCTAGGAACCTCATAAACCTTAAATCCAAGTCAAAAGGAACTTCACGAACATAGTCCTATAGGAACCTCACGAACCTTAAATCCAAATCCAAAGGAACTTCATGAGCCCAATCCTCTAGGAACCTCATGAACATTTAATTCGAGTCTCAAGGAACTTCATGAGTCTAGTCCTCTAGGAACCTCGTGAACCTTAAATCCAAATCCAAAGGAATATTATGAGCCTAGTCCTCTGAGAACCTCATTAACCATAAATCCAAATCCAAAGGAACTTCATGTGCCCAGTCCTCTATGAACCTCATGAACCTTTAATACAAATCCGAAGGAACTTCATGAGCCTAATCCTCTAGGAACCTCATGAACCTTAAATCCAAATCCAAGGGAACTTCATGAGCCTAGTCCTCGAGGAACTTCATGAACCTTAAATCCAAATTCAAAGGAACTTCATGAGCCTAGTCCTATGGGAACCTCATGATGTTAGGGAACTTAAAATTAAATCCAAAGGAACTTCATGAGCACAGTCCTTTAGGGACTCATGAACCTTTATTCCAAATACGAAGGAACCTCATGAGCCTAGTCCTCTAGGAACCTCCTGAACCTTAAATCCAAATCCAAAGGAATTTCATGAGCCCAGTCCTCTAGGAAACTCATGAACCTTAAATCGAAATCCAAAAGGAAATTCATGAGTCCAGTTCTCTAAGAACCTCATGAACATTTAATCCAATCGAAGGAACTTCATGAGCCCAATCCTATAGGAACCTCATGAACCTTAAATCCAAATTCAAAGGAACTTGATGAGCCCAGTCCTTTAGGGACCTCATGAACCATTATTCCAAATCCGAAGGAACCTCATGAGCCTAGTCCTCTAGGAAACTCATGAACCTTAAATCCAAATCAAAAGGAACTTCACGAGCCTAGTCCTTTAGGAACCTCGTGAAGCTTTAATCTAAATACGAAGGAACCTCATGAGCCTAGTCCTCTAGGAGCCTCGTGAACCTTAGATCCAAATCCAAAGGAACATTATGAGCCTAGTCCTCTGGGAACCTAATGAACCATAAATCCAAATCCAAAGGAACTTCATGAGCCCAGTCCTCTAGGAACCTCATGAACCTTTAATCCAAATCCAAAAGGAACTTCATGAGCCCAATCCTCTAGGAACCTCATGAAACTTAAATCCAAATCTAAGGGACTTTTCATGAGCCCAGTCCCCTAGGAACCTCGTGAAGCTTTAATCCAAATCCGAAGGAACTTCATGAGCCTAGTCCTTTAGGAACTTCATGAACCTTAAATCCAAATTCAAATGAACTTCATGAGCCCAGTCCTTTAGGGACCTCATGAACCATTATTCCAAATCCGAAGGAACCTCATGAGCCTAGTCCTCTAAGAACCTCATGAACCTTAAATCCAAATCAAAAGGAACTTCACGAGCCTAGTACTTTAGGAACCTCGTGAAGCTTTAATCCAAATCCGAAGGAACTTCATAAGCCTAGTCCTCTAGGAACTTCATGAACCTTAAATCCAAATTCAAAGGAACTTCATGAGCCTAGTCCTATGGGAACCTCATGAAGTTCATGGAACCTTAAATCTAAATCGATTGAACTTCACGAGTCCTTTAGGAACCTCATGAACCTTTATTACAAATCCGAAGGAACCTCATGAGCCTAGTCCTCTATGAACCTCATGAACCTTAAATCCAAGTCAAAAGAAACTTCACGAACCTAGTCCTCTAGAAACCTCACGAACCTTAAATCCAAATCCAAAGGAACTTCATGAGCCCAGTCCTCTAGGAACCTCATGAACATTTAATTCGAGTCTCAAGGAACTTCATGAACCTAGTCCTCTAGGAACCTCGTGAACCTTAAATCCAAATCCAAAGGAATATTATGAGCCTAGTCCTCTAGGAACCTCATGAACATTTAATTCGAGTCTCAAGGAACTTCATGAGCCCAGTCCTCTAGGAAACTCATGAAACTTAAATCGAAATCCAAAAGGAACTTCATGAGTCCAGTACTCTAGGAACCTCATTAATCTTAAATCCAAATCCAAAGGAACTTCATGAGCCCAGTCCTCTAGGAACCTCATGAACCTTTAATCCAAATCCGAAGGAACTTCATGAGCCCAATCCTGTAGGAACCTCATGAACCTTAAATCCAAATCCAAGGGAACTTCATGAGCGTAGTCCTCGAGGAACTTCATGAACCTTAAATCCAAATTCAAAGGAACTTTATGAGCCTAGTCCTATGGGAACCTCATGATGTTCCGGGAACTTTAAATCTAAATCCAAAGGAACTTCATGAGCATAGTCCTTTAGGGACCTCATGAACCTTAAATCCAAATCCAAGGGAACTTTCATGAGCCTAGTCCTCGAGGAACCTCGTGAAGCTTTAATCCAAATACGAAGGAAATTCATGAGCCTAATCCTCTAGGAACCTCATGAACATTTAATTCGAGTCTCAAGAAACTTCATGAGCCTAGTCCTCTAGGAACCTCGTGAACCTTAAATCCAAATCGAAAGGAACATTATGAGCCTAGTCCTCTGAGAACCTCATGAACCATAAATCCAAATCCAAAGGAACTTCATGTGCCCAGTCCTCTATGAACCTTATGAACCTTTAATCCAAATCCGAAGGAACTTCATGAGCCTAATCCTCTAGTAACCTCATGAACCTTAAATCCAAATCCAAGGGAACTTCATGAGCGTAGTCCTCGAGGAACTTCATGAACCTTAAATCAAAATTCAAAGGAACTTCATGAGCCTAGTCCTATGGGAACCTCATGATGTTCCGGGAACTTTAAATCTAAATCCAAAGGAACTTCATGAGCATAGTCCTTTAGGGACCTCATGAACCTTTATTCCAAATACGAAGGAACCTCATGAGCCTAGTCCTCTAGGAACCTCCTGAACCTTAAATCCAAATCCAAAGGAATTTCATGAGCCCATTCCTCTAGGAAACTCATGAACATTTAATTCGAGTCTCAAGGAACTTCATGAACCTAGTCCTCTAGGAACCTCGTGAACCTAAAATCTAAATCCAAAGGAACATTATGAGCCTAGTGCTCCGGGAACCTCATGAACCGTAAATCCAAATCCAAAGGAACTTCATGAGCCCAGTCCTCTAGGAACCTCATGAAACTTTAATCCAAATCCGAAGGAACTTCATGAGCCCAATCCTCTGGGAACCTCATGAACCTTAAATCCAAATCTAAGGGAACTTTCATGAGCCTAGTCCTCGAGGAACCTCATGAAGCTTTAATCCAAATACGAAGGAAATTAATGAGCCTTGTCCTCTAGGAACTTCATAAACCTTAAAGCTAAATTCAAAGGAACTTCATGAGTATAGTCCTATGGGACCCTCATGAAGTTCCGGGAACCTTAAATCCAAATCCAAACGAACTTTATGAGCACAGTCCTTTAGGGACCTCCTGAACCTTAAATCCAAATCCAAAGGAATTTCATGAGCCCAGTCCTCTAGGAAACTCATGAAACTTAAATCGAAATCTAAAAGGAACTTCATGAGTCCAGTTCTCTAGGCGCCTCATTAACCTTAAATCCAAATCTAAAGGAACCTCATGAGCCCAGTCCTCTAGGAACCTCATAAACCTTAAATCCAAGTCAAAAGGAACTTCACGAACATAGTCATATAGGAACCTCACGAACCTTAAATCCAAATCCAAAGGAACTTCATGAGCCCAATCCTCTAGGAACCTCATGAACATTTAATTCGAGTCTCAAGGAACTTCATGAGCCTATTCCTCTAGGAACCTCGTGAACCTTAAATCCAAATCCAAAGGAATATTATGAGCCTAGTCCTCTGAGAACCTCATTAACCATAAATCCAAATCCAAAGGAACTTCATGTGCCCAGTCCTCTATGAACCTCATGAACCTTTAATCCAAATCCGAAGGAACTTCATGAGCCTAATCCTCTAGGAACCTCATGAACCTTAAATCCAAATCCAAGGGAACTTCATGAGCCTAGTCCTCGAGGAACTTCATGAACCTTAAATCCAAATTCAAAGGAACTTCATGAGCCTAGTCCTATGGGAACCTCATGATGTTCCGGGAACTTTAAATCTAAATCCAAAGGAACTTCATGAGCACAGTCCTTTAGGGACTCATGAACCTTTATTCCAAATCCAAAGGAACTTCATGAGCCCAATCCTCTAGGAAACTCATGAACATTTAATTCGAGTCTCAAGGAACTTCATGAACCTAGTCCTCTAGGAATCTCGTGAACCTAAAATCCAAATCCAAAGGAACATTATGAGCCTAGTCCTCCGGGAACCTCATGAACCGTAAATCCAAATCCAAAGAAACTTCATGATCCCAGTCCTCTAGGAACCTCATGAAACTTTAATCCAAATCCGAAGGAACTTCATGAGCCCAATCCTCTAGGAACCTCATGAACCTTAAATCCAAATCTAAGGGAACTTTCATGAGCCTAGTCCTCGAGGAACCTCATAAAGCTTTAATTCAAATACGAAGGAAATTCATGAGCCTAGTCCTCTAGGAACTTCATAAACCATAAAGCTAAATTCAAAGGAACTTCATGAGCATAGTCCTATGGGAACCTCATGAAGTTAGGAACTAAATCCAAATCCAAAGGAACTTTATGAGCATAGTCCTTTAGGGACCTCCGAACCTTAAATCCAATCGAAGGAATTTCATGAGCCAGATCCTCTAGGAAACTCATGAAACTTAAATCGAAATCTAAAAGGAACTTCATGAGTCCGATTCTCTAGGCGCCTCATTAACCTTAAATCCAAATCTAAAGGAACCTCATGAGCCCAGTCCTCTAGGAACCTCATAAACCTTAAATCCAAGTCAAAAGGAACTTCACGAACATAGTCATATAGGAACCTCACGAACCTTAAATCCAAATCCAAAGGAACTTCATGAGCCCAATCCTCTAGGAACCTCATGAACATTTAATTCGAGTCTCAAGGAACTTCATGAGCCTATTCCTCTAGGAACCTCGTGAACCTTAAATCCAAATCCAAAGGAATATTATGAGCCTAGTCCTCGAGAACCTCATTAACCATAAATCCAAATCCAAAGGAACTTCATGTGCCGAGTCCTCTATGAACCTCATGAACCTTTAATCCAAATCCGAAGGAACTTCATGAGCCTAATCCTCTAGGAACCTCATGAACCTTAAATCCAAATCCAAGGGAACTTCATGAGCCTAGTCCTCGAGGAACTTCATGAACCTTAAATCAAATTCAAAGGAACTTCATGAGCCTAGTCCTATGGGAACCTCATGATGTTAAGGAACTTTAAATCTAAATCCAAAGGAACTTCATGAGCACAGTCCTTTAGGGACTCATGAACCTTTATTCCAAATCCAAAGGAACTTCATGAGCCCAATCCTCTAGGAAACTCATGAACATTTAATTCGAGTCTCAAGGAACTTCATGAACCTAGTCCTCTAGGAATCTCGTGAACCTAAAATCCAAATCCAAAGGAACATTATGAGCCTAGTCCTCAGGAACCTCATGAACCGTAAATCGAAATCCAAAGAAACTTCATGATCCCAGTCCTCTAGGAACCTCATGAAACTTTAATCCAAATCCGAAGGAACTTCATGAGCCCAATCCTCTAGGAACCTCATGAACCTTAAATCCAAATCTAAGGGAACTTTCATGAGCCTAGTCCTCGAGGAACCTCATAAAGCTTTAATTCAAATACGAAGGAAATTCATGAGCCTAGTCCTCTAGGAACTTCATAAACCATAAAGCTAAATTCAAAGGAACTTCATGAGCATAGTCCTATGGGAACCTCATGAAGTTAAGGAACCTTAAATCCAAATCCAAAGGAACTTTATGAGCATAGTCCTTTAGGGACCTCCTGAACCTTAAATCCAAATCCAAAGGAATTTCATGAGCCCAGTCCTCTAGGAAACTCATGAAACTTAAATCGAAATCCAAAAGGAACTTCATGAGTCCAGTTCTCTAGGAACCTCATTAACCTTAAATCCAAATCTAAAGGAACCTCATGAGCCCAGTCCTCTAGGAACCTCATGAACCTTAAATCCAAGTCAAAAGGAACTTCACGAACATAGTCCTATAGGAACCTCACGAACCTTAAATCTAAATCCAAAAAAACATCATGAGCCCAATCCTCTAGGAACCTCATGAACATTTAATTCGAGTCTCAAGGAACTTCATGAGCCTAGTCCTCTAGGAACCTCGTGAACCTTAAATCTAAATCCAAAGGAACATTATGAGCCTAGTCCTCTGAGAACTTCATGAACCATAAATCCAAATCCAAAGGAACTTCATGTGCCCAGTCCTCTATGAACCTCATGAACCTTTAATCCAAATCCGAAGGAACTTCATGAGCCTAATCCTCTAGGAACCTCATGAACCTTAAATCCAAATCCAAGGGAACTTCATGAGCGTAGTCCTCGAGGAACTTCATGAACCTTAAATCCAAATTCAAAGGAACTTTATGAGCCTAGTCCTATGGGAACCTCATGATGTTCCGGGAACTTTAAATCTAAATCCAAAGGAACTTCATGAGCATAGTCCTTTAGGGACCTCATGAACCTTTATTCCAAATACGAAGGAACCTCATGAGCCTAGTCCTCTAGGAACCTCCTTAACCTTAAATCCAAATCCAAAGGAATTTCATGAGCCCAGTCCTCTAGGAAACTCATGAACATTTAATTTGAGTCTCAAGGAACTTCATGAACCTAGTCCTCTAAGAACCTCGTGAACCTAAAATCTAAATCCAAAGGAACATTATGAGCCTAGTGCTCCGGGAACCTCATGAACCGTAAGTCCAAATCCAAAGGAACTTCATGAGCCCAGTCCTCTAGGAACCTCATGAAACTTTAATCCAAATCCGAAGGAACTTCATGAGCCCAATCCTCTAGGAACCTCATGAACCTTAAATCCAAATCTAAGGGAACTTTCATGAGCCTAGTCCTCGAGGAACCTCATGAAGCTTTAATCCAAATACGAAGGAAATTAATGAGCCTTGTCCTCTAGGAACTTCATAAACCTTAAAGCTAAATTCAAAGGAACTTCATGAGCATAGTCCTATGGGACCCTCATGAAGTTCCGGGAACCTTAAATCCAAATCCAAACGAACTTTATGAGCACAGTCCTTTAGGGACCTCCTGAACCTTAAATCCAAATCCAAAGGAATTTCATGAGCCCAGTCCTCTAGGAAACTCATGAAACTTAAATCGAAATCTAAAAGGAACTTCATGAGTCCAGTTCTCTAGGAGCCTCATTAACCTTAAATCCAAATCTAAAGGAACCTCATGAGCCCAGTCCTCTAGGAACCTCATAAACCTTAAATCCAAGTCAAAAGGAACTTCACGAACATAGTCCTATAGGAACCTCACGAACCTTAAATCCAAATCCAAAGGAACTTCATGAGCCCAATCCTCTAGGAACCTCATGAACATTTAATTCGAGTCTCAAGGAACTTCATGAGCCTAGTCCTCTAGGAACCTCGTGAACCTTAAATCCAAATCCAAAGGAATATTATGAGCCTAGTCCTCTGAGAACCTCATTAACCATAAATCCAAATCCAAAGGAACTTCATGTGCCCAGTCCTCTATGAACCTCATGAACCTTTAATCCAAATCCGAAGGCACTTCATGAGCCTAATCCTCTAGGAACCTCATGAACCTTAAATCCAAATCCAAGGGAACTTCATGAGCCTAGTCCTCGAGGAACTTCATGAACCTTAAATCCAAATTCAAAGGAACTTCATGAGCCTAGTCCTATGGGAACCTCATGATGTTCCGGGAACTTTAAATCTAAATCCAAAGGAACTTCATGAGCACAGTCCTTTAGGGACTCATGAACCTTTATTCCAAATCCAAAGGAACTTCATGAGCCCAATCCTCTAGGAAACTCATGAACATTTAATTCGAGTCTCAAGGAACTTCATGAACCTAGTCCTCTAGGAACCTCGTGAACCTAAAATCCAAATCCAAAGGAACATTATGAGCCTAGTCCTCCGGGAACCTCATGAACCGTAAATCCAAATACAAAGGAACTTCATGATCCCAGTCCTCTAGGAACCTCATGAAACTTTAATCCAAATCTAAGGGAACTTTCATGAGCCTAGTCCTCGAGGAACCTCATAAAGCTTTAATCCAAATACGAAGGAAATTCATGAGCCTAGTCCTCTAGGAACTTCATAAACCATAAAGCTAAATTCAAAGGAACTTCATGAGCATAGTCCTATGGGAACCTTAAATCCAAATCCAAAGGAACTTTATGAGCACAGTCCTTTAGGGACCTCCTGAACCTTAAATTCAAATCCAAAGGAATTTCATGAGCCCAGTCCTCTAGGAAACTCATGAAACTTAAATCGAAATCCAAAAGGAACTTCATGAGTCTAGTTCTCTAGGAACCTCATTAACCTTAAATCCAAATCTAAAGGAATATTATGAGCCTAGTCCTCTGAGATCCTCATTAACCATAAATCCAAATCAAAAGGAACTTCATGTGCCCAGTCCTCTATGAACCTCATGAACCTTTAATCCAAATCCGAAGGAACTTCATGAGCCTAATCCTCTAGGAACCTCATGAACCTTAAATCCAAATCCAAGGGAACTTCATGAGCCTAGTCCTCGAGGAACTTCATGAACCTTAAATCCAAATTCAAAGGAACTTCATGAGCCTAGTCCTATGGGAACCTCATGATGTTCCGGGAACTTTAAATCTAAATCCAAAGGAACTTCATGAGCACAGTCCTTTAGGGACTCATGAACCTTTATTCCAAATCCAAAGGAACTTCATGAGCCCAATCCTCTAGGAAACTCATGAACATTTAATTCGAGTCTCAAGGAACTTCATGAACCTAGTCCTCTAGGAACCTCGTGAACCTAAAATCTAAATCCAAAGGAACATTATGAGCCTAGTCCTCCGGGAACCTCATGAACCGTAAATCCAAATCCAAAGGAACTTCATGATCCCAGTCCTCTAGGAACCTCATGAAACTTTAATCCAAATCCGAAGGAACTTCATGAGCCCAATCCTCTAGGAACCTCAAGAACCTTAAATCCAAATCTAAGGGAACTTTCATGAGCCTAGTCCTCGAGGAACCTCATAAAGCTTTAATCCAAATACGAAGGAAATTCATGAGCCTAGTCCTCTAGGAACTTCATAAACCATAAAGCTAAATTCAAAGGAACTTCATGAGCATAGTCCTATGGGAACCTTAAATCCAAATCCAAAGGAACTTTATGAGCACAGTCCTTTAGGGACCTCCTGAACCTTAAATTCAAATCCAAAGGAATTTCATGAGCCCAGTCCTCTAGGAAACTCATGAACCTTAAATCCAAATCCAAGGGAACTTCATGAGCGTAGTCCTCGAGGAACTTCATGAACCTTAAATCCAAATTCAAAGGAACTTTATGAGCCTAGTCCTATGGGAACCTCATGATGTTCCGGGAACTTTAAATCTAAATCCAAAGGAACTTCATGAGCATAGTCCTTTAGGGACCTCATGAACCTTTATTCCAAATACGAAGGAACCTCATGAGCCTAGTCCTCTAGGAACCTCCTGAACCTTAAATCCAAATCCAAAGGAATTTCATGAGCCCAGTCCTCTAGGAAACTCATGAACATTTAATTCGAGTCTCAAGGAACTTCATGAACCTAGTCCTCTAGGAACCTCGTGAACCTAAAATCTAAATCCAAAGGAACATTATGAGCCTAGTGCTCCGGGAACCTCATGAACCGTAAGTCCAAATCCAAAGGAACTTCATGAGCCCAGTCCTCTAGGAACCTCATGAAACTTTAATCCAAATCCGAAGGAACTTCATGAGCCCAATCCTCTAGGAACCTCATGAACCTTAAATCCAAATCTAAGGGAACTTTCATGAGCCTAGTCCTCGAGGAACCTCATGAAGCTTTAATCCAAATACGAAGGAAATTAATGAGCCTTGTCCTCTAGGAACTTCATAAACCTTAAAGCTAAATTCAAAGGAACTTCATGAGCATAGTCCTGTGGGACCCTCATGATGTTCCGGGAACCTTAAATCCAAATCCAAACGAACTTTATGAGCACAGTCCTTTAGGGACCTCCTGAACCTTAAATCCAAATCCAAAGGAATTTCATGAGCCCAGTCCTCTAGGAAACTCATGAAACTTAAATCGAAATCTAAAAGGAACTTCATGAGTCCAGTTCTCTAGGAGCCTCATTAACCTTAAATCTAAATCTAAAGGAACCTCATGAGCCCAGTCCTCTAGGAACCTCATAAACCTTAAATCCAAGTCAAAAGGAACTTCACGAACATAGTCCTATAGGAACCTCACGAACCTTAAATCCAAATCCAAAGGAACTTCATGAGCCCAATCCTCTAGGAACCTCATGAACATTTAATTCGAGTCTCAAGGAACTTCATGAGCCTAGTCCTCTAGGAACCTCGTGAACCTTAAATCCAAATTCATAGGAACATTATGAGCCTAGTCCTCTGAGAACCTCATGAACCATAAATCCAAATCCAAAGGAACTTCATGTGCCCAGTCCTCTATGAACCTCATGAACCTTTAATCCAAATCCGAAGGAACTTCATGAGCCTAATCCTCTAGGAACCTCATGAACCTTAAATCCAAATCCAAGGGAACTTCATGAGCGTAGTCCTCGAGGAACTTCATGAACCTTAAATCCAAATTCAAAGGAACTTCATGAGCCTAGTCCTATGGGAACCTCATGATGTTCCGGGAACTTTAAATCTAAATCCAAAGGAACTTCATGAGCATAGTCCTTTAGGGACCTCATGAACCTTTATTCCAAATACGAAGGAACCTCATGAGCGTAGTCCTCTATGAACCTCCTGAACCTTAAATCCAAATACAAAGGAATTTCATGAGCCTAGTCCTCTAGGAAACTCATGAACATTTAATTCGAGTCTCAAGGAACTTCATGAACCTAGTCCTCTAGGAACCTCGTGAACCTAAAATCTAAATCCAAAGGAACATTATGAGCCTAGTCCTCCGGGAACCTCATGAACCGTAAATCCAAATCCAAAGGAACTTCATGAGCCCAGTCCTCTAGGAACCTCATGAAACTTTAATCCAAATCCGAAGGAACTTCATGAGCCCAATCCTCTAGGAACCTCATGAACCTTAAATCCATATCTAAGGGAACTTTCATGAGCCTAGTCCTCGAGGAACCTCATGAAGCTTTAATCCAAATACGAAGGAAATTAATGAGCCTTGTCCTCTAGGAACTTCATAAACCTGAAAGCTAAATTCAAAGGAACTTCATGAGCATAGTCCTATGGGACCCGCATGAAGTTCCGGGAACCTTAAATCTAAATCCAAACGAACTTTATGAGCACAGTCCTTTAGGGACCTCCTGAACCTTAAATCCAAATCCAAAGGAATTTCATGAGCCCAGTCCTATAGGAAACTCATGAAACTTAAATCGAAATCTAAAAGGAACTTCATGAGTCCAGTTCTCTAGGAACCTCATTAACCTTAAATCCAAATCTAAAGGAACCTCATGAGCCCAGTCCTCTAGGAACCTCATAAACCTTAAATCCAAGTCAAAAGGAACTTCACGAACATAGTCCTATAGGAACCTCACGAACCTTAAATCCAAATCCAAAGGAACTTCATGAGCCCAATCCTCTAGGAACCTCATGAACATTTAATTCGAGTCTCAAGGAACTTCATGAGTCTAGTCCTCTAGGAACCTCGTGAACCTTAAATCCAAATCCAAAGGAATATTATGAGCCTAGTCCTCTGAGAACCTCATTAACCATAAATCCAAATCCAAAGGAACTTCATATGCCCAGTCCTCTATGAACCTCATGAACCTTTAATACAAATCCGAAGGAACTTCATGAGCCTAATCCTCTAGGAACCTCATGAACCTTAAATCCAAATCCAAGGGAACTTCATGAGCCTAGTCCTCGAGGAACTTCATGAACCTTAAATCCAAATTCAAAGGAACTTCATGAGCCTAGTCCTATGGGAACCTCATGATGTTCCGGGAACTGTAAATCCAAATCCAAAGGAACTTCATGTGCCCAGTCCTCTATGAACCTCATGAACCTTTATTCCAAATACGAAGGAACCTCATGAGCCTAGTCCTCTAGGAACCTCCTGAACCTTAAATCCAAATCCAAAGGAATTTCATGAGCCCAGTCCTCTAGGAAACTCATGAACCTTAAATCGAAATCCAAAAGGAAATTCATGAGTCCAGTTCTCTAAGAACCTCATGAACCTTTAATCCAAATCCAAAGGAACTTCATGAGCCCAATCCTATAGGAACCTCATGAACCTTAAATCCAAATTCAAAGAAACTTGATGAGCCCAGTCCTTTAGGGACCTCATGAACCATTATTCCAAATCCGAAGGAACCTCATGAGCCTAGTCCTCTAGGAAACTCATGAACCTTAAATCCAAATCAAAAGGAACTTCACGAGCCTAGTCCTTTAGGAACCTCGTGAAGCTTTAATCTAAATACGAAGGAACCTCATGAGCCTAGTCCTCTAGGAGCCTCGTGAACCTTAGATCCAAATCCAAAGGAACATTATGAGCCTAGTCCTCTGGGAACCTAATGAACCATAAATCCAAATCCAAAGGAATTTCATGAGCCCAGTCCTCTAGGAACCTCATGAACCTTTATCCAAATTCGAAGGAACTTCATGAGCCCAATCCTCTAGGAACCTCATGAAACTTAAATCCAAATCCAAGGGACTTTTCATGAGCCCAGTCCCCTAGGAACCTCGTGAAGCTTTAATCCAAATCCGAAGGAACTTCATGAGCCTAGTCCTTTAGGAACTTCATGAACCTTAAATCCAAATTCAAATGAACTTCATGAGCCCAGTCCTTTAGGGACCTCATGAACCATTATTCCAAATCCGAAGGAACCTCATGAGCCTAGTCCTCTAAGAACCTCATGAACCTTAAATCCAAATCAAAAGGAACTTCACGAGCCTAGTACTTTAGGAACCTCGTAAAGCTTTAATCCAAATCCGAAGGAACTTCATAAGCCTAGTCCTCTAGGAACTTCATGAACCTTAAATCCAAATTCAAAGGAACTTCATGAGCCTAGTCCTATGGGAACCTCATGAAGTTCATGGAACCTTAAATCTAAATCCAAAGGAACTTCACGAGCCCAGTCCTTTAGGAACCTCATGAACCTTTATTACAAATCCGAAGGAACCTCATGAGCCTAGTCCTCTATGAACCTCATGAACCTTAAATCCAAGTCAAAAGAAACTTCACGAACCTAGTCCTCTAGAAACCTCACGAACCTTAAATCTAAATCCAAAGGAACTTCATGAGCCCAGTCCTCTAGGAACCTCATGAACATTTAATTCGAGTCTCAAGGAACTTCATGAACCTAGTCCTCTAGGAACCTCGTGAACCTTAAATACAAATCCAAAGGAACATTATGAGCCTAGTCCTCCAGGAACCTCATGAACCGTAAATCCAAATCCAAAGGAACTTCATGAGCCCAGTCCTCTAGGAACCTCATGAACCTTTAATCCAAATCCAAAGGAACTTCATGAGCCCAATCCTCTAGGAACCTCATGAACCTTTAATCCAAATCCAAAGGAACTTCATGAGCCCAATCCTCTAGGAACCTCATGAACCTTAAATCCAAATCCAAGGGAACTTTTCATGAGCCTAGTCCTCGAGGAACCTCATGAAGCTTTAATCCAAATACGAAGGAACTTCATGAGCCTAGTCCTCTAGGAACTTCATAATCCTTAAATCCAAATTCAAAGGAACTTCATGAGCCTAGTCCTATGGGAACCTCATGAAGTTCCGGGAACCTTAAATCCAAATCCAAAGGAACTTTATGAGCACAGTCCTTTAGGGACCTCCTGAAACTTAAATTCAAATCCAAAGGAATTTCATGAGCCCACTCCTCTAGGAAACTCATGAAACTTAAATCGAAATCCAAAAGGAACTTCATGAGTCCAGTTCTCTAGGAACCTCATTAACCTTAAATCCAAATCTAAAGGAACCTCATGAGCCCAGTCCTCTAGGAACCTCATGAACCTTAAATCCAAGTCAAAAGGAACTTCACGAACATAGTCCTATAAGAACCTCATGAACCTTAAATCCAAATCCAAAGGAACTTCATGAGCACAATCCTCTAGGAACCTCATGAACATTTAATTCGAGTCTCAAGGAACTTCATGAGCCTAGTCCTCTAGGAACCTCATGAACATTTAATTCGAGTCTCAAGGAACTTCATGAGCCCAGTCCTCTAGGAAACTCATGAAACTTAAATCGAAATCCAAAAGGAACTTCATGAGTCCAGTTCTCTAGGAACCTCATTAATCTTAAATCCAAATCCAAAGGAACTTCATGAGCCCAGCCCTCTAGGAACCTCATGAACCTTTAATCCAAATCCGAAGGAACTTCATGAGCCCAATCCTGTAGGAACCTCATGAACCTTAAATCCAAATCCAAGGGAACTTTCATGAGCCTAGTCCTCGAGGAACCTCGTGAAGCTTTAATCCAAATACGAAGGAAATTCATGAGCCTAGTCCTCTAGGAACTTCATAAACCTTAAATCCAAATTCAAAGGAACCTCATGAGCCTAGTCCTATGGGAACCTCATGAAGTTCCGGGAACCTTAAATCCAAATCCAAAGGAACTTTATGAGCACAGTCTTTTAGGGACATCCTGATCCTTAAATCCAAATCCAAAGGAATTTCATGAGCCCAGTCCTCTATGAAACTCATGAAACTTAAATCGAAATCCAAAAGGAACTTCATGAGTCCAGTTCTCTAGGAACCTCATTAACCTTAAATCCAAATCTAAAGGAACCTCATGAGCCCAGTCCTCTAGGAACCTCATGAACCTTAAATCCAAGTCAAAAGGAACTTCACGAACATAGTCCTATAGGAACCTCACGAACCTCAAAATCCAAATCCAAAGGAACTTCATGAGCCCAGTCCTCTAGGAAACTCATGAACATTTAATTCGAGTCTCAAGGAATTTCATGAACCTAGTCCTCTAGGAACCTCGTGAACCTAAAATTCAAATCCAAAGGAACATTATGAGCCTAGTCCTCCGGGGACCTCATGAACCGTAAATCCAAATCCAAAGGAACTTCATGAGCCCAGTCCTCTAGGAACCTCATGAAACTTTAATCCAAATCCGAAGGAACTTCATGAGCCCAATCCTCTAGGAACCTCATGAACCTTAAATCCAAATCTAAGGGAACTTTCATGAGCCTAGTCCTCGAGGAACCTCATGAAGCTTTAATCCAAATACGAAGGAAATTCATGAGCCTAGTCCTCTAGGAACTTCATAAACCTTAAAGCTAAATTCAAAGGAACTTCATGAGCCTAGTCCTATGGGAACCTCATGAAGTTCCGGGAACCTTAAATCCAAATCCAAAGGAACTTTATGAGCACAGTCCTTAAGGGACCTTCTGAACCTTAAATCCAAATCCAAAGGAATTTCATGAGCCCAGTCCTCTAGGAAACTCATGAAACTTAAATCGAAATCCAAAAGGAACTTCATGAGTCCAGTTCTCTAGGAAACTCATTAACCTTAAATCCAAATCTAAAGGAACCTCATGAGCCCAGTCCTCTAGGAACCGCATGAACCTTAAATCCAAGTCAAAAGGAACTTCACGAACATAGTCCTATAGGAACCTCATGAACCTTAAATCCAAATCCAAGGGACTTCATGAGCCCAGTCCCCTAGGAACATCGTGAAGCTTTAATCCAAATCCGAAGGAACATCATGAGCCTAGTCCTCTAGGAACTTCATGAACCTTAAATCCAAATTCAAAGGAACTTCATGAGCCCAGTCCTTTAGGGACCTCATGAACCATTATTCCAAATCCGAAGGAACCTCATGAGCCTAGTCCTCTAGGAAACTCATGAACCTTAAATCCAAATCAAAAGGAACTTCACGAGCCTAGTCCTTTAGGAACCTCGTGAAGCTTTAATCTAAATCCGAAGGAACCTCATGAGCCTAGTCCTCTAGGAGCCTCGTGAACCTTAGATCCAAATCCAAAGGAACATTATGAGCCTAGTCCTCTGGGAACCTAATGAACCGTAAATCGAATCGAAGGAACTTCTTGAGCCCAGTCCTCTAGGAACCTCATGAACCTTTATCCAAATCCGAAGGAACTTCATGAGCCCAATCCTCTAGGAACCTCATGAACCTTAAATCCCAATCCAAGGGACTTTTCATGAGCCCAGTCCCCTAGGAACCTCGTGAAGCTTTAATCCAAATCCGAAGGAACTTCATGAGCCTAGTCCTTTAGGAACTTCATGAACCTTAAATCCAAATTCAAAGGAACTTCATGAGCCCAGTCCTTTAGGGACCTCATGAACCATTATTCCAAATCCGAAGGAACCTCATGATCCTAGTCCTCTAGGAAACTCATGAACCTTAAATCCAAATCAAAAGGAACTTCACGAGGCTAGTCCTTTAGGAACCTCGTGAAGCTTTAATCTAAATCCGAAGGAACCTCATGAGCCTAGTCCTCTAGGAGCCTCGTGAACCTTAGATCCAAATCCAAAGGAACATTATGAGCCTAGACCTCTGGGAACCTAATGAACCGTAAATCCAAATCCAAAGGAACTTCATGAGCCCAGTCCTCTAGGAACCTCATGAACCTTTATCCAAATCCGAAGGAACTTCATGAGCCCAATCCTCTAGGAACCTCATGAACCTTAAATCCAAATCCAAGGGACTTTTCATGAGCCCAGTCCCCTAGGAACCTCGTGAAGCTTTAATCCAAATCCGAAGGAACTTCATGAGCCTAGTCCTTTAGGAACTTCATGAACCTTAAATCCAAATTCAAAGGAACTTCATGAGCCCAGTCCTTTAGGGACCTCATGAACCATTATTCCAAATCCGAAGGAACCTCATGAGCCTAGTCCTATAGGAACCTCATGAACCTTAAATCCAAATCAAAAGGAACTTCACGAGCCTAGTCCTTTAGGAACCTCGTGAAGCTTTAATCCAAATTCGAAGAAACTTCATAAGCCTAGTCCTCTAGGAACTTCATGAACCTTAAATCCAAATTCAAAGGAACTTCATGAGCCTAGTCCTATGGGAACCTCATGAAGTTCATGGAACCTTAAATCCAAATCCAAAGGATCTTCACGAGCCCAGTCCTTTAGGAAACTCATGAACCATTATTACAAATCCGAAGGAACCTCATGAGCCTAGTCCTCTATGAACCTCATGAACCTTAAATCCAAGTCAAAAGAAACTACACGATCCTAGTCCTATAGAAACCTCACGAACCTTAAATCCAAATCCAAAGGAACTTCATGAGCCCTGTCCTCTAGGAACCTCATGAACATTTAATTCGAGTCTCAAGGAACTTCATGAACCTAGTCCTCTAGGAACCTCGTGAACCTTAAATACAAATCCAAAGGAACATTATGAGACTAGTCCTCCAGGAACCTCATGAACCGTAAATCCAAATCCAAAGGAACTTCATGAGCCCAGTCCTCTAGGAACCTCATGAACATTTAATCCAAATCCAAAGGAACTTCATGAGCCCAATCCTCTAGGAACCTCATGAACCTTAAATCCAAATCCAAGGGAACTTTTCATGAGCCTAGTCCTCGAGGAACCTCATGAAGCTTTAATCCAAATACGAAGGAACTTCATGAGCCTAGTCCTCTAGGAACTTCATAATCCTTAAATCCAAATTCAAAGGAACTTCATGAGCCTAGTCCTCTAGGAACTTTATAAACCTTAAAGCTAAATTCAAAGGAACTTCATGAGCCTAGTCCTATGGGAACCTCATGAAGTTCCGGGAACCTTAAATCCAAATCCAAAGGAACTTTATGAGCACAGTCCTTTAGGGACCTCCTGAAACTTAAATCCAAATCCAAAGGAATTTCATGAGCCCAGTCCTCTAGGAAACTCATGAAACTTAAATCGAAATCCAAAAGGAACTTCATGAGTCCAGTTCTCTAGGAACCTCATTAACCTTAAATCCTAATCTAAAGGAACCTCATGAGCCCAGTCCTCTAGGAACCTCATGAACATTTAATTCGAGTCTTAAAGAACTTCATGAGCCCAGTCCTCTAGGAACCTCGTGAACCTTAGATCCAAATCCAAAGGATCATTATAAGCCTAGTCCTCTGGGAACCTCATGAACCATAAATCCAAATCCAAAGGAAATTCATGTGCCGAGTCCTCTAGGAACCTCATGAACCTTTAATCCAAATCCGAAGGAACTTCATGAGCCTAATCCTCTAGGAACCTCATGAACCTTAAATCCAAATCCAAGGGAACTTCATGAGCCTAGTCCTCGAGGAACTTCATGAACCTTAAATCCAAATTCAAAGGAACTTCATGAGCCTAGTCCTATGGGAACCTCATGAAGTTCTGGGAACCTTAAATCCAAATCCAAAGGAACTTCATGAGCACAGTCCTTTAGGGACCTCATGAACCTTTATTACAAATCCAAAGGAACCTCATGAGCCTAATCCTCTATGAACCTCATGAACCTTAAATTCAAGTCAAAAGGGACTTCACGAACCTAGTCCTATAGGAACCTCACGAACCTTAAATTCAAATCCAAAGGAACTTCATGAGCCCAGTCCTCTAGGAACCTCATGAACATTTAATTCGAGTCTCAAGGAACTTCATGAGCCTAGTCCTCTAGGAACCTCGTGAACCTTAGATCCAAATACAAAGGAACATTATGATCCTAGTCCTTTGGGAACCTAATGAACCGTAAATCCAAATACAAAGGAACTTCATGAGACGGTAATAAGGAATAGGACTTCGTATATAATTTGAAAATACTCTCAAAAATTTTATTAACGGTTTGATGGGTTGAGGTGAGATATAATAAATGGGTAGGTTCGACGAAATAAAACGAGGGTTTTCTGAAATAGGTTGAAATGACATTTTTACCCTTAGGTTCGAGCAGATGACAAGACCGTAGCTGATCCAGTTGCAGACCAAGGAGGTCAGAACCAAGCTGATACAGAGAGAGAAGAAGTTCACCAAAGCAGATAGACCAGATGGAGAGAAAAAATGTCTGGGAACCAGATGGAGAGAAAAAATGTCTGGGAACTAACAGATAGACCAGATCACAAGAAGGTTATAGGCACCAAATGGGTGTACAAGAACAAGTGTTACCTTTCCTCCCAAAACGGAAAATTCCACGTGTAGGAGACACCTTCAATAGTATGTGGTCCCCAATGTCGAACTCTAGTGGGCGACGACACACATCTACATAAGACTTCTGTCGACTCTGGGCAGTCAACAGTCTTTTCTGAATAAGAGCTATCTTCTCCTGAGTCTGAACTATCAATTCCAGTTCCGTCCCGATCAAGTCCGAAGAATCATCCCAGCACAGGGGTGATCGGCATCTTCTCCCGTACAAAGCTTCAAATGGTGCCATCTTAATAGAAGCATGCCAACTATTGTTGTATGTGAATTCAATCAACGACAAGTGAACTTCCCAATCAGTTGACCAATCCAAAGCACAAGCTCTAAGCATGTCTTCTATTGTTTGTATAGTCCTTTCGGACTAACCGTCCATCTGAGGATGATAAGACGTTCTAAAGTTCAGCTCGGTACCCAAATCCCTGTGAACTGCTTTCCAGAAGTGCGACACGAAGCGACCATCTCGATCTGAAATAATGGTCTTCGGCGTCCCATGTAATCTGACTATCTCTGCAATAAATACTCGCGCCAATCTCTCGGGTCCCCAAGTATCTTTAATTCCTAGGAAATGAGCTGACTTGGTTAGTCGATCAACTACAACCCAAATTATGTTAATTCCTGTCTTGGTCCTTGGCATACTAGTGATGAAATCCATCGAGATATCCTCCCACTTCCACTCAGGGATCGGAAGTGGCTTCAACATTCTGGTAGGTCGCTGATGTTCAATCTTAACCTGCTGACAAGTCAAACACTTTGAAACGTATTCTGCTACATCCTTATTCATATTTCCCCACCAAAAGTTTTGTTTTAGATCCTTATACATCTTACTGCTGCCCGGGTGAATAGAATAGGGCGCGCTGTGAGCTTTCTTCAGAATTGTTTGTCTCAAAACATCATCATTGGGAATGCAAAGTCGACTCTGAAATCTCAGAACTCCATCATCCTGTATCACGAATCCTGGGGCCTTCCCTTTGTTCACTTCATCACATAATCGAAGAATCAGAGAATCATCCAACTGCTTAGATTTTATTTCTTCAACCAACGACGAAGTTAGTTCATCACACACAATTGCCCTTGGACTCCTTGCGACCACACTTTAATTCCTTCACGGATTAGTTCTCGTTGAATGTTGGTTTGGGATGTAAGCGCTTCCAACACTCGAAGAGAAGCAGGTTTACGGCTCAGTGCATCAGCTACTACGTTTGCTTTACCCGGATGATAGAGGATTTCCAAGTCGTAATCCTTAATCAATTCCAGCCACCTTATCTGCCTCATGTTTAATTCCTTCTGACTGAAAATATACTTGAGGCTCTTATGATCCGTAAAGATCTGACAATGAGTGCCGTATAAATAACGTCGCCAAATTTTCAAAGCAAGGACCACAGGTGCTAACTCCAGATCATTAGTCGGGTAATTAACTTCGTACGGTTTCAACTGTCGAGAGGCATAGGCAATTACCTTATCCTTTTGCATCAATCCACATCCCAGACCCTGATTTGAAGCATCGCTGTATACCATGAATCCATTAGTTCCATCTGGTAATGCTAATATAGGTGCTGTCGTCAGTCTCCTCTTAAGTTCATCAAAACCGGCCTGGCATTTCTCATCCCATGTGAACTTTTGAGTTTTCTGTAACAGCTGAGTGAGCGGACGAGCAATTTTGGAAAATCCCTCTACAAAACGGCGATAATATCCAGCAAGTCCTAAGAAGCTTCAGACTTCTTTCACGTTATTAGGACCTTCCCATTCCAAGATTGCTTCAACTTTCTTCGGGTCCACCTGAACTCCGTCAGCTGATATCACATGCCCAAGGAAGGTTACTTCCCTAAGCAAGAACTCGCATTTGGAAAGCTTCGCATAAAGCTGTTCATTCCTCAAGGTGCTCAAAACCACACGCAAGTGCTCGGCATGCTCCTCTGTGTCTTTCGAATAGATCAAAATGTCATCAATGAAAAAGACCACAAACTTATCTAGGTATTCTAAGAATACCCGATTCATCAATTGCATAAATACGGCAAGAGCATTGGTAAGCCCGAATGGCATCACCACGAATTCATAGTGCCCGTACCGGGATCTGAAAGCAGATTTTGGTATATCTGATTTCTTAATTCTCAACTGATGGTATCCTGATCGCAAGTCAATCTTCGAGAACACCCTTGCCCCTTGCAGTTGATCAAACAAGTCGTCGATCCGAGGTATAGGATACTTATTCTTGATCGTCACCTTGTTCAGCTCCCTGTAATCAATACATAATCAAAGGGATCCATCTTTCTTCCGGACAGAGAGAACGGATGCTCCCCAAGGAGAAACGCTAGGTTGAATGTAATGCTTCTGCAATAATTCCTCCAGTTGCTTCATTAGTTCATACATCTCGGTTAGCGCCATACGGTATAGTGCCCTAGAAATATGAGCGGCTCCAGGCTCTAATTCGATAGTGAACTCCACTTCTCTCTGCGGAGCTAACCCAGGTAGTTCGTCAGGGAATACATCTGCGAATTCATTCACAACTGGAATAGATGAGATCTCTACTCCTTCTTCTTTCTTCATGGCATAACACCAAAATCCGTAGCAACCCTGCTTTAGCAATCTCGCTGCTTTCATCTCTTTGATCAATTTTCCTGAGCTTCCCGGTCTCCACCCCTTAAATAAATGTTCAAACCCGTCATCGGAAATGATAGAAATGACTCTCTTTCGGTAATTCAAAATAGCTCCATAATGATTGAGCCAATTATCTCCGAGAATTAAATCGTCACCAAGGATGTCGACTACAATAAGATTTGATAGCCAATCTCTCCCTCCTATAGTCACTGGAAAATCTCTAGTTTCTAGGGTTCCCACAATTTTCTCTCCGCTCGGTAATCCCACAACATAGGGTTCACAATCATTCAAGCATGAGATTTTCAAACGATTAACATAGTTCAAAGATATGAAAGAATGCGTAGCTCCTGAATCGAATAAGACACTAACTGGTTGCAAAAGGATCTGAATCGTACCTGATGCAACATTCGTGTTCTGATCGTCTGACTTCTTCATCTCGTAAATACGTGGAGGAACGGACCCAGCGCTAGATGCCTCTCTTTTCCCAACATTCTGCTGTTGGAAACCACTTTGCTGCGTCTGGTTTACACTAGTGTCCTTCGGAACCTGTGCAGGAGTGCGAGTACCAAAAGATAGTGTCGCATTTCCACAAAATGTTGCACGATGTCCTTCCTGTCCACACTCGAAATAGGTCACAGCAGGTGCGAAACAGTCACGTCGAACATGCCCCACTTTGCCACAGTTATAACATTTCTTCCCTGCGTCTGAAACGGTTGGTGCTACCCGGAACTTCTTTCCACCTCGAGAAGGATGCGGAGGCCTCCTGGATGAATGAAATGAGGACTGGCCCCTGCGGGGCCCACTACCCTTATTCTCCGTGAAGTTGCCAGACACTTTCTGCCTCTTTGCTCCCGTTGACTTTTCTACTGCCGCCTCTTTCATATCATAGGCCATTGCTTTATCCTGATACTGTCGCAAGGTGGTACATTCAAATCCGGACATATACTGCTGAATTTCCGGCTTCATCCGCATGTCGAAATGGAAAATCCTCTCCGCCTCAGTTCTGACCAAGTGGCGCACATAAGTCAGCTGGTGATTAAAAGTCTTAATCACATCTGTCACAGATGCCTCTGAATTTTGTGGTGAGAAAAACTCCCGGTCTCGGGCCTCTCTAACTGGGCGAGGACAATATTGCGCTTCCATCATTAATTTGAACTCCGTCCAGTCAGCATTATGATTCTCGGGTCGAACGGCCTCCCACCAGTCGAAAGCCTCCCCAATCAGGAGATACTGGGCTATCGGAACCTTTCGGTCGTCAGGGCAGTTAATCCCTGCAAAGATCTTTTCTAACTCCTTCAGCCAGTGATCCCAAGTAATTGTCTCAGCAGAACCGTCAAATTTTGGAGGGTGCAATTTGACCACCTCAGTAAGCCATTTGTCCCCCCGATTATCCTCGTTATGCTGCTGTCCCATCGCCGTCTGCATGCGATCAACAACCTGAGCAAACTGGTTTATCTGAGCAACCACCTATTGAAGCACTCCCGGCAAGTTAGGATCTGCATTATTATTTGCTGATCCCTGCTGTCCTCCAGAATGGGAATCGGTTCGACTAGCGGATAATTCTGGGGTAGACGCCGAATCCTACTGTCTTGCATTTCCACGTCCGCGTCCACGACCACATCCGCATCCACAACCTCCCCTCAACATACTGTAAACACAAATACTCAATATCTAGGGCAAACTTTTCTAAAGGAAAGTCCGTCAATACTCATAAAATAGGAATTAAATAAAATGGTAATATTTGAGATTAGGAGACTTACAACCACGGTCCACACGACGATGCTGGCTCAGCAGTGATGTTACAAATGACCAATAATCAAATAACATAAACAGACCCAACTAACCCGACTGCCAAGATATCCATGAATCTTAGCTCCGATACCATATTCTGTAACACCCCGAGATATTCGGAATAATTACAGCGCCGTAAATCCTTTGTATAAGAATTTACAAGGCTAATTTTAAAAAATACGGAAATAGTACAAAAGTGTTATTAATAAAAGGAAATTCAAACCCGTTCGACAATTCAAATAAGTTCATTATTACAAAATGTCCTCAAAAGAACAACAACATAAACGTACTCGAGTACTGAAATAACCGGAAAATAAGACAACATAATCCACATCACTAAGCCATTTCATCGTCATGTCGGTACTGTGGCTGCTTCCCCGCTCCTCGGCTACTTGAACATCAAAACAAATGTCCACCCCCGAAGGGGTTAGCAAAACGATGCTAGTACAAGTATCATTATACATAAATCACCAGTGCATCAAAAAACATACAAAACGGACTTCCGTCATCGGAATCCAATGATGTGAATCCTCACGAGTCCATCAACGCAATACAGGGTAATCCAACGATCCAACGCCCTTGGTATACATCCCCATGATGATCCCGTCGGACCAACACATGGTGGAAAACTCATCCAACGATCCAGCGCCCTCAGCATAGATCCCCATGATAATCTCGTCGGACCAACACATGGTGGAAAACCCGTCCAACGATCCAGCGCCCTCAACATAGATCCCCACGATGATCCCGTCGGACCAACGCATGGTGGACATTCGATCCAGCACCCTCAGCATAGATCCTCATGATCCCCTCAGATCATTTACAACACAAACATTACAATTATGCATACATATATGCAAATCAACACGTTCATCGACGTAAATATCATGACAACTCAAAGAATATAGTCTCATGTTCAACAACACGAATAATCGTACACATGATCAACAATGCAATATCAATAAGTTTAAAATACGATACTTGCATCAAAGATGGAAAGAACTAATAACTCCAATGATCTCAACACACTCGAAGGCCGTTTCCTTCGATCAACGTAGCAAGCTCGAACCTTAACAAAAGAAATAATAAAGAATTCATCTCACGTCGTACGAATGCCTAACAATCCGGTCTACGGCCGAAAGCTCTTAAAATGTAATCTGCCTGAACTACTTAGCATACGCTACGTATTCTACGTAACTTGCGTTAAGCTTGCTCGTTAACGTACGTAAACGACGAAGTCTAGCGTACGCTAACTATGTACTGACAGTCCTCTCTGATCAGCCGACTGACTCGCCTAATGACATAACGTACGTTACGTACCCAACGTAGCGTATGTTACTCATTCCCAATAGCGCACGTTAATATACATATCTTAGCATGCGCTAACCGTGCATGGCAGTTTACTACTGGTCATCATACTTGATCTAATGGTGACGAAACTTATGAAATATTTAGTGTTAATACATGCCATCTCTATGCATATCATGCTCATACGGTTTATGAATGATCTTTACGGAATAAACGACTTCGAGATACAAGGATACGTATAATCATCACAACACCATAATTCATCTTGATCTTCAAGAAAGTATCCTAAGTTTCATCCATTCTATGTCCCAAAACATATAATTCCATTATGTAAAAACATAAGAACTGATAATATTCATAAACTGGTCAAAATCGGTTTTGAAGCTTTGTGAATATGCTAGGAGTTCAAACACTAAAAGGTTCAATGGTTTATACGATGAAGAAGTACCGAGACATCAGAAATATCCTTCTAACAACATGATGTTCGACTACGTACGAATTTAACTGACTAGATAATCCCAAATTATGATCCAAACGTCCTTCAGAATATTACTTAAATTGGTGAAGAATCACCTACCTCATAGTAGTGAAGAACAAGGGGGAACTTGAAGAAATCCAACACCGAGGGCTTGAACACCAATCTCCAATGATCTACAATCTTCCAACTCGTGCTAGGATGATGATATGAGAGGTTGAAGATGGAGGAGGTAGCTTTCTAAGTCTAAGAATTCGGATTTGTGAAGTGAAAAAATCTGAAAAATGAAAAAGGGTGTTGTCCTATATATATAAAATGGTTATTAGCACGCGCTAGTCCATAATCATAGCGTGCACTAACGGTCATGCAGTCTACTGACCTCACTGTTCTCAACATTTAGCGTGCGCTATCCTCATACCAGTAGCGTGCGCTACAGCGTTGACTCGGCTTTTCCCAAAAGCCGTCCAGATTCATCCCGACATGATCCGACCAAGATCCGCGGCTGATCTCACCTACCAACCCGTCTTAATCATGCTGACTACGTCTAGCGCGTGCTAAGGTTCATATATAGCGTGCGCTACTGAACCCAAATTAGCGTACGCTACGTCTAGTCGATAGCGTGCGCTACATGTGCAAAAATCACAATATTGGACACAATCATGAAATCATCCGCTCAACAACACCGGATCATGAAACACGGAGAATAATATTCAGGTCAAAATGCAACAAATACAATATCATAAGGTTCAAATACACATCAGAAATGATTGTGGTATGTTTTGATTATTGTAGTGTGTGGTGTGTTTTTATTATTTGGCATTGATTTTTTTTAGGTTTAGTATATATATATTATTTTGATCTGTGAGATTTCTAGATCTGGCCATAACACCAATAAGTTAGCTATATACAAGCTTCTAAAATCATTTTAAACCGGTTAAAAAATTGTATATTCCAAAATTTGTTGAGCCTTAATCTCTCTTTCCTAGCCTTGTAGTTATCATATAAAATCGAGTCATTCGTTACCTTGAGAAAAGAAGAATTAGTCGGTTGATGAAAAATAGAACTGAAATTTACTTAATTTGTGGAGTTTTTGATTTTTCATGCTTAACTAATAAATGATTTTCTGCAAGAATTATATTCCCTAAAAAAAGGAGTCATTGGTGAAAAGAGCTACACGTTAGCAAATAACGGTGTGAAAGCTATCACCTAAAAAAATGACGAAAAGGAGAAGTGTTGAGCAGCAACAGCTGCCTAATTTTGGGGGTATTAAAATTTTGTGTAAAATAAAGGACTAACCATTGTTGGTGCGTAGCTGCCGTCTCAAAATGGAAATTAGGTTGGTGAAAAGAGCTACACGTTAGCAAATAACGGTGTGAAAGCTATCACCTAAAAAATATATATATAGAAATTGTGTTGGTGAAAAGAGCTACACGTTAGCAAATAACGGTGTGAAAGCTATCATTAAAAGGGATATATTTTATGAACATATTTGAATTAATTAGCGGCTGAATTTCAATACACTCAGTTTCGTGAAAAATCACAATATTTGATGACGCCAATGAAATTCTTCTTCATATTGAGTCGGAAAATAAACGGTGATCGAGAGAAACCATTAAAGGGAGTCGTGTGTATCACGAGTGGGAAAGAAATAATCAACCTTTTTGGGGTAAAACCTTGTATTTTGGAATTACAAAATAAAACCGTGTTTTAACTTCAAAATCATTAGTAGATTTATTTTGAATCTTGATTCATTTCTATCTACTGTATAAAGCTGGTTATTATGTATTAATGGCATTTTGATCTCCTTTTCTCTTTTTATATGATTATTTTTCTTAATTTATGTGTGTATTATTATTTTTGTGTCTTATTTTTATTTTTATTTTTGGAGTGTGATTAATAAAGAGTCTTGCTCGGGACTAGCAAGAATTCAAGTTTGGGGGTGTGATAAGTGTCAGTTTTATACACTTATCTATGGTTTGTGTCGATATATTTCACCCATAATTGAGCTAGTCTACTCGTTTTTTGCTTTTAATTAATTAGTTTTTAATATTTTTATTTTTATCGGATGAAGATGTAAATCTAGTCTTAATCGGATTGAATTACTGATTTACTCAAGAAATAACATGTTTATAAAATATTCTCTTTGTTGATTTTTTATGTATTCATGTTGTAGGGCTTTCCGAGATGAGTTCGGCAGTCTTTCCAGATTCAAAATCAGAGTTATATATCAAAAGTTATCTTCCGAAGAAGATTTGGGGCAAAAATGCAAAGTCTAAGAAATTCTGGGCTAAAAATGAAGTCTGAAACTCCATACGGGCGTGTAAGGGCGTAACTCACAAATGCAGAAAAACGTAGCCATGTTACGGTCGTAACTCCTCAATGTTACTGTAACACCCCCAAGATATTCAGAGTATATTACAGCGCTGTGGACCCCTGCATGGGACCCACCAAGCTACAACAAGAAAACACCACTCGACTAACCATCTCGGTTAGCGAGGACACACATTTAAATAATACAACAATTAAATATACGCCCGGAGTAACCAGCGAATTAAGCATCAACCGACAATGTAGCAATTTAAGGTAGTACAAACGGAGTTCCAAATGAAAAGCCTAAGTACTCGCGAGTACAATCTATCAGTTTATAAATGTGAGAAACAACCAAATCGAAGTAGACAAAAGAAATAAGAGGACCCAAATGCACATGTCAATGACCCTGGCCAACATCCTCATACTGTCCCAGCGCCCGCTCGTCCGGAAGAACATAACGTGAAATCTATAACAAGAATTTCCCCAAAACGGGTCCCCAAAGGGGTTAGCAATTACGCTAGTACAAGTAATCAAGGCAAACCAATCGCTTACACATTTCATAGTACATGCACCAAAACATTTCAAAAACCAAAACCAGACATGTCTTTTTCCGGAAACAAACAGTCAAATAATCAATTTGCCTAGGACCAGGACGCCACCATGAATCCCACCCGAGGCCTCTAAGGACCCTCCCGAGCTGGCCACTTAATAAAAAACAATTCATGCACAGGCATCGCCTAGGACCAGGACGTCACCATGAATCCCACCCGAGGCCTCTAAGGACCCTCCCGAGCTAGCTAGCGAAACAAACTCATGAATCCAGAGTGAAGTCATAGATTCCACCGAGGACCCGTCGGACCCTCCCGAGGTGAGTAAAGCACACACAATATACATTACCATTTCATGTTAAGCATAAAGATTTCCAAAAATACTTGCCTTGAATAATAGACGACGCAACGAACGGAAGGAAAGACGCCGATGAATGCTAGGGACCGACAATTACGAACCTAACAATTCGACGAACACAATCACAACCAATCCTAAACGAATACGGAATTTGAATACACCCGAAAACCCGCCTACGATTCATGTATATTCGTATAAAAACAACAACGAGGGCGGACCACAACCGAACCCTCTCGAATACGCAACAACCATGAAGTATACCATGAATCTATAGGAAAACCAATGATATCAACAAGATTAATCATACTCATCATGAATTAACCGACAAAACGAGACGAATTGGACGAAAATCCCAAAACTCCCAATTTATCCAAAAGTAGGGTTCTAAGAGATTTACCTTGGATTAGGATGAAATATTCGTGTTGATATTGTTATTATACACCAAGAACTCAAGGAAGTTGATGGTTGAGATGATTGGAGGAAGAAAATCGCCAAGAAATCACCCGGAATCGCCATAGCCGTGGAGAGGAGGAAGAAATGAGAAAATACGTTCATCTCGGTCAACTCCCTGGTTTATATAGCCAGGGAGTGTTAGCGCGCGCTAATCCTCAAAGTTAGCATGCGCTAACGGGACAAAACTCCAGTCTAGTAGCCAGATTTCTGGCCGTTAGCGTGCGCTACTCAAAATGTAGCGTGCGCTAATAACCTCTCGGTAGCGCGCGCTATAGGCCAATAGCATTCGCTACCTGGACATCAGCCGAGTCCAGAAGCAACTGTCAGTACACACCTGATCCAGTTAGCGTGCGCAATCGACCAAACGTAGCATGCACGAAAAGTGTATCGGTAGCGCGCGTTATCGGCCAATAGCGTGCGCTACCTGGGCACCTGATCGAGTCCAGTAGCAACTGTCCAGTACTGGACAGTCACACTAGCGCACGCTACCGGGCATCTCAGCGTGCGCTAGCCCCCGACATTAGCATGCGCTAGACTACGTGGCATACGCTAATCCGCCAGTCTAGAGGGCTGGAATCAGCACTGCCACTCCCAGGGCCTGCTCTCTAGTGCGCGCTACGAAGCAGTCGTAGCATGCGCTACTAAGGTACCCCTAGTGTGCGCTATGCAGAAAAGATAGCGTGCGCTAGGTACGAAATATAAACGGTCTAAAACACCGGAATATGAGCGAAACATCAAACGGAACATCTTAAAACACATCATAACATAGAATGGATCCACGGCAACCCCGGAACGGCGGTTTCACACAACAATTACGAGAATCAGATCAATAGATGACGGAAGAAATACACTGAAAGATACACGAGGGTCGCTACAACTGAGAAATACACCGAAAAATGAAAATACAGGGAAAAGAAAAAATGGGGATATTACAGTTAAGGCCGTAAGACATTAAAGTTACGGCCGTAACTCCTCAATGTTACAGCCGTAACTCTTGGCAGATTGTGATCATTTGTTTAATTTTTTATACTTTTGGTGTATTATTGAGGGGATGGCTGACATTGATCTGATATAATGTAATAATGCTGGAGTTTTGGAGCTATTAGATGACTTTAGGTGTATAAATAGACCCCTTAGATCCATCATCATTCATCATTCATCTTATAATTTTTACACTTTTTGTAATATTTTCTTTTTGTGTGAAGAACACACTTGTGTTCTAGAGTGATTTGTGTAATAGTGGTATAGCATATGTTGTTCAAAGAGTTTATTGCTTCTTTCTCCTTTATCTACTAAGGAAGTTAGGATCAATTCTTTCTCTTGTTCAACTAATAATGACCACTCAAGCTTGTATTATGTATATTAAACCCTTCATGGGCTAAGTTACCTTTAGTTGGGATTATAAACAAGGTTAGTCATGTTATTTAAGTTTGTATAAATATCTATTGTTAATTACTTATTATTGTGTGTGATTTTCATTGTTTTAACAATCTTTATTTATTTGGCCAATAAATGACGATATTTATGGTCTTCATATGTTTCGAAAGAAAATATGTTTGATTAGATCAAATGATCTTCACTCTAAGTTGTTCTAGGGGATAGAAATATACCTCTAGACCTTATATGATTGTTTGAATTATTTTCATAAAACCTAATGCTATGTATTGAAGCCAATCAACATAGAAATATAGTGGATTGATTCAATATATAAGGGGCGTTGTATAGTTCGAAAGAGAAACCCTCTTTTTAAGGAAAATCGAATCTACATAATATAATAAATAAATTCATCTTATGATCTCCTATACATCTTCTATAACTAATGATGAACTAAGTTTGTAATCCCAACTATTTCATTTTATCTTTTATCAATTTATTATTAGTACAATCTTTCATTTTCTTGAATATTAGAACTATTATTGCATTTTCTTTGCAATTGTCAAACCAAACTCGTTAGTTATGTGTTTCACTCATCTTAGTATCTATAAAAATAGACTAATAGTGTATAATTCAAATTATAACCAAACTTCCTCGTGCGATCGATAAACCGGACTCAAAAAGTCCACTTACTACTTGATACGATATCGTGCACTTGCGATAGTTACACTTGCGATAAGTGTCAGTTTTATACACTTATCCATGGTTTGTATCAATATATTTCACCCATAATTGAGCTAGTCTACTCGTTTTTTGATTTTAATTAATTAGTTTTTAATAATTTTATTTTTATCGGATGAAGATGTAAATCTAGTTTTAATTGGATTGAATTACTGATTTACTCAAGAAATAACATGTTTATAAAATATTCTCTTTGTTGAATTTTTATGTATTCATGTTATATATTCTAGGGCTTTCCGAGACGAGTTCGGCAGTCTTTTCGGATTCAAAATCAGAGTTATATATCAAAAGTTATCTTACGAAGAAGATTTGGGGCAAAAATGCAAAGAAATCAAAACACAAAGTGCATTAAGGAGAGATTGTTCAAACTTGATGATTTCATTGGCGATTTAGATAGAGACACTATCACTAGCCCGTTCATCCAAAAGTTCATAGACAACGGGTGGGAAAAATTCGTGTCCGAACTCCCAAATGGTAACCCCACCTTGACCCTAAACTTTTACAATAAACAAATCCATTGGGTAGGTAAGGTCGCCTACTTATCATCAAACGACTGTGAATGGGAAATCGATTAATTTTTCACCGGATACCATTAACAAATATTTGGGGGTTGATTCTGTAACTCCCCCAATCCGCTCAGGGATATTACACGCCGTAGACCCTTTTCTCAAGGATCTACCAGGCTGGCAACAACATAGAACAACTCAAAAATGCCTTTAAGGCATTATGACTCAGTAGACCGATTTGGTCTTTCAATGATTACATACAACTCAAACTCATTACATGCCCACTAGGTCAAATACAACACACTCCCGTACAACGGGAAAGAATACTACAGCGGAAAATAAACTATAACTATACCAATGACCTCATACGGATCCTCGTGTGATTAGTATTGTTCATCTTTCATCATCCTCCGTGCTGACCCTGTGTTATGCTCCCAAACCTGAATGCAAAAACAGACATCCACCCCCCGAATACTCGGGGGTTAGCAAAACTCCACTATTTTGCTAGTGCAAGAACAAAGTGCAAATACGAGCCATACAATTCACATTTCACGAATAACAATAACCAGGAATCCTCAAAAATCCAAACGTAACGAAAAGTACTTCCCGAGGCATGAGTTTGGTAAACATTTCTCAAAACCGAAAGATCAGAAATAAAGGGAAACCATTTATAAAACAGTTTTAAAGATGCCATCGAGAGTTTTAATAGAAAACAATTTGTAAGAAAGCCACTCAATCAACACAAACGAGTCTTCACAAATATTTCCACGGGATTCTCGACCCAAAACCAAATAATATCGACACGAGATCAAACATCTCAACATCACACGGGGTTCTCGATCCAAATCCAAATAATATCAACACGAGATCAATCATCTCAACATTCCGCAGGGTCCTTGACCCAATACACAGTATAACACCACAATACAATCAAAGGTACAATCTCTCATTCGACATATCCTGCTCAAGACTCCCGATTAATTAACCCTCGGAGATTTCGTCAAACCTCCTTGGTTAATTAACCCTGATACCAACGCTTTAAAAAACAAGTTGAAACAAGCTTTCAAAAACACGAATCGCGTTCTATATCAAGATAAACATTTAAAAGTGAGTTGAAAGAATTTGAGATACGAACATCGTTCGGTAACGGGGTCTTAGCTATCACTCAAATACCCGTAACCAATAAGCCTGCCAGGCGCCTCCCTTGCGCACCTGTGTACCGGCGTTCACTTCCATCATGTTGGCCGCTCATTGAACATGTCACCGCACCGGCGTCACTCCCGCAAGAGCCGCCCCTTGCACGTGTATTAGGTAACACCGGCGTTCACCACCCATATGGAGCTGCACATTGCAGCATACACCAGGCCGGAGTGCACGCCCCGCCCTCAGAGGTTCCCGGATACGACGTTTCTCACAACAAGTATCCACATTATCACAAACATCAAGCACACAGTCAATCGTTGTAACAATTATCAAATCGATACACCAATTCACATAATTCATCCGTCAGTCCACGACCACACGAATAAATAACAACACGCACGTCAACCATAACGCGATGGAAATAAGCAATACACGTACACACGCATTACCAAGCACAACATCAACACCAAATATATCCAAGGGATTCACGTAGTCACTTACAACCCACACAATTTACAAAGCACACGCGTTTTGAAAGTGAGCCTTTAACGAGGCTAGCCGAATCCTTTGAAAACTCATTTCAAACAAATAAACAAACACACCAAGATGATCACCAATTATCATATCCACAAAACAAGAATAGTATGGAGAAGGTACTTGCCTTGAACAACCACAACGCGGAGAATCGACCGGAGTAGGTTGGAACGAACCGACTACGAACTCTCCGACTCCACCGAACGAAAATCCACAACAATGAACTACGAACGAAAACAATAACAACGAAAATGAATTCCAAAGTACGACCCAAAGCCGCTGAATTCAAAGAACAAATGACGAAAGTTCAAGGATTTCCCCCGAAACGGGATGTTCGCCAACATGGTCAACAGCGACTAGTCAACAGAATGTTCGCCAATCAGATCGGCAAGACCATGGAGGTATACATTGACGACATCGTGGTCAAAAGCCTCAGGAAGGAAGATCACCTCAATGATCTCGCTGATACGTTCGCCATCCTCGAAAGATTCAACATGAGGCTAAACCCCAAGAAATGCAACTTCGGGGTGGGCTCCGGGAAATTCCTGGGGCACATTGTGAGCCAAAGGGGGATCGAGGCGAAGCCCACCCAGATACAGGCGATCCTTGACATGCAGGAGCCGCGAAACATCAAGCAGGTACAACGCCTTACAGGTTGTCTAGCCGCCCTCAACCATTTCATATCTCGACTCGGCGATAAAAGCAAGCCTTTCTTCGCGACCATCAAGAACAAGAAGTTCGCATGGACGAAGGAAAGTCAGATAGCGTTCTCCAAGATAAAGGAATATCTATCCCCCTGATCCTGGTAAAGCCGATCCCCGGTGAAAAATTATTCCTTTACCTGGCAGCCTCGGAGGTCGCACTAAGTGCCGTTCTGGTGCGAGCGGAGGGACAAGCCCACTTGCCGATCTACAATGTTAGTCAAGCGCTCCACGACGCTGAAACACGCTATACACCATTGGAGAAGATCGCCTACGCCCTTGTCAAGAGTGTCCGTAAACTAAGGGCTTATTTCTTCGAACATCAAGTGGAAGTCCTGACAACTCTACCTCTGAGACAAGTTCTACATCGACCAGACACCAACGGGCGACTCCTCAAGTGGTCGCTGGAGATCGTCCAGTACGGTATCACTTACGCCCCTCGCGCGGCGATCAAAGGCCAAGCTCTGGCTGACTTCATGGTGGAACTGACGTTCCCTCACAGTCCAACCCAGGTCGGCCGACCTGCCTGGAAGTTATATGTGGATGGCTCGGCGACCAATTCGAGAGCAGGGGCAGGGATTGTCCTCATCAGTCCCGACGGACAAAGTTTCACTAATGCTGTATGTTTCAGCTTTCGTGCGACCAACAATGAAGCCGAATATGAAGCCTTGGTAGGCGGGCTCGATCTAGCCCTCGCCCTAGATGTTCGTCGCCTCCATATCTTCATGGACTCCCTTTTGGTCGTGAACCAAGTTAAGGGAGAATATGAGGCGTGCGGCGAACAGATGGTCAAATACCAATATCTGGTCGCCGAAATTTGCACAAAATTTGAAGAAGTACTAATCGAACAAGTCCCGAGAGAGCACAACTCCCAGGCCGATGCACTTTCCAAACTAGCATCATCGGATGGGGCAGCCGACTTCTCCAATATCCAAATCACAAAGTCAGCAAGGCCGGCGATCGACAGAAGCCTGGTTACCACGGTCACCATCGCCGAGGAGAACTGGATGACTCCGTTCATCAAATACTTAAAGGACGGAACGGTCCCTGACGACCGTGTTAAAGCCCGCCAACTCCAGCTCCGTGCGACCAGACATACCCTATTGGACGACCGGCTTTACAAGTGAACCTTCAGCCTTCCCCTCCTCAAGTGTATTACACCGGAGGAAGGTCGGCTCGTTTTAGCTGAGATCCATGACGGAATTTGTGGAAACCATGCGGGCGGGCGATCTCTCATCCATAAGACAACCAGACAAGGTTTTTTCTGGCCATCACTTCAGAAGGATGTGATCGCCTATGCCAGATCGTGTCATAGGTGTCAGATAACGGGCCCCAACATAAAACTATCCCCCGAACAACTCACCTCCATGTATAGCCCTTGGCCATTTGCGCAATGGGGCATCGACCTTATAGGTCCCTTGCCGATGGCTCCAGGGGGCTGTAAGTTCGCCATCGTAGGGGTCGACTATTTCACCAAATGGGCTGAGGCCGAACCGCTCAACAAGATCGGCCAAGAGCAAGTGATCAAGTTTATATGGAGAAACGTCGTATGCCGATTCGGTCGCCTGTGCCATCATCTCCGACAACGGAAAGCGGTTCGACGGCTTAGAAGTCATGCGCCTGTGAGAACTGGGAATCAAAAGATTGTTTTCGACCCTATCACCCTCGCATTTAACGGACAGGTATAGGCTGTGAACAAGATCCTCAAACACACAATTAAAGCGCGACTCGAATCCAGGCAAGGACGATGGGCGAGCGAGCTCCCAGATGTTTTGTGGTCCTACCGAACGACGACCCGTAATTCAACCGGCGAAACCCCATTCGCCCTCGCCTTCGGAACAGAAGCAGTGATTCCTTCGGAGATCGCCGTCCTCAGCCATCGAACCGAATAGGAGATGACGACCGACAACGATGTGGCCGGACTAATCGACCTAGACATGCTCGAAGAACGACGGCTGACCTCAGAAATGAAGAACACAATCCAAAAAAGGAGAGCCGAGAAGTTCTTCAATTCAAAGGTCAAAGAAAGAAGATTTCAAGTGGGCGATCTCGTCCTCAAGAAGATTCAAACCCACACAGGCGTTTTTGGTCCGAACTGGGAAGGCCCCTTCAGAGTATCCAGATAGCTAACTAAAGGAGCCTACGAACTGGAACATCCTGACGGTAATCCGGATCAATACCCCTGGAACGCCGTGCATCTGAAAAAATACTACCAGTGAAAATTTTGTATTCAATTTCAATGATGTACAAGGAATATAATGAGATTTTTTCCTATCCCATCTTTTCTGGCGATCGCCCCACCAGGCATATCGCATACCGCCGACGATCGTTGATCATGACGATCCGAGGTAAAATCAATGCAGCCATGGTCCTGGAGGTCGATGGAACCGACAACTTCGCCCATGCAAGGTTCCTTTGGGCTGAGATCGCCCGCCCTTCGTTTAAATACGAGGCCGGCGTAGCCGAAGGACCCTTCAAAATAATCAGTAGACACGATCGCACGTCCTCAAGGTACATCATCTAACATGGTGAACCCGGACAATGCGACGTGCCACTACCCCCGTCTCGACGTACACCGTCGAGGGTCGCCATCTTCATGGCGGGTCGAGGTGGAAGCAGAGCTAACAAGCCGCGGACGTGGAGTCGAATAAGCCGACGACTCCCCGTGCAAGGACTCATCCAGACCAAGATCGCCTGCCCTTCGTTTTAACACAAGGAGGGCGTAGCCTAACGGAAGACCCTCACAAAAAGTGAGTCGTGGGATATACAGTATCCCTCCCACACAAAGGCACGATTGGGGAGGTCGGTCCATCGAACACCCCAACCGTGCATGGTTCTTCAGAATCGGCAACACTGAAGATAGCTCGCCAGACAAACTAGTTTTTGTTTCCTTACTTACAATAAGTAAACAAAAACAAGGGGGCAGAGATGGGTCGAGCTAATCCCAAATGCGATCGGACCGCAAGGAACCACGCCCGATCGGCTTCGCTCAAACATACGCAGGACGATCGCCATTATTCAACAATAATTACAAGTAAGAATTCCGATTCAAAACATATCAATACACTCAACACTCAGACAATCGGTCGGGTAAACAATACATCGGATGCAATTATACATATACTTGTAAAAATTGCACGCAAACATTCAAGAGCGATCGTACATAAAAAAGACAGTGCGAAAAAGGAATATTTCATTCATTATCAAAAGGAGTTCATACAACATCAAGCCCGAAGGCAATACAAAGAGAAAGCAAAAATTACAAGATACAAGGGAAACAAAAATATCTCTCAAGGCCCCGCCGGCTGGTCATCGCCCTCAGGTTGCGGATCGGCTTGGGCTCCCCCATCGCCCTCGGGATGAATGAGTTTACCAGTATACCAACTCAAGTCGATCCCAAAGTCGACAAAGTTAAGGATCGGCAAAGAGAACTCCGGGTGCAGAGGGTGCTCGAGCGCATAAGCTTTGAAGCTCTCCATAAAGGGACCGATCTCGATCCCTGCCTTTTTGGCGGCTCGAACAGCGTTAGCATAGGCCAAGTAATAAGCGAACTCGCCGATGAGCGCAACGTTGAGGTAGGGATCGGCCTCGATCGCCTTCAGCTGCCCCTTCAACTCCACGGCCGTCTTCTCAGCCTCCGCCAGCTCGACCACCTTGGCGGCATTCTCACCCTTGGCCTTCTCCAGCTCCTTCTTCGCCGCCTCCAGCTCACCGCTGAGCCGATCCACCATCGCCTTCAGCCCGACCGCCTCCTCCTGCGAAGCCGCGTACTTCTGGCGGGTTTCCTTCTCCTTATCACGGGATCGGTCGGCAGCCTCCTTAGAGCGGCTCAGCTCCTGCTTTAATCGGTCAACGTCCTGTTTAGCCCTTTTGGCCGTCTCCTCATACTCCTTCTCCATAGACTGGATCCGGTTGGCAAATTCATTGTTTTTATTCCGGGCGGCCTCGAGGTCGCTATGGAGACGAGCAGTGGAGGGTCGCCCCTCAAAATCCCTAGCGGCTTGGACGACCATCGTCGCCGTCTGGAGAGCTAGGGCAACGGTCGCCTGCATGGCATCTCCAGATCGCCGACGAGCGATCGCATCAAGATCGGTCGTCCAGGCCTTGGGCAGAGAGGTGATAGCCTGCTGGACGTAAGTAGGGACGTCGAGAGATGTTTCCGGAGCCTTACTCGACAAAAAGTCCAGCACCATAGGAGCGACGTCCGGATCGGCGAGACGAACCCTGCAGCACAAACCAAAGAAACCAAGGAGTTAGCCTATACCTTACTCAGAATGCCTAACTCAGAAAATTTTGATCCTTTCTTACCTATTGACCAGCTCGGGATCGCGACCAAAATAAGGCTTGCCCCGAGAGGTTTCCGCCTCAACGATCGCCACCTTCTTCGTAGGGCCGCCCGATGACCGGGAGCCGGTCGCCGAGGGCCTAGGGCCTGATCGCTCCGTCATCGGGACGGCAGAAATAGGAGCCGCAGCAACCGGAGGCTCAAGAATGGATACATCCGCCTCAGTAATCGGCAGGGACTCCTCCGACCTCCGCCTCTTGCGGCGCTGAAGTTGTTCCTCTCCCTGAACTACCGGCTCGGTGACCGGTACCTCAGCAGGCCTCACCGGAGCAGGGCGAGACGTCGTCGCAGGAACGCGACCAGTCTTCTTACCCAAGTGAAGGCGACCGATGAGTCCTGGATTCGACATAGCAATCTCTGATGGTGGCTCGGCAAGTCGGGGAAAATGAACCTCTGTCAAAGAAGAAGTACAAACGAGTTAGACAGCAACTTAAACGCTACGACCTCCTGGAGACGATCGTCAAGCAAGGAAGCACCACTTAAGCTCATACCTGGAACTTTCAAGTGACGAGGGAAGCGAAACAATCGAGCCCCCAACAGATGAATTTCGTTACCAAGCGAGCGAACGTCAATAAAGGAATACGGCAAGGCACGAATCCGCTCCCAAACGATCAAGAAATCGAAAGGGAGATCGCCGATCGCTGGAACGAGAGGTCCTACAAAAAGAAAACAAAATTAGATCAGTCCAAGACAAGCTCAATCAAGGGGAGAATTAAAATCCTTACTCGGATTCCTCTCCCGAAAAGTGGTGGGGATCTCTAACTCCTCATCTGGCGGGTCACTCGATGCCGATCGCCACGCTCCGCCTACCCAGCACCACTTCGCCAGGTCACCTCGGGACTTGTTCGGAACACCGAGGACCACTCTCCCCATTCGGCCTTGGATATGATTGCCGCCGATTGACCCTTTCTACGCGGCCAGTTTAAACAGATAATTCATCTCCAGTGCAGTAAGGTGGCGGAACAACTGGTGGCCGCCAAATAGTGTCAACGTGCAGATGACCTGTAGCCAAGCGTTCGACATCAGTTGAAGCGGCACCAAATTCCAGGCGATCAACAAGTAGGAGATGGCGAATGGCAGAGGGAATCGCAGGCCGGCCTCCATAATCATCTCGCTGACGGCAACCATATCCTCGGGCGGTTGATCGGCACGTTCATTCTCCGAGGGCACGTGCAGAGAAACGTCAGAGGGGATGTGATATTTTGCCCTCCAGCGGCTCAGGTCTTTCTTGGTCGCCGAACTCCGGATCTGACCGAGAGTCCAGGAAGATGGTTCGGCGGCCCGAAAAACCGTCTGCTTCACATGCTAATAAGGATGAGCGGCGGAGTAGGGTTTGAAGTCAAATTCCAGATAGGGTCCGGCGATCCCCTCCATAATCTTGGCAAAAGCCATATAGGCGGGGCCAAAAACACTCTGCCGTTCCCAGGTTAGCCGCTCCTGTTCGTCCTCATCCGCCGGCGAGCCCCCCTGCTCCGTCGTCGCCACCGTCTTCGCCACTGCGGCCTCGTTGAAAAGCTCTTCAAGTTCTGCGGGTGCAATCCCCGCACGAATGGCCTCAACGGCCGTTTCCATGTCGACTCCAACGGGAATCTCCTCCCGGTCAGGCGAAGCCGTGGCGGCAGAAGAACTTCCGGCCTCGAAGGTCTTGGATCCTCCCGACATATTATAAAAAGAAGAGGGAGATAGAAGATTGATTTTTCTTACCTAGAGAAAAGAAGAAGATCGTCACAAGAAGCTCCAGAATTTTTTGCAGAGTTTCGGCTATGGATGCAAAGACGCGTAAAGAGTGAAGGAGAAGAAGCCCTGGCCCTTTTAAAGAGGGAGACGGGGGTCTAAATGCAAATAGGAGAAATCTCGAGGGCTGGATCACAACCGTCACGTGGGGACACATTAAATGCTGCCCTCGAATCCCACGTACGCGTCTTTTCGAGGGCACGCCAGCCGACAAGTCCGACAAACCATCGGACTCCCCCAACAGCGGCGCGACGCGTGTCCCTGCCACTTTTAGAAAGCCCGCCTTCATTTCCCGCTGCTTCCGGCGCGAAAGGAGATCGTCCAGATTTGAATTCAGATCGGCTGATCGGCTAAACATTGGCGATCGCCAACACTGCCACCTCACCCCGTGTTTTCAACATCGAGGCGAGCTGGGGGGAAATTGTTGTGCGGTGATTAATATGCCTCGATAGGCGATCAGCATCACGATCAGAGAAGCCAACCATGGAAGACATACTCTGGACAAACGCCTAGAGTTCGGCACAATACGGCGACCGTCTTTTGGTACCCAGCGATCATCTTTTGATATCTGACGATCGTCTTTAATGAGCGAACCAGAGGCGATCGTCTTGTGCCACGTATGGATCCAGCATCCGTCAATGTCGTCGAAGACCGAATCTTGGACGATGGCCCACGTGCGGATCTTCAAAGGGTACCGACAGATAGGACCTTTGACCCCAGCCTGTCACCTACCACACCTACCGACAAGGCCGCCGAAAGGTACAAAGTGGGTCCTCCCCGGACAGCTACCCAGGACGCGTGCTGGCCTCCCATTGGCTCGCACAACTGGCACCAGCAGCGGCCCCAGACTTTAAGGGAACAGCCCCACGTGACGGAACGATCGGCTACCTTATTATAATAGAGAAAACGGCGGTCGCCCGCGATCGCCTGAGGGGTCCCAACTACCTTGTCCCCTATAAATAGAGGACTCACTGCAGTGGCCAAAAGGGAGGCGAATTTACTGTGAATTCAGTGCAAAATACACACCAAAAGAGAATCAAAGACTCTTTTGGCAACCACTTACTCATTCATAGTGATATTCATACACAGTCATCATATATCCCAAGCAAGAACTCACATATTTACCTATCTGGTTCTTCCGGCAATCTACGCTCTCTAAATCCTAGATAACTAGAAGTCTTTACACTCCTTGTAATAGATTCTAACATTAATATTTGTACTCGACAGTATATTTATTAATAACATCTCGCGAGAGCATTCAAGCCCGGGATTAACAACCCCGGCAAATCTTGTGTCATCTATTTTCTCACGGAAGTGTTCTCGCATTTGTTTGTTACTCGATCATTCCAGCAATACTATCTCCGGATAATATTTTGGGTAACAACAGTAACACCGGCGTTCACCACCCATATGGAGCCACACATTGCAGCATACACCAGGCCGGAGTGCACGCCCCGCCCTCAGAGGTTCCCGGATACGACGTTTCTCACAACAAGTATCCACATTATCACAAACATCAAGCACACAGTCAATCGTTGTAACAATGATCAAATCGATACACCAATTCACATAATTCATCCGTCAGTCCACGACCACACGAATAAATAACAACACACACGTCAACCATGACGCGATGGAAATAAGCAATACACGTACACACGCATTATCAAGCGCAACATCAACACCAAATATATCCAAGGGATTCACGTAGTCACTTACAACCCACACAATTTACAAAACACACGCGTTTTGAAAGTGAGTCTTTAACGAGGCTAGCCGAATCCTTTGAAAACTCATTTAAAACAAATAAAAAAACACACCAAGATGATCACCAATTATCATATCCACAAAACAAGAATAGTATGGACAAGGTACTTGCCTTGAACAACCACAACGCGGAGAATCAACCGGAGTAGGTTGGCACGAACCGACTACGAACTCGCCGACTCCACCGAACAACAATCCACAACAATGAACTACGAACGAAAACAATAACAACGAAAATGAAAAGCCGCTGAATTCAAAGAACAAATGACGAACGTTCAAGGATTTCCCCCAAAACGGCCAAGAACACGATTCGTCCCGACAAAACACGAAAATGGAATTCCAAGTTGAAATATGGATATAAAATCCATAGAATATGTTTAACAACATCATTTAACCATAATCGATCCATCGAAAACGGATGAAAAACTAGATCGAGGACAAATCCCCCAAAAAGTCAATTCGAAGGAAATCAAGAAATATACTTCGATTCGATGAAGAACAATGGATTAAATGATGTTAAACACAAGAATACTACCAAGATTAATCATACCCATCGTGTATTAATCAACAACACGGAACGAATCGGACAAAAACGCAAAAACCCCAAATTTTCCCAAAATAGGGTTCTAGGAAATCTCACCTTGATTATTTGGATCAAAGGAGGTTATGGAGGGATTAATCGATGATATGAACTCCCAATCTTCGTGGATTAGTTGCTTGACAACATGTCTCTGGATCGCCAAGTCTCCAAAGCGGAGAGGAAAAGATGGAATGAAAAACGGTGAAAATATGGCTACTCTGTCATATTTATACAGCACGGCCTAGCGTGCGCTACACCTTCCGGACTAGCGCGCGCTAACGGCACCTCGGCCGATAACCCTCGGCCGGGCCCGCAAGGCCTCGTATCAAGACTCAATCCGCCGACCGGATCTCGCTGCCCGACCGCGAGAAGCGCACGCTGCGCATGGACGCTAGCGTGCGCTAGCCGATCCGCCTGTAACCCTCTGGATCGAATCGCCCGACTGTAACGTACGCTAGCCGGCCGACAGCGTGCGCTACGCCTGCCGACTAGCGCGCGCTACGCTCGGCATAGCGTGCGCTACCTGCCGATCCTTCCCGAGTCCAGAACCCCAGAAACCCCACTGTCCGGTCCGATAGCGTGCGTTGGTCGACCAAGCTAGCGTGCGCTATACCTGCCGGTTAGCGCGCGCAGCCTTCCGGCCGTAGCGTGCGCTACGCCGGTTCCTGCCGCACCTGTCCGGCCGGTGCCCGCAATCGTCCGGCCAGTCCCGCAACCGTCCGGCCAGTACCCGACCACCAGGGCTCGACGACCCGATTTCCGAAAACGTACGGAACGAACACGACGAAAAGTTCGCGGACAACATCAACGACCCGGAATGAAAACATAATACCATAATTAGTCATACGCGACCAAGAAACGGGTCGAGACAACAATTACAGATACGAATACCCGTAACTTTTAAGAAATTACAAAATGGCCCAAAACGCCCGGAAATCGCGATACGTGATCGAATAACAAAACCGAAGTTCACAAAACGTCTAACAAAGTTAAACGGACTTACAGGAAACTCGAAACAGCAGTTTCGAACGAGATTCGCAAGAATCGAACTCATGTGCGGAAAAGTCGATAAAAAGCACGGAACTCAACAAAACGACACCGAAACGAACTCGGATGTCAAAAAGTGTAGAATTAATCATTCTCAGAATGACGAAATGGTCATGAGCGAGTCGTCAAAACAGACTCCGACCGAAAAAGAAATTTACCAAAAATCGAAAATTGTGGATATTACAGATTCTACTAACGCGGTAGACATTTCCATCTTACCTAATGAGGATGTGCTGGATGATAGGGTTTTACGCTGGGCATTAGTGAGCGAGCTCCATGACAGTATTGGGATGATCAAACCCCGATACAAACAGGCGGACCTCATTGATGATGCTTGGTACTTATGGATGTGGGCAGCCGGGAGTATTTACCCAACTTCGACTCTGACGACAGTTTCCATTGGCCACCTGCGAGGTTTATTTGCTATCCGCCGAGGGGTAAAAATGGATCTGGGTACTCACATTTATACTACTATTTGTCACCGGTATTTGCAGTTTCCAAAAGATGCCATACCCCTGCCTTATCACCGGTATTTGCAGGAGCCAGAGAGTAAAAATTTCGGCGGGGGGGTGATATATTGACGCATGTGGATCGACTAAATGGCCGGAGTAGTATTTTTCGAAGTACTCAGTTAAGGAGAAAACGGGCACGTTTGGAACTAGAAGAGGAAAGCAGCCACAAGGAGGAATATGAGCCCGTGGAGGATGCCGGAGAATACTTGACGCCTTTTGATGCAAATTTGCTTGAAAGAGTTCGGGGATTAGAAACATCCCAGGCAGAAATTTTGAGAAATCAGAATGAAATAATCGACCGACAATTAGAAACGGAGAAGTGCTTTGAAAAGATTTTCCGTTTTCTAAACATCCCTGATGACACACCTGGAGGATCAAAAAGCTAAAATTTCAGGGAGTTTTCTGTTTTCTCACTTGCTTTTAAATTCTAAAAAAACTCGGGACATTTTTAGTTTCAAGTTTGGGGGTGTTTTGGAACTTGTGTGTTTATTTTGTTTATTTTTGAACTATGATGTTTATTTTGCTTTGAATCTTTTGATTGTGGTATGTTTTGATTATTGTAGTGTGTGGTGTGTTTATATATATATATATATATATATATATATATATTATTTTGATCTGTGAGATTTCTAGATCTGGCCATAACACCAATAAGTTAGCTATATACAAGCTTCTAAAATCGTTTTAAACCGGTTAAAAAATTTTATATTCCAAAATTTGTTGAGCCTTAATCACTCTTTCCAAGCGTTGTAGATATCATATAAAATCGAGTCATTCGTTACCTTGAGAAAAGAAGAATTAGTCGGTTGATGAAAAATAGAACTGAAATTTACTTAATTTGTGGAGTTTTTGATTTTTCATGCTTAACTAATAAATGATTTTCTGCAAAAATTCTATTCCCTAAAAAAAGGAGTCATTGGTGAAAAGAGCTACACGTTAGCAAATAACGGTGTGAAAGCTATCACCTAAAAAAACAAAAATGACGAAAAGGAGAAGTGTTTAGCAGCAACAACTGCCTAATTTTGGGGGTCTTAAAATTTTGCGAAAAATAAAGGACTAACCATTGTTGGTGCGTAGCTGCCGTCTCAAAATGGAAATTAGGTTGGTGAAAAGAGCTACACGTTAGCAAATAACGGTGTGAAAGCTATCACCTAAAAAAATATATATAGAAATTGTGTTGGTGAAAAGTGCTACACGTTAGCAAATAACGGTGTGAAAGCTATCACTAAAAGGGATGTAGTTTATGAGCAGATTTGAATTAATTAGCGGCTGAATTTCAATACACTCAATTTCGTAAAAAATCACAATATTTGATGACGCCAATGAAATTCTTCTTCATATTGAGTCGAAAAATAAACGAGTGATCGAGAGCAACCATTAAAGAGAGTCGTGTGTATCACGAGTGGGAAAAAAATAATCAACCTTTTGGGGGTAAAACCTTGCATTTTGGAATTACAAAATAAAACCGAGTTTTAACTTTAAAATCATTAGTATATTTATTTTGAATCTTGATTCATTTCTATCTACTGTATAAAGCTGGTTGTTGTGTATTAATGGCATTTTGATCTCCTTTTTTCTTTTTATATGATTATTTTTCTTAATTTATGTGTGTATTATTATTTTTGTGTCTTATTTTTATTTTTATTTTTGGAGTGTGATTAATATAGAGTCTTGCTCGGGACTAGCAAGAATTCAAGTTTGGGGGTGTGATAAGTGTCAGTTTTATACACTTGTCCATGGTTTGTATCGATATATTTCACACATAATTAAGCTAGTCTACTCGTTTTTTGCTTTTAATTAATTAGTTTTTAATAATTTTCTTTTTATCGGATGAAGATGTAAATTTAGTCTTAATCGGATTGAATTACTGATTTACTAAAGAAATAACATGTTTATAAAATATTCTCTTTGTTGAATTTTTATGTATTCATGTTGTATGGCTTTCCGAGACGAGTTCGGCAGTCTTTCCGGATTCAAAATCAGAGTTATATATCAAAAGTTATCTTCCGAAGAAGTTTTTGGGGCAAAAATGCTAAGTCTAAGAAATTCTGGGCTGAAAATGAAATCTGAAACTCCATACGGGCGTGTACGGGCGTAACTCACAAATGCAGAAAAACGTAGCCATGTTACGGCCATAACTCATCAATGTTATGGCCGTAAGTCATCAAAGTTACGGTCGTAACTCCTCAATGTTACGGCCGTAACTCTTGGCAGATTGTGATCATTTGTTTAATTTTTTATACTTTTGGTGTATTATTGAGGGGATGGATGGCATTGATCCGATCTAATGTAATAATGTTGGAGTTTTGAAGCTATTAGTTGACTTTAGGTGTATAAATAGACCCCTTAGATCCATCATCATTCATCATTCATCTTATAATTTTTTCACTTTTTGTAATATTTTCTTTTTGTGTGAAGAACACACTTGTGTTCTTGAGTGATTTGTGTAATAGTGGTATAACATATGTTGTTCAGAGAGTTTATTGCTTCTTTCTCCTTTATCTACTAAGGTAGTTATGATCAATTCTTTCTCTTGTTCAACTAATAATGACCACTCAAGCTTGTATTATGTATATTAAACCCTTCATGGGCTAAGTTACCTTTAGTTGGGATTATAAACAAGGTTAGTCATGTTATTTAAGTTTGTATAAAGATCTATTGTGAATTACTTATTATTGTGTGTGATTTTCATTGTTTTAACAATCTTTATTTATTTGGCCAATAAATGACGATATTTATGGTATTCATATGTTTCGAAAGAAAATATGTTTGATTAGATCAAATGATCTTCACTCTAAGTTATTCTAGGGGATAGAAATATACCTCTAGTGTAATATCCGCAATTTTCGATTTTCGGTAAATTTCTTTTTTTCGGCCGAAGTCCGTTTTGACGACTCCCTCATGACCGTTTCTTCATTCTGAGAATGATTAATTCTACACTTTTTGACATCCGAGTTCGTTTCGGAGACGTTTTGTTGAGTTCCGTGCTTTTTAACGACTTTTCCGCACTTGAGTTCGGTTCTTGCGAATCTCGTTCGAAACTGCTGTTTCGAGTTTGCCGTAAGTCCGTTTAACTTTGTTAGACGTGTTGTGGACTTTGGTTTGGTTATTCGATCACGTATCGTGATTTCCGGGCATTTTGGGCCATTTTGTAATTTCTTGAAAGTTACGGGTATCCGTATCTGTAATTGTTGTCTCGACCCGTTTCTTGGTCGCGTATGATTAATTATTGCATTATGTTTTCATTTCGGGTCGTTGATGTCGTCCGCGAACTTTTCGTCGTGTTCGTTCCGTGCGTTTTCGGAAATCGAGTCGTCAAAGCCACGGCAATGGGCGCCGGCCGGACGGCTATGCGGAGGAACTGCACGGCGAGCCTTGGGCTCGCCGGACGGCGCGGCGAGGACCGGCATAGCGTACGCCATCGCCGGAGGTCGCGCGCTTAACCGGCGATGAAGCGCACGCTATTCGGCACCAGCGCACGCTACTGGGCCGGCGGTGAGGCCCAGTGGTTCTCGGACTCCAGAGTTGGCCAGAAGCGCACGCCACGGCCGGCCGCGCGCGCTAACCGGCAGACGTAGCGCACGCTGCTCGGCATCTAGCGCGCGCTACCTGGTCGAGGGATCAGTCCAGGAGCCTCTGGACTGGACCATGGTCGGCCCGCTAGCGCACGCTGCCGGCACGCTAGCGCACGCTAGGGGCGGTCTGCCTATATAATTGACCGAGCAGCCCTGTTTCAACCCATTTTTTCATTTCAATCTTTTCTTTCAGCGGCCAGAGGTTTTGAGATCAAGGAGGCATGTTATTGAAGAACAAATCCACGAAGTTCTTGAGTTCATAACATCATTAAATCATCCGTTATCATCCTTTGATCCAGCGAATCAAGGTAATCTTCCTTAGAACCCTAATTTCGTGAATTTGGGGGTTTTCGCATTTTTGTCCGATTCGTTCCGTGTTTTTGATTAATTCATGATGGGAATGATTAATCTTGGTAGTATTCTTGTGTTTAACATCATTTAATCCATTGTTCTTCGTCGAATCGAAGTATATTTCTTGATTTCCTTCGAATTGACTTTTTGGGGGATTTGTCCTCGATCTCGTTTTTCATCCGTTTTCGATGGATCGATTATGGTTAAATGATGTTGTTAAACATATTCTATGGATTGTATATCCATATTTCAACTTGGAATTCCGCTGGGTTTTGACGGACGAATCGTGTTCTTGGCCGCTTTGGGGAAATCCTTGAACCTTCGTCATTTGTTCTTTGAATTCAGCGGCTTTGGGTCGTACTTTGGAATTCATTTTCGTTGTTATTGTTTTCGTTCGTAGTTCATTGTTGTGGATTGTCGTTCGGTGGAGTCGGCGAGTTCGTAGTCGGTTCGTGCCAACCTACTTCGGCCGATTCTCCGCGTTGTGGTCATTCGAGGCAAGTATCTTGCCCATACATTTCATATTTCTTAGGCATAATTATTGATAAATGATTTTATGCGAAATCCAATGTTTAATGAACGTTAAAAAGGATCAGTATGTTCTAGATAAATATTGTCTTTCAACGATAATTCGTATACTTCGTGAATAGATATGTTCTCGGAATATGTGTGTTAGTTTCGTACGTTGAGAGACGTTATGATCGCATTGACTATAATTGTTTGCCGAGGATTGTGCATTAAATTGTATATTTGTTCGGTGGGTATTCGACATGATGTGATGTTAGTCGTGACTCCTTTGAAATGAGGTTGTGATGCTTAGTGTTGCTTGTCTTGATAATCGGTTATTGTTGTGTGCTTGTTGTATGTGATGTGCCTCCGGGTAGGATTGTTGAATCTCCGGGATCCATACTTGCTAGTATGGGTTGGGCGAAACCGTAGGGTTATCCAATACGGGTATGTCTTGCGGGGACTCCGAGGTTCGGGGCTTGCTAGCCCGATGCCGAGATAACTTGTGGGGTTATCATCGGGTATGTCTTGCGGGGACTCCGAGGTTCGTGGCTTGTTAGCACGATGCCGGGATAACTTATGGTTGTGGTTTGATTATGTAAGTATATGTGCTTTTAGTCACGTGATCATGTTACGGTGACATGTGATTTGATATAGTTTCCTGTGGGTTATTCACTCGGGTTTGTTCTACGGAGCATCCGAGGTCCGTGGCTTGCTAGCACGGACGCGAATAACTGTGGAAACAGTTGTTATGGTATGATCGGGTCGTGGACCCCACTTGTTGTTATCGAATTTATGTTTTGGGAAAATGACTTTTGGTGTGTCCCTAAATGTTTTCGAAAGGCCTGAAGATTTTTAAATCCCAATGTATTCAAAACTCCCGAGGTCGTAAAATGTTTTTCACAAGATGTTTATCGGGTTTACCCTATCTTTCGATTTAATCGTTTGATTAAGTGAATCACCTCGGGAAGTATGTTTATGATTAACATGTTTCGTGGAGTATGATATGTATGGCTCGTTTTCGTATTTTATACTTGCACTAGAAAAACAGTGGAGTTTTGCTAACCCCCGAGTATTCGGGGGGTGGATGTCTATTTTTGCATTCAGGTTTTGGAGCATAACACAGGGTCGGCACGAAGGATGATGAAAGATGAACGATACTAATCACACGAGGATCCGTTGATGTCGTATTGGTCTATTTGTATTTTCTTTTCCGCTGCAGTATCTTTTCCCTGTTGTACGGGAGTTTATTGTATTTTGACCCCTGCGTGGGTATGTGTTTGTAATCGAGTTGTATATTTTATTGAAAGACCAAATCGGTCTACTGAGTCATTTTAGCCTTGAAGGCATTGTCGAGATGTTAAATGTTGTTACCAGCCTGGTAGATCCTCGAGGAGAGGGTCTACGGCGTGTAATATCCCTGAGTGGATTGGGGGTGTTACATAAATGGTATCGGAGCTTAGGTTGTGGAAACCTAGGCTGTCAGGTCAGTGGTGTCTATTGGGTTTTTGTCTCGTCGGATTTTATCTGACTGAGTCGTGTCGCGACGCGTCGTCTGAGTTTGTTTGTCGTGATTAGTATCATGGGCGATCATCATCTTCGTGCGACCTGTGGCTGTAAGTCTCCCTTCTTTGTGTTGTGCCTCGTGTGACACAAGCTATATTTTTTATGATTATTTATTAAGTGACGGAATCCTCTTATGGATTTTGATTTCTTGATACGTGACTATTTGACTCTCATATTTCGTTCATGTGAGGAGTAGTGTTGCTGGATTGTGCATGTTGGACTGTATTTCTTTTATCCGCTTCGTGAGTTCCTTTGTAATAGCTTTCGGTATTTTACCGACTGAATTTTATTTCGAAAACCGATTCCTTTAACCGAGTTGTTGGCCTTAACCGTTTTGACGGTAGTTGGGTGTTTTCAAATGATTTTGTGATTTTTGATAAGTACTACCGTCATCGACCTTTTTGGGCATTTTTGTAATTAGTTTTTAGCCTGCTGGGTTCCGGCGCGGGACACACGGCGCTATAATGTTCCATGTAAGTACCTAAACTTTTTGGGCATTCTAGCCCATTGAATTATTTTTGAAAACCTTGAGTATCTTAGAAAACTAAAAATTGGAGACGTACTTTTAAAACGAATTATTTTCTTGCGGTGTTTTCAAGGTGTTTTCTAATGCCGCAATACATTTCAAAAATTTTCCGGTTGAGGACCAAAAATATTTTGAGATATTTTCAAATGCAGTTGCTTAGACCCAAGGGTCGAATATTTTTGAAACTTTTTCACTAAAAGAAAGGTGTCCTCATTTTTGTTCAAACGCAAGATGATTTTCAAAGTCTCGATAATGGTGTTTGTACTACTTTTTGTAAAATGATACTCAAGATCAACTGTTGTTTCCAAACTGTTTTCAAAAGGTGGTTTTCATTTTTAAAACCTATCATTCCTATTTGCGGACCGGAAATGCGTGTATGGTTTTCGAACTTTCGTTACGGTGTTAACCCCGAATTGTGATTGAATTGGTGGCGTGAGCGTCGAGTCGTTCGCCATGCATATATTTTGTTAGCCCTTGTGGGAGGTGTGATGACGATCCTTAATGTTGTAATTTCGTGGTGGCTTGCGTGTTATCGCACCTGTGTGAGCTGTTAAAGCTTGGGTTTGTATGTTTGTGTACATATGTGATTGTTTCATAATGTTTGTAATTATGTGCTGGTTATTGTTCGGGCCGTTGAGGTTGCCGAACGATACCGTCGTTGCTGTAGTGTTTGTGTGTATTATTTTACGATGATAATCGTTGTATATGGTATGTGTTATGATTCTTTGTTGTGCTGAGTTGGCATCTCCGCTATGTTGTTTTGCGACGTTATGCCCCATTGTATCTAGCATTTTTATTTTCGGTATGCCGAGCCGAGGCGTTTCAACCGTGATGTGCCGGGGCATGCACGTGTAAATTGTCCTTCTCACAAGAACACATTTCAAGTGTGGACTCGAGGGACACCAAATTCGCTTTGCGAATTGGCTACCGAGACTTTCGAGTTCGCGCTTCAAAGACAAGTATCAGAATCGGCTTTGAGAGGCCTTCGAAGGATGTTTCTGTCGGTTGCTTGTTGCGTCGTCACCTTGATTTCGCTGTTGTGAGTTGCGGGGGAGACCTTCTTTTATAAGAGGTTGAATGTAGTACCCGTGTTGTTTTTAGACTCCTGCATTTTCTCTTTCTCGATTCTATCGACTCGCTCGTGTTCGTTGATACTTAGTGAACTTGCTCTGTATTTCGGTTTCATTGATCGGACGAGGTGTGATCTTGTTTTGGGTCAATCTGGTTATCGCTGTAACTTTCCGAGTTCGGTTGGATTCTTGTGAACCTTGTTCGGAAGTAACATCTTTTGGTTCTACTAGTTCTTTTATTCGAAGTGGACTGGATCTTGAACTTTTGTATTTCCGACTCTGTCGACTCGTTTATGTTCGTTGACATTTCTGAGCTTGTCCTGCCCCTTGCTTTTGTTGATCGAACGAGTGTGGTATTATTTCGGAATAACTCGTTTGTCGTTGTGACTTTTCTATTGCTATTCCCTTTCCTGTGGATCTTATATGAATGCACATCCTGTTGTTTTCACCGGATCATATATTGTCTCGAGTCGAGATGTGAACCTTGGGGTTGTTGTTTGAATTTTATTATCCTTCGTATTTCGGACATGATTGTTCGATTTTTGTTGTCTCGATCATTTGTTTGTTCGGTTTTGTTCTCGTTTCGTGATTGTTGAGCGTTCAGGATCCTTCCTAATTCCCTTAAGTTCGGGAAATTAGTCTCGTTTTCGATCTTCCAACCCTTGAGCGGTGGAATTCCGTATTTGTTCAGCGATTGGCTCGCGTTTTGATTGATGTACCATTGGGTTGGTCAATCGTATTGATTTTCGTTCATTGTGTTTTGTGATTGTTCGGATAATTGACTTGATTGTATTATCCATTTGATGACGCTTGTCACTTGTTGGTTCTATTATATCCCTAACGGCGATGTTGTGTTGGTCGTCGTGGAGCGTGTTTTCACACCGTATATTCCGTTGCGTTGTTTGTAACATTTCGCCGTTTGGCATTAGTTACGCGTTTCTTGCGTATCTCATTGAGTTTTCCTGGCGGGATATTGCTTCTCCCTACTTGTTTTAAGTTTCGGGACGAAACTTCTTTTAAGGAGGGTAGAATGTAATATCCGCAATTTTCGATTTTCAGTAAATTTCTTTTTTCGGCCGAAGTCCGTTTTGACGACTCGCTCATGACCGTTTCTTCATTCTGAGAATGATTAATTCTACACTTTTTGACATCCGAGTTCGTTTCGGAGACGTTTTGTTGAGTTCCGTGCTTTTTAACGACTTTTCCGCACTTGAGTTCGGTTCTTGCGAATCTCGTTCGAAACTGCTGTTTTGAGTTTCCCGTAAGTCCGTTTAACTTTGTTAGATGTTTTCTGGACTTTGGCTTGGTTATTCGATCACGTATCGTGATTTCCGGGCGTTTTGGGCCATTTTGTAATTTCTTGAAAGTTACGGGTATCCGTATCTGTAATTGTTGTCTCGACCCGTTTCTTGGTCGCGTATGATTAATTATTGCATTATGTTTTCATTTCGGGTCGTTGATGTCGTCCGCGAACTTTTCGTCGTGTTCGCCTGCGTGCGTTTTGGAAATCGAGTCAGCCACGGCACGGGCGCCGGCCGACGGCTATGGAGGAACCGCACGGCTTCGGACTCGGCCGGACGGCGCGGCAGGGACCGGCATAGCGTACGCCATCGCCGGGAGGCCGCGCGCGCTAACCGGCAGTAGCGAAGACGCTATTCGCACCAGCGCACGCTACTGGTCGGGCGGTGAGGCCCCGGTGGTTCTCGACTCCAGAGAGTTGCCGTGAGCGCACGCCACGGCCGCGGCCGCGCGCTAACCGGCAGACGTAGCGCACGCCGCCGCATCTAGCGCGCGCTACTCGGTCGAGGATCACCAGAGCCTCGGATCGACCATGGTCGGCCCGCTAGCGCACGCCGCTGCACGCTTAGCGCACGCTAGGGGCGGTCTGCCTATATAATTGACCGAGCACCTGCTTTCAACCCATTTTTTCATTTCAATCTTTTCTTTCCGCGCGAGGTTTTGAGATCAAGGAGGCATGTTATTGAAGAACAAATCCACGAAGTTCTTGAGTTCATAACATCATTAAATCATCCGTTATCATCCTTTGATCCAAATAATCAAGGTAATCTTCCTTAGAACCCTAATTTCGTGAATTTGGGGTTTTCGCATGTTTGTCCGATTCGTTCCGTGTTTTTGATAAATTCATGAAGGGAATGATTAATCTAGGTAGTATTCTTTTGTTAAACATCATTTAAACCAATGTTCTTCGTCGAATCAAGTATATTTCTTGATTTCCTTGAATTGACTTTTTGGGAATTTGTCCTCGATCTCGTTTTTCATCCGTTTTCGATGGATCGATTATGGTTAAATGATGTTGTTAAACATATTCTATGGATTGTATATCCATATTTCAACTTGGAATTCCGTTTTCGGGTTTTGACGGGACGAATCGTGTTCTTGGCCGTTTTGGGGGAAATCCTTGAACCTTCGTCATTTGTTCTTTGAATTCAGCGGCTTTGGGTCGTACTTTGGAATTCATTTTCGTTGTTATTGTTTTCGTTCGTAGTTCATTGTTGTGGATTGTCGTTCGGTGGAGTCGGCGAGTTCGTAGTCGGTTCGTGCCAACCTACTTCGGCCGATTCTCCGCGTTGTGGTCATTCGAGGCAAGTATCTTGCCCATACATTTCATATTTCTTAGGCATAATTATTGATAAATGATTTTATGCGAAATCCAATGTTTAATGAACGTTAAAAAGGATCAGTATGTTCTAGATAAATATTGTCTTTCAACGATAATTCGTATACTTCGTGAATAGATATGTTCTCGGAATATGTGTGTTAGTTTCGTACGTTGAGAGACGTTATGATCGCATTGACTATAATTGTTTGCCGAGGATTGTGCATTGAATTGTATATTTGTTCGGTGGGTATTCGACATGATGTGATGTTAGTCGTTACTCCTTTGAAATGAGGTTGTGATGCTTAGTGTTGCTTGTCTTGATAATCGGTTATTGTTGTGTGCTTGTTGTATGTGATGTGCCTCCGGGTAGGATTGTTGAATATCCGGGATCCATACTTGCTAGTATGGGTCGGGCGAAATCGTAGGGTTATCCAATACGGGTATGTCTTGCGGGGACTCCGAGGTTCGGGGTTTGCTAGCCCGATGCCGAGATAACTTGTGGGGTTATCATCGGGTATGTCTTGCGGGGACTCCGAGGTTCGTGGCTTGTTAGCACGATGCCGGGATAACTTATGGTTGTGGTTTGATTATGTAAGTATATGTGCTTTTAGTCACGTGACTGCGGTTACGGTGACATGTGATTTGATATAGTTTCCCTGTGGGTTATTTACTCGGGTTTGTTCTACGGGAGCATCTGAGGTCCGTGGCTTGCTAGCACGGGACGCGAATAATCTGTGGAAACAGGTTGTTATGGTATGATCGGGTCGTGGACCCCACTTGTTATCGAATTTATGTTTTGGGAAAATGACTTTGGCCGTGTGGTCCCTAAATGTTTTCGAAAGGCCTGAAGATTTTTAAATCCCAATGTATTCAAAACTCCCGAGGTCGTAAAATGTTTTTCACAAGATGTTTATCGGGTTTACTCTATCTTTCGATTTAATCGTTTGATTAAGTGAATCACCTCGGGAAGTATGTTTATGATTAACATGTTTTGTGGAGTATGATATGTATGGCTCGTTTTCGTATTTTATACTTGCACTAGCAAAACAGTGGAGTTTGCTAACCCCGAGTATTCGGGGTGGATGTCTATTTTTGCATTCGGGTTTTGGAGCATAACACGTGGTCGGCACGAAGGATGATGAAAGATGAACGATACTAATCACACGAGGATCCGTTGATGTCGTATTGGTCTAGTTGTATTTTCTTTTCCGCCGCAGATCTTTTCCCCGTTGTACGGGAGTTTATTGTATTTTGACCCCGCGTGGGTATGTGTTTGTAATCGAGTTGTATATTTTATTGAAAGACCAAATCGGTCTACTTAGTCATTTTAGCCTTGAAGGCATTGTCGAGATGTTAAATGTTGTTACCGGCTGGTAGATCCTCGAGGAGAGGGTCTACGGCGTGTAATATCCCCGAGTGGATTGGGGTGTTACATAAATGGTATCGGAGCTTAGGTTGTGGAAACCTAGCCGTCGGCCGATGGTGTCTATTGGGTTTTTGTCTCGTCGGATTTTATCCGATCGAGTCGTGTCGCGACGCGTCGCCCGAGTTTGTTTGTCGTGATTAGTATCATGGGCGATCATCATCTTCGTGCGACTGTGGTGTAAGTCTCCCTTCTTTGTGTTGTGCCTCGTGTGACACAAGCTATATTTTTATGATTATTTATTAAGTGACGGAATCCTCTTATGTATTTTGATTTCTTGATACGTGACTATTTGACTCTCATATTTCGTTCATGTGAGGAGTAGTGCCGGATTGTGCATGTTGACTCGTATTTCTTTTATCCGCTTCGTGAGTTCCTTTGTAATAGCTTTCGGTATTTTACCGATCAATTTTATTTCAAAACCGATTCCTTTAACCGAGTTGTTGGCCTTAACCGCTTTTGACTGTAGTTTGGTTTTTTTTATTGATTTTGTGATTTTTGATAAGTACTACCGACATCGACCTTTTTGGGCATTTTTGTAATTAGTTTTTAGCTCAGGTTCGTAGCATGGACACACGGCGCTATAATGTTCCATGTAAGTACCTAAACTTTTTGGGCATTCTAGCCCATTGAATTATTTTTGAAAACCTTGAGTATCTTAGAAAACTAAAAATTCGAGACGTACTTTTAAAACGAATTATTTTCTTGCGGTGTTTTCAAGGTGTTTTCTAATGCCGCAATACATTTCAAAAATTTTCCGGTTGAGGACCAAAAATATTTTGAGATATTTTCAAATGCAGTTGCTTAGACCCAAGGGTCGAATATTTTTGAAAGTTTTTCACTAAAAGAAAGGTGTCCTCATTTTTGTTCAAACGCAAGATGATTTTCAAAGTCTCGATAATGGTGTTTGTACTACTTTTTGTAAAATGATACTCAAGATCAACTGTTGTTTTCAAACTGTTTTCAAAAGGTGGTTTTCATTTTTAAAACCTATCATTCCTATTTGCGGACCGGAAATGCGTGTATGGTTTTCGAACTTTCGTTACGGTGTTAACCCCGAATTGTGATTGAATTGGTGGCGTGAGCGTCGAGTCGTTCGCCACTCTAAGTTATTCTAGGGGATAGAAATATACATCTAGACCTTAGATGATTCTTTGAGTTATTTTCATAAAACCTAATGCTATGTATTGAAGCCAATCAACATAGAAATATAGTGGATTGATTCAATATATAAGGGGCGTTTTATAGTTCGAAAGAGAAACCGTCTTTTTAAGGAAAATCCAATCTACACAACATAATAAGTAAATTCATCTTATGATCTCCTATACATCTTCTATAACTAATGATGAACTACGTTTGTAATCCCAACTATTTCATTTTATCTTTTATCAATTTATTATTAGTACAATCTTTCCTTTCCTTGAATATTAGAACTATTATTGCATTTTCTTTGCAATTGTCAAACCAAACTCTTTAATTGTATGTTTTACTCATCTTAGTATCTATAAAAATAGACTAATAGTTTATAATTCAAATTATATCCAAACTTCCTTGTGGGATCGATAAACCGGACTAAAAAAGTCCACTTACTACTTGATACGATATCGTGCACTTGCGATAGTTACACTTAAAGATCGTGTCAAGTTTTTGATAACGGTGTGAAGGCTATCACCTAAAAAAAATATATATATAGAAATTGTGTTGGTGAAAAGAGATACATGTTAGCAAATAACGGTGTGAAAGTTATCACTAAAAGGGATGTAGTTTATGAGCAGATTTTAATTAATTAGCGGCTGAATTTCAATACACTCAATTTTGTGAAAAATCACAATATTTGATGACGCCAATGAAATTCTTCTTCATATTGAGTCGAAAAATAAACGAGTGATCGAGAGCAACCATTAAAGGGAGTCGTGTGTATCACGAGTGGGAAAGAAATAATCAATCTTTTGGGGGTAAAACCTTGCATTTTGGAATTACAAAATAAAACCGTGTTTTAACTTTAAAATCATTAGTAGATTTATTTTGAATCTTGATTCATTTCTATCTACTGTATAAAGCTGGTTGTTGTGTATTAATGGCATTTTGATCTCCTTTTTTCTTTTTATATGATTATTTTTCTTAATTTATGTGTGTATTATTATTTTTGTGTCTTATTTTTATTTTTATTTTTGGAGTGTGATTAATATAGAGTCTTGTTCGGGACTAGCAAGAATTCAAGTTTGGGGGTGCGATAAGTGTCAGTTTTATACACTTATCCACGGTTTGTATCGATATATTTCACCCATAATTGAGCTAGTCTACTCGTTTTTTGCTTTTAATTAATCAGTTTTTAATAATTTTATTTTTATCGGATGAAGATGTAAATATAGTCTTAATCGGATTGAATTACTGATTTACTCAAGAAATAACATGTTTATAAAATATTCTCTTTGCTGAATTTTTATGTATTCATGTTGTAGGGCTTTCCGAGACGAGTTCGGCAGTCTTTCCGGATTCAAAATCAGAGTTATATATCAAAAGTTATCTTCCGAAGAAGATTTGGGGCAAAAATGCAAAGTCTAAGAAATTCTGGGCTGAAAATGAAGTCTGAAACTCCATACGGGCGTGTACGGGCGTAACTCACAAATGCAGAAAAACGTAGCCATGTTACGGCCATAACTCCTCAATGTTACGGCCGTAAGTCATCAAAGTTACGGCCGTAACTCCTCAATGTTACGGCCGTAACTCTTGGCAGATTGTGATCATTTGTTTAATTTTTTATACTTTTGGTGTATTATTGAGGGGATGGATGGCATTGATCCGCTCTAATGTAATAATGCTGGAGTTTTGGAGCTATTAGTTGACTTTAGGTGTATAAATAGACTCCTTAGATCCATCATCATTCATCATTCATCTTATAATTTTTTCACTTTTTGTAATATTTTCTTTTTGTGAGAAGAACACACTTGTGTTCTTGGGTGATTTGTGTAATAGTGGTATAACATATGTTGTTCAAAGAGTTTATTGCTTCTTTCTCCTTTATCTACTAAGGGAGTTAGGATCAATTCTTTCTCTTGTTCAACTAATAATGACCACTCAAGCTTGTATTATGTATATTAAACCCTTCATGGGCTAAGTTACCTTTAGTTGGGATTATAAACAAGGTTAGTCATGTTATTTAAGTTTGTATAAAGATCTATTGTGAATTACTTATTATTGTGTGTGATTTTCATTGTTTTAACAATCTTTATTTATTTGGCCAATAAATGACGATATTTATGGTATTCATATGTTTCGAAAGAAAATATGTTTGATTAGATCAAATGATCTTCACTCTAAGTTATTCTAGGGGATAGAAATATACCTCTAGACCTTAGATGATTCTTTGAGTTATTTTCATAAAACCTAATGCTATGTATTGAAGCCAATCAACATAGAAATATAGTGGATTGATTCAATATATAAGGGGAGTTTTATAGTTCGAAAGAGAAACCGTCTTTTTAAGGAAAATCCAATCTACACAACATAATAAGTAAATTCATCTTATGATCTCCTATACATCTTTTATAACTAATGATGAACTACGTTTGTAATCCCAACTATTTCATTTTATCTTTTATCAATTTATTATTAGTACAATCTTTCCTTTCCTTGAATATTAGAACTATTATTGCATTTTCTTTGCAATTGTCAAACCAAACTCTTTAATTGTATGTTTTACTCATCTTAGTATCTATAAAAATAGACTAATAGTGTATAATTCAAATTATAACCAAACTTCCTTGTGGTATCGATAAACCGGACTAAAAAAGTCCACTTACTACTTGATACGATATCTTGCACTTGCGATAGTTACACTTAAAGATCGTGTCAAGTTTTTGATAACGGTGTGAAGTCTATCACCTAAAAAAAATATATATAGAAATTGTGTTGGTGACAAGAGATACATGTTAGCAAATAACGGTGTGAAAGCTATCACTAAAAGGGATGTAGTTTATGAGCAGATTTTAATTAATTAGCGGCTGAATTTCAATACACTCAATTTTGTGAAAAATCACAATATTTGATGACGCCAATGAAATTCTTCTTCATATTGAGTCGAAAAATAAACGAGTGATCGAGAGCAACCATTAAAGGGAGTCGTGTGTATCACGAGTGGGAAAGAAATAATCAACCTTTTGGGGGTAAAACCTTGCATTTTGGAATTACAAAATAAAACCGTGTTTTAACTTTAAAATCATTAGTAGATTTATTTTGAATCTTGATTCATTTCTATCTACTGTGTAAAGCTGGTATTTGTGTATTAATGGCATTTTGATCTCCTTTTCTCTTTTTATATGATTATTTTTCTTAAGTTATGTGTGTATTATTATTTTTGTGTCTTATTTTTATTTTTATTTTTGGAGTGTGATTAATAAAGAGTCTTGCTCGGGACTAGCAAGAATTCAAGTTTGGGGGTGCGATAAGTGTCAGTTTTATACACTTATCCACGGTTTGTATCGATATATTTCACCCATAATTGAGCTAGTCTACTCATTTTTTGCTTTTAATTAATCAGTTTTTAATAATTTTATTTTTATCGGATGAAGATGTAAATATAGTCTTAATCGGATTGAATTACTGATTTACTCAAGAAATAACATGTTTATAAAATATTCTCTTTGCTGAATTTTTATGTATTCATGTTGTAGGGCTTTCCGAGACGAGTTCGGCAGTCTTTCCGGATTCAAAATCAGAGTTATATATCAAAAGTTATCTTCCGAAGAAGATTTGGGGCAAAAATGCAAAGTCTAAGAAATTCTGGGCTGAAAATGAAGTCTGAAACTCCATACGGGCGTGTACGGGCGTAACTCACAAATGCAGAAAAACGTAGCCATGTTACGGCCATAACTCCTCAACGTTACGGCCGTAAGTCATCAAAGTTACGGCCGTAACTCCTCAATGTTACGGCCGTAACTCTTGGCAGATTGTGATCATTTGGTTAATTTTTTATACTTTTGGTGTATTATTGAGGGGATGGATGGCATTGATCCTATCTAATGTAATAATGCTGGAGTTTTGGAGCTATTAGTTGACTTTAGGTGTATAAATAGACTCCTTAGATCCATCATCATTCATCATTCATCTTATAATTTTTTCACTTTTTGTAATATTTTCTTTTTGTGAGAAGAACACACTTGTGTTCTTGGGTGATTTGTGTAATAGTGGTATAACATATGTTGTTCAGAGAGTTTATTGCTTCTTTCTCCTTTATCTACTAAGGGAGTTAGGATCAATTCTTTCTCTTGTTCAACTAATAATGACCACTCAAGCTTGTATTATGTATATTAAACCCTTCATGGGCTAAGTTACCTTTAGTTGGGATTATAAACAAGGTTAGTCATGTTATTTAAGTTTGTATAAAGATCTATTGTGAATTACTTATTATTGTGTGTGATTTTTATTGTTTTAACAATCTTTATTTATTTGGCCAATAAATGACGATATTTATGGTATTCATATGTTTGGAAAGAAAATATGTTTGATTAGATCAAATGATCTTCACTCTAAGTTATTCTAGGGGATAGAAATATACCTCTAGACCTTAGATGATTCTTTGAGTTATTTTCATAAAACCTAATGCTATGTATTGAAGCCAATCAACATAGAAATATATTGGATTGATTCAATATATAAGGGGCGTTTTATAGTTCGAAAGAGAAACCGTCTTTTTAAGGAAAATCCAATCTACACAACATAATAAGTAAATTCATCTTATGATCTCCTATACATCTTCTATAACTAATGATGAACTACGTTTGTAATCCCAACTATTTCATTTTATCTTTTATCAATTTATTATTAGTACAATCTTTCCTTTCCTTGAATATTAGAACTATTATTGCATTTTCTTTGCAATTGTCAAACTAAACTCTTTAATTGTATGTTTTACTCATCTTAGTATCTATAAAAATAGACTAATAGTGTATAATTCAAATTATAACCAAACTTCCTTGTGGGATCGATAAACCGGACTAAAAAAGTCTACTTACTACTTGATACGATATTGTGCACTTGCGATAGTTACACTTAAAGATCGTGTCAAGTTTTTGATAACGGTGTGAAGGCTATCACCTAAAAAAATATATATAGAAATTGTGTTGGTAAAAAGAGATACATGTTAGCAAATAACGGTGTGAAAGCTATCACTAAAAGGGATGTAGTTTATGAGCAGATTTTAATTAATTAGCGGCTGAATTTCAATACACTCAATTTTGTGAAAAATCACAATATTTGATGACGCCAATGAAATTCTTCTTCATATTGAGTCGAAAAATAAACGAGTGATCGAGAGCAACCATTAAAGGGAGTCGTGTGTATCACGAGTGGGAAAGAAATAATCAACCTTTTGGGGGTAAAACCTTGCATTTTGGAATTACAAAATAAAACCGTGTTTTAACTTTAAAATCATTAGTAGATTTATTTTGAATCTTGATTCATTTCTATCTACTGTATAAAGCTGGTATTTGTGTATTAATGGCATTTTGATCTCCTTTTCTCTTTTTATATGATTATTTTTCTTAATTTATGTGTGTATTATTATTTTTGTGTCTTATTTTTATTTTTATTTTTGGAGTGTGATTAATAAAGAGTCTTGCTCGGGACTAGCAAGAATTCAAGTTTGGGGTGCGATAAGTGTCTTTATACACTTATCCACGGTTTGTATCGATATATTTCACCCATAATTGAGCTAGTCTACTCATTTTTGCTTTTAATTAATCGATTTTTAATAATTTTATTTTTATCGGATGAAGATGTAAATATAGTCTTAATCGGATTGAATTACTGATTTACTCAAGAAATAACATGTTTATAAAATATTCTCTTTGCTGAATTTTTATGTATTCATGTTGTAGGGCTTTCCGAGACGAGTTCGAGTCTTCCGGATTCAAAATCGAGTTATATATCAAAAGTTATCTTCCGAAGAAGATTTGGGGCAAAAATGCAAAGTCTAAGAAATTCTGGGCTGAAAATGAAGTCTGAAACTCCATACGGGCGTGTACGGGCGTAACTCACAAATGCAGAAAAATGTAGCCATGTTACGGCCATAACTCCTCAACGTTACGGCCGTAAGTCATCAAAGTTACGGCCGTAACTCCTCAATGTTACGGCCGTAACTCTTGGCAGATTGTGATCATTTGGTTAATTTTTTATACTTTTGGTGTATTATTGAGGGGATGGATGGCATTGATCCGATCTAATGTAATAATGCTGGAGTTTTGGATCTATTAAATGACTTTAGGTGTATAAATAGACTCCTTAGATCCATCATCATTCATCATTCATCTTATAATTTTTTCACTTTTTGTAATATTTTCTTTTTGTGTGAAGAACACACTTGTGTTCTTGGCTGATTTGTGTAATAGTGGTATAACATATGTTGTTCAGAGAGTTTATTGCTTCTTTCTCCTTTATCTACTAAGGGAGTTAGGATCAATTCTTTCTCTTGTTCAACTAATAATGACCACTCAAGCTTGTATCATGTATATTAAACCCTCACTACTACAAAAATAGGCAAAGAGACCCGTCCAAATATGCCTTAGAGACCGCCTCTGGACGGGTCTCTATCTCAGGGATTTGTTTGATAAAGAGACTGCCTCTTATGATGCGGTCTCTTTGCTATATCAAAGAGACCCGTTACTACAAAAAGGGGGTCTCTTACATTAACGAATTTAAAAATACTTCAGTAAGAAAGAGACCTGGTATAAAAGAAACGAGGTTTCTTTGCTATATCAAAGAGACCCGTTATTACAGAAAGGGGGTCTCTTTGCTATATCAAAGAGACCCGTTATTGCTGTAACACCCCCGATATATTCGGGAATATTACTGCGCCGTAAATCCTTTACGTAAGGATTTACAAGGCTGAAGAATTGAACAAGTATAAAAAGGTACTAATAAATGGAAATAACGGAATTTCAGTACATCAGTTCTGACCCAATACAGGAATAGTACAATTGTTCAACAGAGCTCAATAATACATTACCAATTTCAAAACATCACAACCGACTTCGTACTCGAGTACTTATTGAAATAACGAATAAACAACAGATAAATAAACCCGGTCGGGACATCACTCTGCACCCTCGTCGTCATACTGTCCCAGTGTTTGTTTCCCCGCTCTCCTGGATCCTGAACACAAACAAAATGTTCACCCCCGAAGGGGTTAGCACAACGATGCTAGTACAAGTACCACAGCATATTATTCATATCTCACGGTGAATAATAATAATAACGTAAACAACAAAATACCAACGAGTCTTCTCCTACGAGAAACTCAAACATAACATACACAACTGATAATCACAACATGATATCAATACATACACATGGTAATTCCATCGATCCAGCGTTCACTGCCTAGAACCCACGATGATCCCGTCAGACCAACCCGTGGTTGAAAAACCCGTCCGATGATCCATAGCACGCTAGCATAGATCAGCCGATGATCACGTCGGAAAAACACGAGGTGGACACACAATAACGACATACATGCACGACAATATGTATAACAACAATACATAAAACAATTAAGGTACTTGCCTCGATTTGAAGACAATAACAATACTTCCACGAAAATGAACACTCGAAGGTCGTCCTCCTCAATCAATCACGTAACGAGACCAAACCTTAACAAAAGAAATGATATAGGATTTATCTCACGTCGTATGAATGTTAAACAATTCGATTAACGGTCAAAAGTTCATAAACCGCACCGCCCGAATAGCTTAGCGCACGCTAAGTGCTCGTAGCGTGCGTTACGTCATCGTCAATAGCGCACGCAAACAACAAAGCCTAGCGCACGCTAACGATGCATGGTCGGTACCTCACCGACGGCCCAATTGACTTGCTCGATGGTCTAGCGACACGCATGCCAAACGTAGCGCACGCTAACAATCGCCGATAAGACGTTACATTGCATAGCATAGCGTGCGCTATCTATGCATGGTCACATCGTGAGCAAGAATCGTTTCTGCCATGTTTGAAACAACGAAATCTTGCGTGATAATTCATGTTACTCCCATGAATACTATGTCTACACCCTCATGAATGATTATACGGATAAAGACAACTTCGATTCAAGGATATGCATGCCAATATAAAACCATATTCTTTTCCGACTTCAAATCTTCATACGATAATACGAAAAACTAAATGGTTGATATCAACACCTCTATATCACCATATTATCCTACCAAGTTGATAAACGTCCTATATATACTAGATAAATCCTTCCATGATCAAACCTTTAGATTTATCTAACAATAAGGATGTTAACGTCTAGTCCAAGATTACTATGAAATCATCTATTAGATTCGGTTAACCAATGATAGAAGCTTCTCTTCACATATCCAAAGTGTACTAAGATTCGAATCATGATGATTATAATCAAGGTATTCCGGCTTATACAACTCACTATTCCAAACATGATATACTTGGATAATTCAACTATGAAAATCCATATCTTGGTAACATGATCATCCAAATCATTAGAATCCAACTCTAAGTCAGGAGATAGATTGAACATACCTTAAAATGACGAAATCACTGAACCGTAAGGTAGAATCCAACTCCGGTTGGTTGTATGCCCTTCCAAGGTGCTATTCCACTTCCATGAACATTCCACGTGGTAACCAATGTATAAACATAAACAATATGTGTTCTAAGTGTATAAGAGTATTTCTACAACTCTCTGAACTCTCAAGATTGAGGAAAGTGCGAAAGAAATGCAAGCCAACACGGTTGATGTCCCATTTATAATTTCTGCATTATTGGTAAGTTAGCGCACGCTACTAAGCATCCCTTAGCGTGCGCTAATAATGGTTGACTTCAGAATTTGTCCGGGTGCGTCAGCGGGAATCTTATCCGGACCCATGTCCCGCTGGCGCACGAGCCAGCTGCCCCGCTCAATAATTGAGTCCTTAGCGCACGTTACTCATACCTGCATAGCGTGCGCTAATAATGGCCCGATAGCGCGCGTTAAGATACATTCTTAACGTGCGCTATCACGAGGTTGTTTGAGCAATTTTGCAAGTTGCTATACTTATGTATAATGATATTAAAGCACTAAATATCACACTCCAATAATCAAAATCATCAATCCGAAATAATACATGGTTGAATACAGATGAAATACACTGTAATAAATCCGGATATTACAATTGCAGAGAGGTGGTCTCTAACATTACCGATTTTAAAAATACTTCATTAAGAAAGAGACCTGATATAGAAGAAATGAGGTCTCTTTGCTATATCAAAGAGACCGCATATTATAGATAGGCGGTCTCTTTGTCATTATGCTAAGAGAGCCGTTTTTACACATAACGGGTCTCTTATCATTTATATTTTTTTTAAAAAAAAAATCAGCATTATACATCGAGCTAATTACAAAAAACACCCACATCAGCAATAATCAACCACATCAGCAATATTCATTGACAAAAAGGTCATATTCAAAATCCGTGCATCCCATTACAAAAAAATCACCCACATCAAATTTGTACCATGTACCATAAATCCATTACAAAATAACTCCCACTTGATATTTTGTAATTTCCAAAAACATAAAAACATCAAAATAACCTGAAATCTAGTCATTCACAATAATAATTTGAACCAAAACTCGTTAGGCAATTTCCATACCATCATCTTTGATTTCTTAAATGCTTCATTCGCTTGCTTGAGCAAATATTCAACCCAAACGTCTCTTATCTCATCAACTTTTTCTGATGAATAAGCTTCTTGAGGAAATAACTGTAATATAAATAATATTTTTAATAATCAAACAGGGTCATAGATCATATATTTTAGCATAAGCATAACTAGAAATAAAAAGTGCTAATCTCGATCGACAAATGCAAAGTTCTAGAATGTGAAACATGTAGTGAGTTTTTTTTCAATAACCTGAAGCAAACAAAAAACTGAAATATAATACTTCCAGAATATTGTTTACCACACACAATCATAAAACTGAACATAAAACCGAAGCAAACATAAAACTGAAGTATACCGGAACAGATTATTTATCATACAATTACCAGCACGATTTTTGTGCAGAGCAAAATCACCTAACCCATAAACTGATAACAAAAGCAAAATGAAAACAAAAGGCCCATCATTGCTTTCTTCACAAGTTCTAATGGAATAAAACAAAAAAATAAATAATTCTACTTCAAATTAGCAAGAGAAAAAGAAAACAAGAACCGTTCGACGAGTTTCGCCAAATTTTATCAGCGTATGAATTAACACACATATTTTACATGCTTTGGCTGTACATAACATCAGTTAACACATAGGGAGGGAACATTTATTTGTGTTTTTCCTCACCCAGTGACGCGGCGTATCTCAATAATTCAGAGAGGACTTTTTTGGCCAATTCATGGCAATCTAATTTTGCTAAAGTAAATTTATAAAACTTATCCCTGAAGATTAGTCTAATTACAAATGAATACCTCCTCCAAGATCTGTATTTACTCCCATCATTATTTGTACTTTGTAAAATAGTAGTAATATATAAATATAAATGGTAATTTGTGATTTTGAAGGATAGTTGGGTACTTTCTGTAATTAATTGAATCCAAGGTGTTCTTTGTACTTTTAACCATAACTTTTCAGTTAAGTTTGGAGTAATAACAAAAAAAAAAAAAAGTTCAAAATTACACAGAAACCCTTGAGGTTGGAGTTAAGGTGATAACTGTAATACTTTTACGAACGTAAGGGATTTTTTTCTAAATTTTTTTGGGCTATGAAGGGGGAAAATGTAAGACAGAATCAAATGTTGATTATTTTTTTTTGGTAATTTTAAAACTTCTCCGTGTTTTGTTAATACCCCAAACCTCAAGGGTGGTTCATCCAGTGAATTTGCAACAAGACGCATGTTCCAGATAGCCACTGGATAAAATGGTGGGATGGGGTTCAGCACATGTAGTAACTACCAGCAAGTCAAACACAAGACTTTTCCATTTTAGTCTCTCTAATCAAAAACAAGATTGAACTCATTTTCTGACTCTTAGCATAGTAAGCAAAATGCAATAAGCAAAGTTCACTGAAGAGAAATTAATAAGAATCATACCCTTGTTTGAATTGCATTATGCGTTCATCACTCGAAAGGTTTCTTTCTCCCAACCACCTGACGAACTCCCACTTCGTACTATCTCGTTCTATACACTTGACTTATAAGGAAAATAATGGCAATCTTTAACGACCATAAAAATCAGAAACCCAAGAAGTGAGCATTTTCCCTTATCAATCTGAGAAATTCATTAGCAGTTGATAATAGTAAAAGAAAGGACATAGTACCATTTTACAAGTTTACGAAAATCTCTCCGTATACTCTAATAGCAGCTGGTGACATGCAACAAACACAAAGTCACTTTAATCAGACTACTAAAATTCACCTAAATGAAAAGGTAAATACTAAAGAACACGATGAACATAAGACAAAACCAACAAGCAGCAACCCTCATCAACTAGCTCAAAACTTAACATATTTTCCAACACTTTGAATTAATGAGTCTACTTTAAGAACAAAATAAAAGGATGAATAATTCCAATTACCTCACAACATCATCTTGGGAGCTTATATTTTTCACAACTGCAGCCAATAAGCTATCACGAAAGTTAAAGTGTGGTACAGCTGCAAGCAAAGTACACAAGCAACGGATAGCTACTCACTTATAAACATTCTGTTGTTGCAGCGCCACTAACTTCTGAACATATGCCTACAATGGAAGTAAATATATACAGTCAACATCTTTATCATTTTCTTTCATTGAACACCTGGGAGATTTGTATCACATATTTAAAATAATTCGATCAGAAATGTGCAAAGTACTTTTTAAAAATAAATAAAAATTATGACCAAACAAATCAAGTCTAAAATTCAAGTAACGTACTCTTGAGAAATAAAAATAAATATTACAACCAAAGTTTGACTTGAAAGCTTAATGAACACAAACAAATCACTCAACAATCTAATAGTAGTTTGAAAGAAGAAGAGAGTGTTAATTTTTTGTACGCGGCAATTCGCATGCTGATACTTCGTAAGTAATAACTTTAGAAAACTTTTACAAGCATATACTCCATGTGTTAATAGTGTAACTTGTAGATATCAAACACCAGCCCGATAACATAAATTATGCAAATAAGTTACTCACTTATATGAAAAAAAATAAAGCAAAATATACCCAATTCAACATTCAAATAGAACAAAAAACTCAGGAAAAAAAGATATTAAATAACAATTTGGACTCCAATATTATAGTTTTTCATGAAAAAAAACCATCAATGATGATAAATTACCTATAAACAACAGTAAAAAATTTAATAATTTAAAATTAAAAGAATTCACCTCTTTTCCATCAGTTGCGTGCAAAAGTCCTAGCAACATGTCGTAAATCATGAATTCTAATATTTAAAATTAAAAGAATTCACCGCTCTTTACATCTATTTCAATCTCCAAAAACGTAATACCATTACATGTAAGAAAAAGAACTGTACATAAGAAAATTAGAGTAATAAAGACTTGGGATTTTATTAATAAGATAAGAAGTATATTAAATATTAACAAGCTATTTAGAGCAATCAACATCCAAGTAAAGTTTGCCGAGTTTCTTATATTTTGATACAACAACAAACTACAAAAGACTCGGTTGCACACGAGAAAACCTGAAAAAGATTGGTTGGAGTGAAATAAAGTTGATAGGACATGAACATGGTAACTTATTGAGTTCCACAAGTACTCATTCATTAAAACTAGACGTAAAATCATTGGTGTCAATAGATGTATAGCAGTGGCTCAATTTGAGGCCATATATACAATAACCCAATTGTCAACAAACCAGAATTATAACTACTATTAAATTAGAACATTACGAAGAGTGAAATTGTTTAAAACTGAAGCATGCTCGTTGCTTGAAAAAGCCGAGCTTATCGCTTGCATAACGAGGGGCCAAGACACACGTGATGAGGAGTGCTTGAAAAACTTTCGAGTTTCTTCATCGTGAGTTTGCATCACTCCTTCCTGCATTAGAAGATCAACTTGTGGATTAACAGAATGCCTAATACCTATAGCCAGTGATGCAGATGAACCAGAATTGTTTTAGACGAAAATTACAGATTCGAAATATTTAACAACTACTAGTTCATATTTTAGACGGAAACTAACATGCCCTGGAATAGAATCATCGGCAATTGCTTGAGTCCACAAACACTTGCCAAAATTAATCATCAAATATGTTATACAATAATTCACAGACATATACTACAATAGTAACAATTGAAAGAACCAAATTCCATACTGTTTTAAAAAAGAAAGTGTTATGAGAAGTCTTATCATCCCAAACCAACAACAACCCTCTGACCGCTTCTTGCGACTTGTACCTCAACAACTCCCCAAATTCAAATCACCGCCGTTTGGCAGCGGTTAGTAGGCTCCCTCACCAATTTCACATTATGATAAATCGACCATCCGACTGTATAAACCAGATGGTGCGCCTCCAAAACCGAATGGCAAATGAATTTCTCCCGACATCCAATTGAATATCCGGCAACATTCCGTCAATCACATGTGCATCTTGATAAAGGGTACCTCAAAAGGATCATCTACTTAAATCAACCTACTAAAAAATCTAATTAAAACTTTTATGGTTCTTATTTTTTGTTTTTATCAAATAAAAACTGTAACACCCCCAAAACCATCCGGGATATTACAGCGCCGTGGGTCCCGCGCCGGAACCCACCAGGCTAAAAACCGTTTACAAAACCAATTCAAAAACGCCAAAAGGCTGATGACGGTAATGTTTTAAATACTCAAATATTTTCAAAAGCATAATTTTGAAATACCGTCATAAAATACCATTTGAAAATACAAGGCGAAGTGCCAAATCTCGATAGTTCAAAATGTACGTTAAGACACCGCTTAAACGTACCGATAAAATAGTTTAGGAAAAGGTTTAACGAAATAACCCAAGTTCGCAAAGTGCCAAAAGGGCCATTTAAAATACACACATGCAGCGGATAAATGCAGTTCAAAATACACATTTGCAGCGGAAATGAATAACCAGAAAAGAAATACTCGATACTCCAAAACATGCCACCGCCAGTATCACATCGGGAAGCTCATCCCTTCACGACCGCTACTAGCTCGATCTCCAAGTACCTAAAAATAAAGCCCACGACGGGGTCAGCCACAATACTCAATAATGATACCGATCACATCATCATAAATAATTACATACCAATGTAATAACACTGTAAGAATACTACCAACGTAATCTTACCGTTATAACCTTACCAATCCATAATAATCCAATCCTTACCATATTCCACACCTCGTATTCTCAAATGACGAAATGAATTCAACAACAATCATCTCTACTGTATTCCAAAAATACCGACAATCCTCAAAACATCATCATAACTCATAAGTGTGGGAATAATCCAATCTGTGTCAAATCCTGTCCGTCGGATTACACAATCAAATCTCAACATGTATAGACCAATAATACACAACATATATGTAGATCAACTACCACATGATAGTGATAACAAATCCTGAAACATCGACATATAGTCCGAATGCTCATACGATCAATAACAATGATCAACCAATACATCACTGAGAATATCATCGACATTATAGCTCCAATATGACCAACGAAGGATCACGATAACTGAGAATACCATCAACATGATAGCTCCGACACGATCAACAAAGGATCAACAATAATCGAGAATACCATCAACAAGATAAACTCCAAATGATCAACAAAAGACCAATAATAACTGAGAATACCATCAACAAGGTAAACTCCAAATGATCAACAATAATGGATCTCAAAGAAATAACTCGATCGCCGAACATACCCTCGGGCGTATGAACAACTGGGCCACAAACCGTCGAACATACCCAACCATAAAATGGAGGATGAACGACCAAACAATATGGCTCAAAGATGGAAATCATAGTACGCCCGATCCGAATATGTGTCAGTGCACATGTCCACCCCGTATATGGAATCCAGGATATACGTGGGACAATGTACCTAATTAGCCTCAACGAACTACGTCTCGTGTGCACAGCCTTTCACGGAAAATATTCACGCATGACTATATATGTGCCCGGCTAAAAATCCTACACAATATCCAATCGGAACGCATATATGACTCCAGATATGTCACGATGCAACATGACAACTAAACTCAAAGAAACACATATCCAATAAGGATCAAAAGACTCACCGAAGTGAACAACAGCAGACTGACAGTGAAAAGTCGACACGACTAATCAATATTCAAGACAATAATCCTGGGATCATCATCCCCGACAAATAATCAACATGATCAATGATCTCAATACAATCGACCTGGATCATCATCCTCAAATAAGTAATCAATACGAATCCCAGCATACGAAACATCAACGTACAACATATATACAATAATTCCTCAGAACGATTATCCTCATAACTGAATAATACTAGAATTACCTCAAAGCCGAAGACAATATTCTTCAACATCCCCCAATGAGACGATCAACTCAACCATTAATACCAACAATAGTCCTTTCTAACAACATTGCTATATGAATTATAAATGAAATGAAAACGAAACCATTCATCAAATATTATAAACTGAACAAGTATAAACTTGCCTCGATACCGATACCACGAAGTCATTACCAAAATCCATTGCCTTCATCCACGAGCTCTCCAGCCCCGAACAAAGCAATATACGAACTCTTCGACCTCAACCGCAACACAACGGTCATAATCCACGATCAAAACATATCAACCTATTGCAATAACCGATTAACACACATTCGATAAAAATCAATAACCGACATACTCAACCAACAAACTCAACGGTTCAACGAAACCTCGATCATATACATAATACCAAATCATCCAACTCAACAAATACGAACCCATATCCACGATACAAGCCGTAACTTGATGATCACAAATAACAATCAATAACCGATCAACAACGGTTCTACAATATCCCGATTAAACACATATCCAACAACCAAATCAATCGATCACGAATTCAAAACCACAATACGATTCCACAATCCGAATACCATATCCATAATCTATTTAAACCAACAAGGGTCTAACATTACCGATTCCAAATTCAATCTTAAAAACAATTACAAGTTTCCTCCTTGTATAATCATAATAAAATCCAATTACCGGTTATCATCATCAATCCGGACGATCCGATTAATTCAACATCATAGATAACCATATTCCAAAGGTTTCAAATAATTCCATTATCTGAGTTGAACACTTGTTAAATACTTATGAATTCTCAAACTCAAAAGTGAATCATAAACTTATCAAATCCGAAATCATATTCGTATTCCTATACGAATATTGTACCAAAACACATAACTTAGTTCTAGATATGAATATTCCATATTCATATATAAAACACCAACACCTTAAAACGTATTCATCAAATCAATGATCAATTCATATCGACATTAAGGATTTTATAACATATTCGATTCCAACTTCAACTCCAAATACGAAGACAAAACTCCTTCTTGTTCATACTTGTAAATTCGTAGAAAACAATTTACCGATTATTATCGTGAATAATCACATTCCAAATTATCCGAAATCCTTCCAAAATCATAACATGTAACTCAAGAGTTCTTTAAGAACACGAATTATCCAAATTCACGTTCATAATCTATAAAACAACATAACCCGATGTTTTCTAACATCTAAACAACCCTTATTCACAATTCAAGGTGTATATAATCATGTCCTTCAACATATACTTCTCATAACATCATGAATCGCAACAAACCACCAAGAACATCGAGAATACTACGATTCCATAATCATAACAAAATAATCGAATCATTTGACCACCAATTCATTATCTTCCTTTAACAAAATTCCCATAATTACCGAGAATCATCACAACAATATCATTTCAACCATCATTCATACAAAAACGTGTAGAATTTTCCAAGTTCTACTCATTGAGACATTTCATCGAACACTTTGAAGGCATAGTCCAATTCAATCGATTATTCAAAGAAATACTCGAATCCGATCCACAAAACTTCAAGAACAACGAATAATCTCAAGAATACAACAAGATTCCATCAATAATCTGAGTTAAAACGAATCAAATCGGCCAAGACATCAAGAAACTTCAAAAATATCCAAAACCAAGTGTTTAGGTGTTCTTACCTTCGATCCGGGTGGAAGATGATGTTAATCCATGATTCCAACTTCCAAAACATGTTGCTAGATGATGATATTACTCAAATCCATCCACTTTGATGAAGAAATCGCCAAAAAAAGAAGAGAAAACATGAAAATGGCGGATGACTCGGTCTGTGCCTTTAAATAGGCGGAACTCTGCCAAGACGTTACGCACGTAATCGCCACGCTTACGACGAATCGCCATGGCCTCGCCATCGCCTGGGCTCACGGGAACCCTTACGTACGTAATCGGCGGTGCTTACGTACGTAATCGCCCTTACGGCCAGAATCGCCACGCCTTACGTACGTAATCGCCGCCCCTAGCCCCCGAGTCACCGCGACCGTGATCGGCCACCCCCACGAATCACCGCCGACCATGCTCGGCCATTCCAACGAGTCAAGACCGGCCATGCTCGGCCATCCAGTCATCTCGGCCACGACTCGACCGGCTACTCCGTAACGTCGTAACACTTAATCCGTTGCGCACGTAATACGACGTTGACTTGCTACGGTATAATACTCGTATTACATACGTAATACACCCTGTATAACGTACGTAACTCCGTCCGTTGACTCACCTGTCCACATCTGTGCCGAAAGCTGCCGACCACGGGCCCCACTGTCCGATTCCTCTTGTTACGTACGTTATGTACACTATATAACGTACGTAAGCTAACACATTTTACGTACGTAAGCTCCAAGGCTTAACGTACGTAATGGCTTTTACACTTAGCCAAAAATCCAATTGTTCCTGTCCGACGTCTCGATGTACGAAAATACAAACATACGGCATACTGAATACACATACTGAATCCAAAAATATTCTCATACGGTATACCTGATATCCAAATCTGTTTAACCTGATACAACATATCCTGAATATATCTGTCAGTCAAAAACGATAATCACACCAGTATAGCTGTCTCGGTTCTCAATTTATTTTATCCATACTCTATAGATACCAAACCATACAGTATATCTCAGATAAAATAACGCGAAAAATTTATACTGAAAATCGATATCCCACTTGTATTCTGAAGTGCAGAAAATCATATAAACCCATAACAATACATTTACATTCGAAATTCTGAATCATGAACCTGGAAGCCTCATGTTCGCCGACGTGAGGTGAGCATAGAAACAGTGATCGCCGCCTGAATAGGAGTCAACCACGGACCTTACCGGCAGTCAAGGTCAACTAGAAGCCATCATTGTTGTTCGCAGTCAGAAGTTTAGATCGTCGAACAACCACCCATATCCGTATGATAGATTGCTGCTCGTATTTGATAGAAAACCAAGCATCTACATGGGACTCGTCATCAAAATTCCAAATAATATCTGCCCTAATCCCGTGGAAACACAACTCTTCAGCAAATCTGTCGCCCCTATTGGACTTCGCCGCCGACGAATCTATCAGTTTGTGTAGAAATCAAAATTATTAAATATAAACCCTAACCCAAATTGGAAGAGATATAGACGATGAAGAGAATCCTTACCACCATGCTCTGTATTTCTGCGAGGAGAGATAAAGATGAGAACTAGGGGGCAGAGTTCTGGGAGAGCGATAATAATAATTTTTTTATTTTTAATTTTATGTGGGAAAAGAGACCGGTGACTCAATGAAGGGTCTCTTATCTCTCTTATTCATTTTTAATTTTAATGTTGGGTTTCTTATGTCAAAGAGACCTGTTAATTGAAATAACAGGTCTTTAACTACCGGTCTGTTTTTCAAGTTTTGTAGTAGTGCCTTCATGGGCTAAGTTACCTTTAGTTGGGATTATAAACAAGGTTAGTCATGTTATTTAAGTTTGTATAAAGATCTATTGTGAATTACTTATTATTGTGTGTGATTTTCATTGTTTTAACAATCTTTATTTATTTGGCCAATAAATGACGATATTTATGGTATTCATATGTTTCGAAAGAAAATATGTTTGATTAGATCAAATGATCTTCACTCTAAGTTGTTCTAGGGGATAGAAATATACCTCTAGACCTTAGATGATTCTTTGAGTTATTTTCATAAAACCTAATGCTATGTATTGAAGCCAATCAACATAGAAATATAGTGGATTGATTCAATATATAAGGGGCGTTTTATAGTTCGAAAGATAAACCGTCTTTTGAAGGAAAATCCAATCTACACAACATAATAAGTAAATTCATCTTATGATCTCCTATACATCTTCTATAACTAATGATGAACTACGTTTGTAATCCCAACTATTTTATTTTATCTTTTATCAATTTATTATTAGTACAATCTTTCATTTTCTTGAATATTAGAACTATTATTGCATTTTCTTTGCAATTGTCAAACCAAACTCTTTAATTGTATGTTTTACTCATCTTAGTATCTATAAAAATAGACTAATAGTGTATAATTCAAATTATAACCAAACTTCCTTGTGGTATCGATAAACCGGACTAAAAAAGTCCACTTACTACTTGATACAATATCTTGCACTTGCGATAGTTACACTTAAAGATCGTGTCAAGTTTTTGATAACGGTGTGAAGGCTATCACCTAAAAAAATATATATGGAAATTGTGTTGGTGAAAAGAGCTACACGTTAGCAAATAACGGTGTGAAAGCTATCACTAAAAGGGATATAGTTTATGAGCAGATTTTAATTAATTAGCGGCTGAATTTCAATACACTCAATTTTGTGAAAAATCACAATATTTGATGACGCCAATGAAATTCTTCTTCATATTGAGTCGAAAAATAAACGAGTGATCGAGAGCAACCATTAAATGGAGTCGTGTGTATCACGAGTGGGAAAGAAATAATCAACCTTTTGGGGGTAAAATCTTGCATTTTGGAATTACAAAATAAAACCGTGTTTTAACTTTGAAATCATTAGTAGATTTATTTTGAATTTTGAATCATTTCTATCTAATGTATAAAGCTGGTATTTGTGTATTTATGGTATTTTGATCTCCTTTTCTCTTTTTATATGATTATTTTTTTTAATTTATGTGTGTATTATTATTTTTGTGTCTTATTTTTATTTTTATTTTTGGAGTGTGATTAATAAAGAGTCTTGCTCGGGACTAGCAAGAATTCAAGTTTGGGGTGTGATAAGTGTCAGTTTTATACACTTATCCACGGTTTGTATCGATATATTTCACCCATAATTGAGCTAGTCTACTCATTTTTTGCTTTTAATTAATCAGTTTTTAATAATTTTATTTTTATCGGATGAAGATGTAAATCTAGTCTTAATCGGATTGAATTACTGATTTACTCAAGAAATAACATGTTTATAAAATATTCTCTTTGCTGAATTTCTATGCATTCATGTTTTAGGGCTTTCCGAGACGAGTTCGGCAGTCTTTCCGGATTCAAAATCAGAGTTATATATCAAAAGTTATCTTCCGAAGAAGATTTGGGGCAAAAATGCAAAGTCTAAGAAATTCTGGGCTGAAAATGAAGTCTGAAACTCCATACGGGCGTGTACCGGCATAACTCACAAATGCAGAAAAACGTAGCCATGTTATGGCCGTAACTCCTCAATGTTACGGCCGTAAGTCATCAAAGTTACGGCCGTAACTCCTCAATGTTACGGCCGTAACTCTTGGCAGATTGTGATCATTTGTTTAATTTTTTATACTTTTGGTGTATTATTGAGGGGATGACTGGCATTGATCCGATCTAATGTAATAATGCTGGAGTTTTGGAGCTATTAGATGACTTTAGGTATATAAGTAGACCCCTTAGATCCATCATCATTCATCATTCATCTTATAATTTTTCCATTTTTTGTAATATTTTCTTTTTGTGTGAAGAACACACTTGTGTTCTTGAGTGATTTGTGTAATAGTGGTATAGCATATGTTGTTCGGAGAGTTTATTGCTTCTTTCTCCTTTATCTACTAAGGGAGTTAGGATCAATTCTTTCTCTTGTTCAACTAATAATTGTTAGGATTGTATACTGCAAAGCATACTTTATGCTTGTATTACCTAATTTCCCTGTTACTACCTATGAGGATATTAATTACATTTAATCACATGATTTGCATGTTTATTCACGTTATGGTTATGCAAATGAAATGTCTAATTATTTTATATTGTAGATAATGTGGTGTGTTGGTGTCACACGGAAGATCACATTATCGGTGCCTTATGAAATAATATAATAGTTCACAACCTATATAATTATTAGACAAATTATATAAAGGGTTGTAGTGTATGCTTGAGAATAGTTGGTCTTGACTATTAGCATACATTAGCGTATTTGCATACGTTGAACAGGATCGAGGTGAGATAGTGTCTTCTGTACTGACTGTAAGAAGAACGTAAATCTCGGATAATTATTATTTCTTAATTCTAAGTATATAATATTTAATTGTTTATTTATAATAATTATTGCATTGATTTATCATAGGTGAGAGTCAAAATGATCGACTCAATAAGCCTCGTATCTTGGGCAATAATATTGTTTATACGAGAATTATTATTATTACTAGAAATCGTGTCCCGACTCGTGCGGGTTGATGATGTCCCCTTAAGGAGCTCGATAATGATTATTATATTAAACCATGCAGGTGTAATACTCGAGATTACTGATATGTATTTGAACCTTGTGATAATGTAATTGTTGCATTTTGATCTGAGTATAATTCTCCGTATTTCATGATCCGGTGTTGTTGAGCGCATGATTTCATGAATGTGATCTAAATTGTGATTCTGCGCATGTAGCGCACGCTATCGACTAAGTGTAGCGTACGCTAATTTGGATCCGTAGCGCACGCTATGCATGAACCTTAGCGCACGCTATACGTAGTCAGCATGATTTAGATAGGGTGGTAGGTGAGATCGGCTGCGGATCTCGGTCGGATCATGTCGGGATGAACCTGGACGGCTTTCGGGAAAAGCCAAGTCAATGCGGTAGCGCATGCTAATGATATGAGGATAGCGCACGCTAAACGCTGAGTACAGTGAAGTCAGTAAGCTTCGTATGACCGTTAGCGCACGCTATGAGTATGGACTAGCGCGCTAATAACCATTTTCTATAAATAGGACAACATCCTTTTTCATATTTTCAGCCTTTTCACTTCCCACATCCGAATTCTTGGACTTGGAGAGTCACTCTCTTCATCCTAAACCCTTCATATCATCATCCTAGCACGAGTTTGAAGATTGTAGATCATTGGAGATTGGTGTTCAAGCCCTCGGTGTTGGATTTCCTCAAGTTCCTTCGTGTTCTTCGCTACTTTGAGGTTGGTGATTCTTCACCAATATTAGTAGTATTCTGAAGGACATTTTGATCATGTTTTGGGATTATCTAGTCAGTTAAATTCGTAAGTAGTCGAACATCATGTGTTAGAAGGATATTTTCGATGTTTCGGTGCTTATTCATCGTATAATCCATTGAACCTATTAGTGTTTGAACTCCTAGCATATTCATGAAGCTTCAAAACCGATTATGACCAGTAGATGGAGATTACCAAGTTCTTATGTCTTTACATAAAGGAATCATACATTTTGGGACATGAAATGGATTGAACTTAGAATATTTTCTTGAAGATCAAAGATAAATTATGGTGATGTGATGATTATACGTATCCTTGTATCTCATAGTCGTTTAATCCGTAAAGATCTTTCACCAACCGTATGAGCATGATATGTACGGAGAGGACATGTAGTAACACCGTAGAATTCATGAGTTTCATCACCATTAGATCAAGTTTTCTGCCAGTAGTAAACTACCATGCACGGTTAGCGCACGCTAACATATGTATATTAACGTGCGCTATCGGGAGTGAGTTAACATACGCTACGTTTAGTACGTAACGTACATTATGTCATCAGCCGAGTCAGTCGGCTGATCAGAGAGAGCTATCAGTACATAGCTAGCGTACGCTAGACTTGGTAAGTTGCGTATGTTAACAGGCAAGTTTAGCGCACGTTACGTAGAGTACGTAGCGTATGCTAAATAGTTCAGGCAGATTACATATTTAGAGCTTTTGGCCGTAGACTGGATTGATAGGCATTCGTACGACTTGACATGAATTCTATATCATTTTCTTTTGTTAAGGTTCGAGCTTGCTACGTTGATCGAAGGAGGCGGACTTCGAGTGTGTTGAGATCATTGGAGTGTTTAGTTCTTGCCATCTTCGAGGCAAGTATCGTAATGTGTTAATATTGGTATTTTGAGCATGCATGTGGTTTATTCATGTGGTTGAACATGGAATTTATTTCGTTGAATTGTCATGATATTCGTTATGTAGTGTTTGTATGTTCATGATGATGGACATAACGATTTGGCATATATGTATGCATGAGTTGTGTTTGTGTATGTTGTACGATCTATGTTGAGGGCACTGGATCGGATGTCCACCTCGTGTTGGTTCGACGGGATAATCTTTGGATCTAGGCTGAGGGTGCTGGATCATTGGACCGGTTTTTCAACCTCGTGTTGGTCCGAGGGGATCATCTTGGGATCTATGCCGAGGGCGCTGGATCATTGGAATACCCATGTTGTGTTAATGGAATCTTGTGGATTTGCATTGTCGGATTCCGGTAGCGGAAGTCCGTGTGGTGTATCTTGTTATGTATTGTTGATGCATATTCGATTTGTTTAAATGATACTTGTACTAGCATCGTTTTGCTAACACCTTCGGGGGTGGACATTTGTTTTGATGTTGAGGTAGCCGAGAAGCGGGGAAACAGCCACAGCACCGATGTGACGACGAAGGGGTTCAGTGATGTTTGTTGTTGTTCGTGATTTGTCTTCTTGGTTCAATTTCAGTACTCGAGAATGCGTGTCTTATTAATATCATTTCGATATGGTCGTATTAATTAACTCGTTGGATCAGTTGGAACCGGTTTTGTAATTTGAATTTCTGTGGTATTGTTGGATTATATTTACATTTCTTCTAACTAGCCTTGTAAATCTTTACTTAAAGGGTTTACGGCGCTGTAATTATTCCAAATATCTCGGGGTGTCACAGAATATGGTATCGGAGCTAAGATTCATGGATATCTTGGCAGTCGGGTTTTAGTTGGGTCTGTTTACGTTATTTGATTTACGGGTCATTCGTAACATCACTGTTCAGCCAAAGTCGTCATGTGGACCGTGGTTGTAAGTCTCCTAATCTCTTGTACTACCGTTTTACTTAATTTCCGTTTTGTGAGTATTGACGGGCTTTATTTTTGAAAAGTTTGCCCTGGATATTGAGTATTTGTGTTTACAGTATGTTGAGGGCTGGTCGTGGACGCGGACGCGGTCGTGGACGCGTACGTGGTAACATGAGATAGGAGGATTCCGCAACTACCCCAGAATTATCGGCTAGTCGAAGAGATTCCCATTCTGGAGGACAGCAGGGATCAGCGAATGACAACGCGAACCCTAACATGCCAGGAGTGCTTCAACAGGTGGTGGCTCAGATAAACCAGTTCGCTCAGGTAGTTGACCGCATGCAGACAGCGATGGGACAGCAGCACCAAGAGGATAACCGGGGAGACAGATGGCTTGCTGAAGTGGTCAAATTGCACCCGCCAAAATTTGACGGATCTACTGAGGCACTTACTTGGGATCATTGGCTAAAGGAGTTAGAGAAGATATTCGTGGGTATTAACTGTCCCGACGACCGAAAAGTTCCTATTGCCCAGTATTTTCTGACTGGGGAGGCTTTTGACTGGTGGGAGGCTATTCGACCCGAGAATCATAATGCTGACTGGACGAAATTCAAACTAATGATGGAAGCACAATATTGTCCTCGTCCAGTTAGGGAGGAAAAAATCCGAGAGTTTTTCTCACCACAGAGTTCGGAAGCATCTGTGACAGACATAATCAAGACTTTTAACCATCAACTGACCTGTGTGCGACACTTGGTCAGAATGGAGTTAGAAAAGATTTTTCATTTCGATATGCGGATGAAGCCGGAGATTCAGCAGTACATGTCCGGATTCGAGTGTACTACGTTGCGACAGTATCAAGACAAAGCGATGGCCTACGACATGAAAGAGGCGGTGGTGGAGAAATCGATGGAGACAAAGAAGCAGAAAGTGACCGGCAACTTCTCGAAAAACAAGAGTGGTGGGCCCCGCAAGGTCCAGTCTTCCTTTTATTCAGCTAGGAAACCTCCACATCCTTCTAGAGGTGGAAAGAAGTTCCGGACAACATCAGCAGTTTCGGACGCATCAAAGAAATGCTACAATTGTGGTCGAACAGGACATATTCGACGTGATTACCCCGCATCTTCTGTGACTTGTTTCGATTGTGGGCAAGAAGGGCACCGTGCGGCTTTTTGTGGAGTTTCTACTAGATCTTTTGGTACTCGCACTCCAGCGCCAGTTCCGAAGGAGATAAGGGTGAACCAGACGCAGCAGAGTGGATTTCAGCAGCAGAATATTGGGAAGAGAGAGACATCCAGTGCTGGGTCCGTTCCTCCGCGCCTGTACGAGATGAGGAAATCTGACAATCAGAACACTGCTGTTGCATCAGGTACGATTCAGATCCTTTTGCAACCAGTTAGTGTCTTATTCAATTCCGGAGCTACACATTCTTTCATATCATTGAACTGTGTTAATCGTTTGAAAATCTCGTGTTTATTTGATTGTGAACCATATGTTGTGGGTTTGCCGAGCCGTGAGAGAATTGTGGGAACCCTAGAAACTAGAGATTTTCCAGTATCTATAGGAGGGAGAGATTGGCCATCGAATCTTATTGTAGTTGACATTCATGGTGACGATTTAATTCTCGGAGACGATTGGCTCAACCGTTATGGAGCTATTATGAATTACCGAAAGAGAGTCATTTCTATCATTGCTGATGACGGATCTGAACACTTGTTCAGAGGATGGAGACCGAGAAGTTCGGGAAAATTGATCAAAGCGATGAAAGCTGTGAAATTACTGAAGCAGGGATGTCATGGACTTTGGTGCTATGCCATGAAGAAAGAAGAAGGAGTAGAACTCTCATATATTCCAGTTGTGAATGAGTTTTCAGATGTATTCCCTGACGAACTACCTAGGTTACCTCCGCAGAGGGAAGTGGAGTTCACTATCGAATTAGAACCTGGAGCCAGTCCTATTTCCAGAGCACCATACCGCATGGCGCCAACCGAGATGTATGAACTAAAGAAGCAACTAGAGGAATTATTGCAGAAGGGTTACATTCAACCTAGCGTTTCTCCTTGGGGAGCACCTGTTCTCTTTGTCCGGAAGAAAGATGGATCCCTTCGATTATGTATTGATTACAGGGAGCTAAACAAGGTGACGATCAAGAATAAGTATCCTATAACTCGGATCGACGACTTGTTTGATCAACTGCAAGGGGCAAGGGTATTCTCGAAGATTGACTTGCGATCAGGATACCATCAGTTGAGAATTAAGGAATCGGATATACCGAAATCTGCATTCAGATCCCAGTACGGGCACTATGAATTTGTGGTGATGCCATTCGGACTTACCAATGCTCCTGCGGTGTTTATGCAATTGATGAATCGGGTATTCTTAGAATACCTAGATAAGTTTGTGGTCGTTTTCATTGATGACATCCTGATCTATTCGAAAGACACAGAGGAGCATCCCGGTCATTTGCGTGTAGTTTTGAGCACCTTGAGGAATGAACAGCTTTATGCGAAGCTTTCCAAATGCGAGCTCTGGCTTAGAGAAGTAACCTTCCTTGGGCATGTGATATCAGCTGACGGAGTTCAGGTGGACCCGAAGAAAGTCGTAGCAATCTTGGAATGGGAAGCTCCTAATAACGTGAAAGAAGACCGAAGCTTCTTAGGACTTGCTGGGTATTATCGCCGTTTTGTAGAGGGATTTTCCAAAATTGCTCGTCCGCTCACTCAGCTGTTACAGAAAACTCAAAAGTTCACGTGGGATGAAAAATGCCACGCTGGTTTGGATGAACTTAAGAAGAGACTGACGACAGCACCTATATTAGCATTACCGGATGGAACTGATGGATTCATGGTATACAGCGACACTTCAAATCAGGGTATGGGATGTGTGTTGATGCAAAAGGATAAGGTGATTGCGTATGCCTCTCGGCAGTTGAAATCGTACAAAGTAAATTACCCGACTCATGATCTGGAGTTAGCAGCTGTGGTCTTTGCCTTGAAAATTTGGCGACATTATTTATACAGCACTCATTGTCAGATCTTTACAGATCATAAAAGCCTCAAGTACATCTTCAGTCAGAAAGAATTAAACATGAGGCAAAGAAGGTGGCTGGAATTGATCAAGGATTACGACTTAGAAATTCTCTATCATCTGGGTAAAGCAAACGTAGTAGCCGACGCATTGAGCCGAAAACCTGTTTCTCTTCGAGTGTTAGAAGCACTTACGTCCCAAACCAGCATTCAACGAGAACTGATCCGCGAAGGGATTGAAGTATGGGCACCAGGAATCTAAGGGCAACTATATGTGATGGAACTGACTTCGTCGCTAGCCGATGAAATCAAATTTAAGCAGTTGAACGATTCTCTGATCCTTCAGTTATGTGACGAAGTAAAGAAAGGAAAGGCCCCAGGATTCGTGATACAAGATGATGGAGTTCTGAGATTTCAAAGTCGACTTTGCGTTCCCGATGATGATGATTTGAGACGGACAATTCTGAAGGAAGCTCACAGCACGCCCTATTCTATTCACCCGGGCAGCAGTAAGATGTATAAGGATCTAAAACAAAAATTCTGGTGGGGAAATATAAAGAAGGACATAGCAGAGTACGTTTCGAAGTGTTTAACTTGTCAGCAGGTTAAGATTGAACATCATCGACCTGCCGGAATGTTAAAGCCGCTTCCGATCCCTGAGTGGAAGTGGGAGGATATCTCGATGGATTTCATCACCAATATGCCAAGGACCAAGTCGGCTCATTTCCTAGGAATTAAGGACACATGGGGACCCGAGAAATTGGCACGAGTATTTATTGCAGAGATAGTCAGATTGCATGGAACGCCGAAGACCATTATTTCAGATCGAGATGGTCGCTTCGTGTCGCACTTCTGGAAGGCAGTTCACAGGGCTTTGGGTATCGAGCTGAACTTTAGCACGGCTTATCACCCTCAGACGGACGGTCAGTCCGAAAGGACTATACAAATAGTAGAAGACATGCTTAGAGCTTGTGCTTTGGATTGGTCAACTGATTGGGAAGTTCACTTGTCGTTGATTGAATTCACATACAACAATAGTTGGCATGATTCTATTAAGATGGCACCATTTGAAGCTTTGTACGGGAGAAGATGCCGATCACCCCTATGCTGGGATGATTCTTCGGACTTGATTGGGACGAAACCGGAATTGATAGTTCAGACTCAGGAGAAGATAGCTCTGATTCGGAAAAGACTGTTGACTGCCCAGAGTCGACAGAAGTCTTATGCAGATGTGCGTCGTCGCCCACTAGAGTTCGACATTGGGGACCACGTACTATTGAAGGTGTCTCCTATACGTGGAATTTTCTGTTTTGGGAGGAAAGGTAAGCTAAGTCCGAGATATATCGGACCATTTGAGATCCTCGAGAGAGTTAGGGATTTAGCATACAGGGTGGCCTCACCACCCTCGCTGAGTCACGTTCACAATGTATTTCACGTATCCCAATTGCAGAAGTATGTACCAGATCCCAGTCATATTATTGATTTCAACGAGATCGAGATAGCTAATGACGGCACCTTCGAAGAGAGACCAATCAAGATACTTGGGAGTCGGATCAAACAATTGAGGAATAAACCAATACCCTTGGTTAACGTACAATGGTCACGGCACGGAGTTGAAGAGGCCATTTGGGAAACAGAGGACAGTATGAAGACTAGATATCGAGAGTTGTTTTCATCTTAAGTTTCGGGACGAAACTTCTTTTTAGGGAGGAAGGATGTAATACCCGATATTTCTGATATGTATTTGAACCTTGTGATATTGTAATTATTGCATTTTGATCTGAGTATAATTCTCCGTATTTCATGATCCGGTGTTGTTGAGCGCATGATTTCATGAATGTGATCTAAATTGTGATTCTGCGCATGTAGCGCACGCTATCGCCTAAGTGTAGCGTACGCTAATTTGGATCCGTAGCGCACGATGTGCATGAACCTTAGCGCACGCTATACATAGTCAGCATGATTAAGACAGGGTGGTAGGTGAGATCGGCTGCGGATCTCGGTCGGATCATGTCGGGATGAACCTGGACGGCTTTCGGGAAAAGCCAAGTCAACACGGTAGCGCACGCTAATGATATGAGGATAGCGCACGCTAAATGCTGAGTACAGTGAAGTCAGTAAGCTTCGTATGACCATTAGTTCACGCTATGAGTATGGACTAGCGCGTGCTCATAACCATTTTCTATAAATAAGACAGTATCCTTTTTCATATTTTCAGCCTTTTCACTTCCCACATCCGAATTCTTGGACTTGGAGAGTCACTCTCTTCATCCTAAACCCTTCATATCATCATCCTAGCACGAGTTTGAAGATTGTAGATCATTGGAGATTGGTGTTCAAGCCCTCGGTGTTGGATTTCCTCAAGTTCCTTCGTGTTCTTCGCTACTTTGAGGTTGGTGATTCTTCACCAATATTAGTAGTATTCTGAAGGACGTTTTGATCATGTTTTGGGATTATCTAGTCAGTTAAATTCGTAAGTATTCGAACATCATGTGTTAGAAGGATATTTTCGATGTTTCGGTACTTATTCATCGTATAATCCATTGAACCTATCAGTGTTTGAACTCCTAGCATATTCATGAAGCTTCAAAACTGATTATGACCAGTAGATGGAGATTACCAAGTTCTTCTGTCTTTACATAAAGGAATTATACGTTTTGGGACATGAAATGTATTGAACTTAGGATATTATCTTGAAGATCAAAGATAAATTATGGTGTTGTGATGATTATACGTATCCTTGTATCTCGTAGTCGTTTAATCCGTAAAGATCTTTCACCAACCGTATGAGCATGATATGCACGGAGAGGACATGTATTAACACCGTAGAATTCATGAGTTTCATCACCATTAGATCAAGTTTTCTGCCAGTAGTAAACTGCCATGCACGGTTAGCGCACGCTAACATATGTATATTAACATGTGCTATCGGGAGTGAGTTAATGTACGCTACGTTTAGTACGTAACATACGTTATGTCATCAGCCGAGTCAGTCGGCTGATCAGAGAGAGCTATCAGTACATAGCTAGCGTATGCTAGACTTGGTCAGTTGCGTACGTTAACAGGCAGGTTTAGCGCACGTTACGTAGAGTACGTAGCGTACTCTAAATAGTTCAAGAAGATTACATATTTAGAGATTTTGGCCGTAGACCGGATTGATAGGCATTCGTACGACTTGAGATGAATTCTATATCAATTTCTTTTGTTAAAGTTCGAGCTTGTTATGTTGATCGAAGAGGCGGCCTTCGAGTTTGTTGATATCATTAGAGTGTTTAGTTCTTGCCATCTTCGAGGCAAGTATCGTAATGTGTTAATATTGGTATTTTGAGCATGCATGTAGTTTATTCATGTTGTTGAACATGGAATTTATTTCGTTGAATTGTCATGATATTCGTTATCTAGTGTTTGTTTGTTCATGTTGATGGACATAACGATTTGGCATATATCTATGCATGAGTTGTGTTTGTGTATGTTGTACGATCTATGCTGAGGGTGCTGGATCGGATGTCTACCTTGTGTTGGTCCGACGGGATCATCTTGGCATCTAGGCTGAGGGCGTTGGATCATTGGATGGGTTTTTCCACCTCGTGTTGGTCCGACGGGATCATCTTGGGATCTATGCCGAGGGCGCTGGATCATTGGAATACCCATGCTGTGTTAATGGAATCTTGTGGATTCGCATTGTCGGATTCCGATAGCGGAAGTCCGTGTGGTGTATCTTGTTATGTATTGTTTATGCATATTCGATTTGTTTAAATGATACTTGTACTAGCATCGTTTTGCTAACCCCTTCGGGGGTGGACATTTGTTTTGATGTTCAGGTAGCCGAGGAGCGGGGAAACAGCCACAGTACCGATGTGACAACGAAGGGGTTCAGTGATGTTTGTTGTTGTTCGTGATTTGTCTTCTTGGTTCAATTTCAGTACTCGAGTACGCGTGTCTTATTAATATCATTTCGATATGGTTGTATTAATTAACTCGTTGGATCAATTGGAACCGGTTTTGTAATTTGTATTTTCGTGGTATTGTTGGATTATATTTACATTTCTTTTAACTAGCCTTGTAAATCCTTACTTAAAGGGTTTACGGCGCTGTAATTATTTCGAATATCTCGGGGTGTTACAGCAGGTGGATTTAATTCCGATATAAAAATAAGGTTCGAGTGGTACTACTCTTGGATAAGATATTAATTAATTAAAGCTGTCAGTAGCTTATAATTAATTAATGGACATTCGATATCTTAAACACGGGAAATAATATATTTAATAAGGAGCCCAATTTCATAATTTAGGATTTCGGTAGGAAGTGCAATAGCAACTTTTTAGTGGACTAAGTTGATATTAATAGATTCATCATATATTAGGAAGAGTCCTAATAAGGTAAGATGAATTAATTGGGAGTCCTTCCATAATCCTCATTTAGATCCCTAGTAGTAGTCCAAGAGCCTATAAATAGGACATATGGAGTGTTGGCCGATTTTGATCATGTACTTACACAAGGGATTTCGATTTTTCTTCTAAGTATTTAATTGTGGATCTTGACTTGTGTCTTTGATTACACAATTGAGAGAACACTTTAATTCTTGCTACATATCGGAATTACTTGAAGAAAAGAAAATCGAGAATTGTGAGATTTAGAATTCGGCCGATCCATAGGTGTCCAAACAAGATCCGGTAGCTCGTTGCACACACAACGTCCGGTTCAAGTCAGACCATACTCTAGAAGATCTAAAGGTAGAAATACAAGGTGATCAAGACGGAAGTAACCAACACGCTTCAAAAGGCAATATCCTATGATCTTGGATCTAGATTAGGATATTTTAATTATCAATATATTTAATTAATAAATAATAAATAATATTTAAATTGCTTATTAGTCTTAGTAATTAATTAATTAGCATGCCTAAATAGATCTTATGCTCGTAGATGCGTAAAACGCTATCATCAACTTTCCCAAACTTCGCTTCCGCTGCGTTTTACTTTCCAACAATTGGTATCGGAGACGGATTTTTAGGCTTTTGCTATTTTAATTAATTTTAGTGATTAATTGATAGCAATTTAAATATTCATATATTTTGATGTTGGAATATTTTGCTAGATGTGTTCTTGCAGGTGATATGATCCAATTATCATGGCTTAAATGAATGGTATATTTATTTATTTATTTTTATTAATTATGCAATTGTTGGTTTGGCCCGTTTTTTGAGGCATGTAATGATTTTTCCCGTGAGAAAATCCGCGGGTAGTTCTAGGTGGCTTTATTTTTTCGTGTAAATCTTGATGTAATTTCGATGTATTTTATTTTGTATAAAATTGTAATCGAATTCAGAAAAGACGGGATCGCGAAGAAATAGAGCGTAACTGGATCGCCGGATTGGCTACCGCGGCCGACAAGATGGCGAGCTCTGAAGCGACGGCTACTCGCGAGCAAGCAGCTGGCGCACGATGCCAGTACTGGTCCGGGCCATTGTTCGAGCCAGTTGGGCCAGTCTCGATTTAAATCAGTCCATTTTCGCCGTTAAATGCGTCCATTGTGAAGTCGGGATTTAAAATTAAATATTTTTTTTATGTAATTAATTTTGCATAAAAGTGAAATTTTAATTTTGAAAATCCACGGCCCGGCCGGGGAGGAGCGACGAGATGCTTGATTCAGTGGGAGAGATCGAGTCGAAGATTTTCTCGGATTCAACTCAAGGAAGAAGACCATGATAATTGGATAATTAATTATCCATGCTTTATTTTTGGTTTTTTTTTATTGTTTTGATGTATGGCATGTATGGATGTATGCGTGATATGTTTCCTTGCATGTTAGGATGAGAAAATTAAAAATCTTAAGGCTAAAATAACTAAGTGATTAAATTGATTTAATTTTAAATAAAATCAAATTGGCCTCCATAATTAATTTAAATTGTGAAAGTAATTAGCATGCGCGTTGACATTAGAGTCTTCCTCCATATCGGATGTGCTAATTATAGGTTCACTAGTTTTAAATTTCAAAATGATAACATAAGGTAAATATTACTTTTTATGATAGGACCCCTCCATATATATGACTATTATTTAAAAGATAATATTTTAAGGATGTTAAATTATGGGGTTCACTTAGGTGTATTAATTAATAAGCTCCCCATCGGAGTTTATGTTAATCAATAAATGGCCAAGAGGAACCAACTATTAATTTTACTTGTCATAACGTAATTTGACTAGATAGTAAAATTAAAGATGTAAAACTCTACTTGAGAAATGTGTGTGTAAACGTCCACACGATCGTGGCTTGCATGTGCGGATTTTTCGAGGTGTTGGTTGCTAGCATATATATTGTGTTTTTGAGGTTTTTTGATATATTTTGCTATGCATTATGTGATGGATGTTTTTAATTTTTATCTCAGATGTCTTTCAATCCACTAGCTGTTATTCTCAAAGAAAATAAACTTGATGGCACTAACTTTGCCGATTGGAAAAGAAATCTTGACATTGTCCTGACTGCTGAGGGGCATAAATTTGTCTTAATCGAGGAGAGCCCTCTAGAACCAGAACCGGATGCCACTCCCGAAGAGTTGACTGAATTCCGAAAAGGGAAAAAGTCTGATGAGATGGCTCGCTGTTACATTTTGGCTTCATTGACAAATGTATTGCAGCATCAGCATCAGACAATGGGCTCGGCCGCGGAAATGATGAAAAATCTCACCGAGATGTTTGGTCATCAGAACCGGGCGGCTAGACAAAATGCAATGAGGGTATTGATGACAACCCAAATTTCTGAAGGGACTCCAGTGAGGGATCATGTTCTAAAAATGATGTCTCATTTGAACGAACTAAGCATTCTGGGGGCTACTATCGATGCGGAAATGCAGGTCGATATTATCTTAGGCAGCTTACCTAGAAGCTTTGAGCAGTTCCGCCTTAACTACAATATGAACCGTAGGACATATAGTTTGGCGGAACTTCTGACAGAGCTTCAGTCTGCTGAAGGTCTCTTCAAACAATGTTATCATCAGATTCTTGCGGCAACCGGTGCTACTTCTTCCAAACCAAAATGGGGAAAGAAGAAGAAGCAGGTTGGCTAGAATCAAGTGGCAACCCTTGAGGTGAAAAGCAAGGCTCCTCACCCCTAGGCGAACAAAAATCCAAAGGGAAAGTGCTACAAGTGCGGTCAGAAAGGACATTTTAAAGCGGACTGCCCTGCTCTTAAGAAAGGTATGTATCGTGTACTAGTAGTCAAAACATGTTTGGGAGCTTGTTCTTCCACTTCGTGGATAGTTGATTCAGGGTCCACTGATCATGTTTGCTTTGACTCGCATGGTTTTCAGGTAACCAAGCAGCTTAGTGCGGGCGAGATTACCATCAACTGGGGCGATTATTCCAGGCTTATGGCTGTTGCAGTGGGAGTCGTGCAGTTGAAGATTAATGATAAATTATTAGTTCTCAATAATGTATTATTAGTACCGGATTTTAGAATGAATTTAATTTCGATTTCTAAATTAAAAAGCGATGGTTATTCAGTTTCTTTTGATAATGATGCCATTATTAAGAAAAGAAGAGGTGAATATATTTGCAAAGGCACTTTTAATGATGGACTATATGTCGTTAATACTGCACAAACTCCTATGCATAAATCAGTTAACTCTTTTTCTAAACCTAAAAAGAGAAAAGAACCTTCAAGCATAAACCAAACATATCTGTGGCATTTACGGTTAGGACATGTAAACCTTGGAAGGATTCAAAGATTGGTAGATGATGGCCCATTGGATGATCTCCAAGTTGAGTCATTTCCAATTTGTGAATCCTGTCAGGAAGGTAAGATGACCAAAAGGGTTTTTAAAACCAAGGGAAACCGTGCTCAGAATGTGTTAGAATTGGTTCATACGGATGTATGTGGCCCAATGAATATCCAGGCTAGGGGTGGTTTCGAATGTAACACCCCCGATATATTCAGGAATATTACAGCGCCGTAAATCCTTTACAGAAGGATTTACAAGGCTGAAGAATTGAACATGCATTAAAAGGTACTAACGAATGGAAATAACGGAATTACGGTACAACAGTTCTGACCAAATACAGAAATAGTACAATTGTTCAAAAGAACTCAATAATACATCACCAAATTCAAATCCATCACAATTGACTTCGTACTCGAGTACTTATTGAAATAACGAATAAACAACAGATAAATAAACCCGGTCGGGACATCACTCTGCACCCTCGTCGTCATACAGTTCCAGTGGTTGTTGTCCCGCTCTCCTGGATCCTGAACACAAACAAAATGTTCACCCCCGAAGGGGTTACCACAACGATGCTAGTACAAGTACCACAACATATTATTCATATCTCACGAAGAATAAGAACGTAAACGACAAAATACCAACGAGTCTTCTCCTACGAGAAACTCATAAATGACATACACAACTGATAATCACAACATGATATCATAACATACACATGGTAATTCCGTCGATCCAGCGTTCACTGCCTAGAACCCACGATGATCCCGTCAGACCAACCCGTGGTGGAAAAACCCGTCCGATGATCCAGCACACGCTAGCATAGATCCCCCGATGATCCCGTCGGACCAACACGAGTTGGACATACAACAACAACATACATGCACGACAATATGTATAACAACAATACATAAAAGAATTAAAGTACTTGCCTTGATTTGAAGACAAGAACAACACTTCCACGAAAATGAACACTCGAAGGTCGTCCTCCTCGATCAATCACGTAACGAGACCAAACCTTAACAAAAGAAATGATATAGGATTTATCTCACGTCGTACGAATGTTTAACAATTCGATTTACGGCCAAAAGTTCATAAAATGCAATCTGCCTGAACTGCTTAGCGCACGCTAAGTACTCTGTGTAGCGTGCGTTAAGTCTGCCCGATAGCGCACGCAAACAACAAAGCCTAGCGTACGCTAACTATGCATGGTCAGTACTTCACTGACCAGCCGACTGACTCGTCTGATGGTCTAGCGTGTGTTACGTACCAAACGTAGCGCACGCTAACTCGTGCTCGATAGCGCACGTTAATATTCATAGCATAGCGTGCGCTATCTATGCATGGCGATTCTTCTTTGGCGATGCTTATTCTCGCCATGATCGAAACAATGAAATCTTCCGTGATACTTCATGTTACTTCCATGAATACCATGTACATATGATTATGAATGATCTTACGGATAACAACAACTTCGGATTCGAGGATATGCATACCATTATAAAATCATATTCCATTCCGACTACAAATCTACACACGACAATTCGAAAGGCTTAACGGTTGATATCAACACCTTTATATCAATCAATTTTATCATGATGAAGTGGTTTAAACGTTCCATCTATACTAGATAAATCTTTCCATGATCAAACCTATAGATTTATCCAACAATAATGATTTGTTAAAGTCAAGTCCATGATTATTATGAAGTCATCTACTAGATTCGAATTACCAATGATAGAAGCTTCCTTTACTTGTTCAATGTAATAAGATTCGAATCATGATGATCATAATCAAGGTACTTAAGGCTTAATCATCTCAATATTCCAAACATGATATACTTGGATAATTCATCTATGAAAATCCATATCCTGTTAACATGATCATCTAAATCGTTAGAATCCAACTCTAAGTCTGGAGATAGATTGAACATACCTTTATATGATGAAAATCACTGAACCGTAAGGTAGAATCCGACTCCGGCTGGTTGTATGCCACTCCAAGGTGCTATTCCACTTCAATGATTATTCCCAAATGATAACCAATATATAAACACCAACAAAATGTGTTCTAAGTGTGTAGGAGGATATCACAGCTCTCTGGCCTCTCAAGAATGCAGAAGGAACGAGTAAAATGCAAGCCAAAACGAGTTGTTGCCCTATTTATAATATTCTGCATTTTAACAAGTTAGCGCACGCTACTAAGCATTCCTTAGCGTGCGCTAATAATGGTTGACTTCAGAATTGTCCGGGCTCGTCCGCGAGAATCTTATCCGGACCCATGTCCCGGATGGCGCATGTGCTAGCTGTCCCGCTCAATAATTGAGTCCTTAGCGCACGCAACTCCTACCTGCATAGCGTGCGCTAATAATAGCCCGATAGCGCGCGTTAAGATACATTCTTAGCGTGCGCTATCACGAGGTTGTTTGAGCAATTTTACATGTTTCTATACTTATGTACAATGATATCAATGCACGAAATATCATACTCCAATAATCAAAACCACCCATCCGAATAATACATGGTTTGAATACAGATGAAATACACCGTAATAAATCCGGATATTACATACTCTCCTACTAAAAAGGAGTTTCGTCCCGAAAATCAAGACGAAAATAACTCGGGATATCTAGACTTCATACCAGCTTCCGTTTCCCAGGTGGCTTCTTCCATTCCGTGACGCGACCACTGAACTTTGACCAAAACGATTGGTTTGTTCCTCAGCTGCTTAACTCGACTCTCGAGTATCTTGACCGGTCTTTCTTCAAATGTCCCATCCTGCGCGACTTCGATCTCGCCGAAATCAATGATATGACTGGGATCTGGTATATATCTCCGTAACTGGGATACGTGGAACACGTTATGAACATGGCACAACGACGGCGGCAATGCCAATCTGTATGCCAACTCCCCAACTCTCTCGAGGATCTCAAATGGTCCGATATATCTCGGACTCAGCTTTCCTTTCCTTCCGAAACGAAAGATTCCCCGAGTAGGAGAAACCTTCAAAAGTACGTGATCTCGATCGAACTCCAATGGGCGACGGCGTGCGTCTGCGTAAGATTTCGCGACTGCGGGCGGTCAATAGCCTTTCACGAATCAAGGCTATCTTCTCTCGAGTCTGCACGATCAACTGCAGTTACTGTTCCGATCAAGTCGGCGAATCGTCCCCAAAGATAGGGGCGATCTGCATCTCCTTCCGTATAATGCCTCAAACGGTGCCATCTTAATGGAAGCATGCCAACTATTGTTGTAGGTAAATTCAATCAACGGTAGATGAACTTCCCAATCGTTTGACCAATCTAAGGCACAGGCCCTTAGCATGTCTTCCACCGTTTGTATAGTTCTCTCAGATTGTCCGTCAGTCTGCGGGTGATAAGCTGTACTGAAGTTCAATTCGGTCCCCAAGGCCTTATGAACTGCTTTCCAAAAGTGAGACACAAAACGGCCGTCTCGATCAGAAACAATGGTCTTCGGCGTACCATGCAATCGAACTATCTCCGAAATAAATACTCGTGCCAACCTCTCTGGTCCCCACGTATCCTTAATGCCTAGAAAATGAGCTGATTTGGTTAAACGATCAACTATCACCCAAATCATGTTCATTCATGTCCTGGTTTTCGGCATATTAGTGATAAAGTCCATCGATATGTCCTCCCACTTCCATTCAGTAATCGGGAGTGGCTTCAACATTCCGGCAGCCGTTGATGCTCGATCTTAACTCTTTGACAAGTCAAGCATTTGAAACATAATCCGCTACATCTTTCTTCATGTTGCCCCACGAAATTCTGCTTCAAATCCTTATACATTTCTTGGTGCCGGGTGGATAGAATAGGGTGAGCGTGAGCTTCCTTCATAATCGTCTGCATTTGAACATCATCATCGGGAGCAGAGTCGGTTACGAAATCTCAAAACCCCATCATCATGAATTATGAATCGGGGCCTTTCCTTTGATCACTTCATCACGTAACCGAATCATCGAGGATCATCTGCTGTCTAGATTTGATTCCTTCGGTTAATGATGAAGTTATATCCATCACGCACAGTTGTCCTTGGACTCTTTGTAACCATACTTCAATCCCTTCACGAATCATCTCTCGTTGAAGGCTAAGTTGGGATGTCAGCGTCTCCAGCATCTGAATAGAGACAGGCTAGCGGCTAAGTGCATCGGCCACTAAATTCGCTTTGACTGTATGAAATAAAATCTCCAAGTCATAGTCCTTAATCGATTCTAACCATCTTCTTTGCCGCATGTTCAACTCTTTACATTGAATATGTACTTGAGACTCTTATGATCCGTAAAGATCCGCGGTGAGTCCGTCAGATAATGCCTCCAGATCTTCAAAGCAAAAACTACTGCTGCTAGCTCCAAATCATGTGTCGGGTAATTCACTTCATAAGGTTTTAGCTGTCGTGACGCATAAGCGATCACCTTATCATTCTGCATCAGTACGCACCCAAGTCCTTGGTTCGAAGCATCACTGTAAACTATAAATCCTCCAGTTCCCTGTGGAAGTGATAGAATCGGTGCCGTCGTCAATCTTTTCTTCAATTCATCAAACCGAATCTGACACAACTCATTCCACTCAAACTTTTGAGTTTTCTGCAGGAGTCGGGTAAGTGGGCGGGAGATTTTAGAAAACCCTTCCACGAATCGACGATAGTATCCAGCAAGTCCCAAGAAGCTTCGGACCTCTTTCACGTTCTTTGGAGGCTTCCAATCCATAATTGCTTCGATCTTCTGAGGATCTACTCGGACTCCTTTAGCTGACACCACATGGCCGAGGAACATTACTTCCTTTAGCCAGAATTCACACTTAGAAAGTTTGGCGTACAATTGTTCGTTTCTCAAAAGTTCCAATACAATCCGCAAATGCTGCGCATGTTCTCCCGGGCTCTTAGAATACACCAGAATGTCATCAATGAACACGACCACAAATTTGTCCAAAAATTCAATGAACACTCTGTTCATCAATTGCATAAATACAGCAGGTGCGTTAGTGAGACCAAACGGCATCACTACAAACTCGTAATGTCCGTAGCGAGTTACGAATGCGATTTGGAACATCGATTCCTTAATCCTCGGTGATGATATCACGATCTCGGATCGATTTTAGAAAATCTTGTTGCCCCTGCAGTGGTCAAACAGATCATCAATCCGTGGCAACGGATACTTGTTCTTAATCGTCATCTTGTTCGGCTCGATAGTCAATACACAATCGAGCGACCCATCCTTCTTTCGGACAAAAGAACCGGCGCTCCCGGGGTGAAACGCTTGGCTGAATATAGCCCTTGTCCAGTAACTCCTCCAGCTGCTTCTTCAGTTCGTACATCTCAGTAGGTGCCATACGATACGGCGCCTTAGAAATTGGTGTAGCTCCGGGTTCCAGCTCAATGGTAAATTCCACATCCCTTCGTGGAGGTAGTCCAGGTAACTCGTCAGGAAATACATCTGGAAATTCGTTCACAACAGGAATGGATGAAAGTTCCACAATTTCGTCTTCTTTCTTCATTGTATAACACCAATATCCGGTACAGCCCTGTTTCAACAATCTGACAGCTTTCATCGCCTTGATCAATTTTCCTGAGCTTCCCGGTTTCCACCCTTCGAACAATATTTCGGAACCATCGTCAGCGGTTAGTGAGATATTCCTCCTTCGGTAGTTCACAATTGCTCCATATCGATTAAGTCAATCATCTCCGAGTATCAGGTCGTCTCCTTGCATTTCTATCACGATCAGATTTGAGAGCCACTCTCTGTCTCCAAATGATACAGGGAAATTTCTAGTTTCTAAATTTCCGACAATCCTCTCTCCACTCGGTAAACCAACAACATAAGGTTCACAAGTATGAAAACCGGAAATATTCAAACGATTTACACAAGACAAAGATATAAAAGAATGTGTAGCTCCTGTATCGAATAAAACGCTAACTGGCTGGGAAAGGATCTGGACAGTACCTGATGCGATAGCAGCATCCTAATCGTCTGTCCTCCTCATCTCGTACAGACGTGGGGGAGCAGATCCTGCGCTCGATGTCCCCTTTCGGTCCCATTGTCCTCTGCCTTGTCCGCGGCAAAAATTCTGAGGCATCTGAACACTTTGCTGCGTGCATTGAATCTTGGCTTCCTTCTCGATCGGCATTTGTGGTGTACGGGCTCTAAAAGACTTTGCAGCCTCTTCACAAAACACTGCCCGATGTCCCTCTCGTCCACAATCAAAACAAGTCACGGCAGGAAGGGGGCAATTCCGTCGATAGTGTCGTGTCTGGGCGCAGTTAAAGCATTTCCTGGTAACATCAGTAATAGTTGATGTCGCTCCGAAGTTCTTTCCACTCCTAACTGGGTGCGGAGGTTTCTTGAAAGAGTGAAAGTATGACTGGGCCTTACGTGGCCCGCTGTTCTTATGCTCTGTAAAAGTACCAGAGACTTTCTGTTTCTTGGATTCCGAAAATTTCTCCATAGCTGCTTCCTTGATCTCATACGCCAACGCCTTATCCTGGTATTGACGGAGTGTGGTATATTCAAATCCGGACATGTACCTCTGGATTTCTGGTTTCATTCTCATATCGAAATGGATCATCATTTCTGCATCTGTTCTGACCAGATGTCGAACAAATGCCAGTTGTTGGTTAAACGTCTTAATCGCCTGGGATACTGGCACGTCAGAAGGCTGAGCGGAGAAAAACTCCCGAACTTTGGCTTCCCTCACAGGACGAGGGCAATACTGAGCTTCCATCATCAATCTAAACTCTGTCCAATCGGAATCGTGGTCTATAGGCCGGATGACTTCCCACCATTCGGACGCTTCCCCTATCAGAAAATATTGAGCAATAGAGGCTCTCCGGTCGTCTGGGCAGTTAATTCCGGAAAAGATTTTCTCCAATTCTTTCAACCAATGGTCCCAGGTGGGAGTCTCAGAAATACCGTCGAATTTGGGTGGTTGCATCTTCGCCACCTCTTGCAGCCACCGGTCACCTCGATTTCCCATGTCTGGGATCCCTTGCCGTCTTTCTCCCTGCTGTAGTCCCACCGCCACTTGCATTCGATCCACGACCTGGGCGAACTGAGTCATCTGGTTCACCACTTGACGAAGGATCTCTGGTACAGCAGGATCTGGTTCGTTATTAATAGATTGTTGCGGCTCGCCTGAGCTATGACTGGCCTGGTTACAAGGCGACGCTTCCCTTTCAGCATTTCTTCGTCCGCGACCACGTCCACGTCCGCCTCTCAACATACTGTAAGCATAAATACTCAATATACAGGAAGCAACATCGTTCTAATATTCGAGTATAAAGAGACACAATATGTAAAGAACGAGATAGAGTTTAGGAACTTACAACCACCGTTCGCATGAAGACGTAGGCAGTGCAGTGATGTCATTCACGGCCGGTTACCTCAAAAGACATAAATGACCCCTATTTTAACCCAACGGCCAAGATATCCATAATCTTAGCTCCGATACCATATTCTGTAACACCCCCGATATATTCAGGAATATTACAGCGCCGTAAATCCTTTACATAAGGATTTACAAGGTCAAGAATTGAAACGAGCATTAAAAGGTACTAACGAATGGAAATAACGGAATTACGGTACAACAGTTCTGACCAAATACAGAAATAGTACAATTGTTCAACAGAACTCAATAATACATCACCAAATTCAAATCCATCACAATTGACTTCGTACTCGAGCACTTATTGAAATAACGAATAAACAACAGATAAATAAACCCGGTCGGGACATCACTCTGCACCCTCGTCGTCTTACAGTTCCAGTGGTTGTTTCCCCGCTCTCCTGGATCCTGAACACAAACAAAATGTTCACCCCCGAAGGGCTTAGCACAACGATGCTAGTACAAGTACCACAACATATTATTCATATCTCACGAAGAATAAGAACGTAAACGACAAAATACCAACGAGTCTTCTCCTACGAGAAACTCATAAATGACATACACAACTGATAATCACAACATGATATCATAACATACACATGGTAATTCCGTCGATCCAGCGTTCACTGCCTAGAACCCACGATGATCCCGTCAGACCAACCCGTGGTGGAAAAACCCGTCCGATGATCCAAATGACGCTAGCATAGATCCCCCGATGATCCCGTCGGACCAACACGAGGTGGACATACAACAACGACATACATGCACGACAATATGTATAACAACAATACATAAAACAATTAAAGTACTTGCCTCGATTTGAAGACAAGAACAACACTTCCACGAAAATGAACACTCGAAGGTCCTCCTCCTCGATCAATCACGTAACGAGACCAAACCTTAACAAAAGAAATGATATAGGATTTATCTCACGTCGTACGAATGTTTAACAATTCGATTTACGGCCAAAAGTTCATAAAATGCAATCTGCCTGAACTGCTTAGCGCACGCTAAGTACTCTGTGTAGCGTGCGTTAAGTCTGCCCGATAGCGCACGCAAACAACAAAGCCTAGCGTACGCTAACTATGCATGGTCAGTACTTCACTGACCAGCCGACTGACTCGTCTGATGGTCTAGCGTTCGTTACGTACCATGTTAGGAATACTTGTTAGATTTTGATGATGTCATTAATTTAAAATCAAATGTTTATTAATTGGCAAAATGTAATGAAGAACCAAATGAGTATCTTCCATAGGCCAAAATGTGTTAAGTATAAAATTAGCAAAATGTAAAGAAGAACCAAATGAGTGTCTTCTATAGGCCAAAGTTAGTTAGGTTGAAAATCGGCTAAGTACTAAAGTACAGTCTAGTCCATCAGAGAAGTACAGCCGACTCCAATCAGAGTAGCCCTGGTCAACTAAAAATTGTCAGAGAAGTTTGACAGTGCGGCCGAGGAACCTCGGGCAAGTCACCCGATCGAGACAAGTCTCAAACAAGTATACGGTAGAGACGACCTACTGCAGAAGTAAGCGCACATCGATCTACTCAACTACGGCTAGTACTCCAAGTCCACGTCAGCATGCTTTGAAAAGTCAAATATTACGGAAAGCTCACATGCAACGTGAAGAGACAAATTGGAGTGATTCCCGCAAGAGATATGATTTATTTAAATCATCCTGACCCACCGTGAAGACTTTAAACCTTTTATATTCAAAATATTCGGCGCTCACATGCAGAAGTCCTCACAACGGTCGGAAGATAAAATTAAATAATGGGAATCCAGCCTTGCAACGTTCAGAAAAGATTAAACAATGAAGTCTCTCTCCAACGGACGGATTTGTTCAAAGATTTGCAATGGCTACAAGGAAGAAGCTCAGAGATCGTGATCTATATATATCCGAAGATTTGGCCAGGCAAACTACGGTGCGAACATATACTCTAGCGATCAAAGCAAACAAAGCAATCTCAAGCAAATAAATAGCATCGTGAAAAGAGATCCAAAAGTTCATATTCAAGGAAGCTCTTTAGTTGGAGAAGACAAACACTCTTGTCTTTAAATCTTGAGTAAGGGGTACTTCATTTGGTTGAAGTAGCGGTATCAAAGGCATCCGAGGATCGAGGATCAAGAGGTGCAAGGCGATCAAGTGTGTACAACGGCACGGAAGTCCACTGGTTGGAAGCTGTTGTAGTGTGTTGTGAATCACTGTAATCTTTATCACTGGTTGACAATTATAGTGAATTCATCTCCAGTGGTTTGGAGAAAAGTGGATTAGTAGAGGATTACCCCACCTCCGAGACCACTATAAGCCTGTGTTATTTCTTGTTTCTTGCATCATACTCTAACTGCTGCATCCATTGTTAAGTGTTTCATTAAGTCAATTTATATTCGTCATCAGCTGACTTCCGCACATATCCAAGAACAAACGACTCCTAGTCATTTGTTTGATCATCAGCTGAAGAAACTCACTCTTCGTGAAAAAGAGTTCAAGAGTTTCTACAAGTCTATTCACCCCCCCTCTAGACTTGTTTCTGGACGACTTGTGACCTACAAGTGGTATCAGAGAGGTTGGTTCATTTTTTCACGAACCAGATCCATATTAAGATATATATATCTTATCTCTCACGTTATAATGGAACACATGCACTCTAGACTACTGTCTTTTCGGTTGTGAGTATGATCTCTGGAAGATAAGAATGCGAGCACATTTATCTTCAATCCATGACGACATGTGGTGCATCATTGAAGATGGTCCATTCATTTTCGAGAAGGACAACACGCCCGAGGAAATCGCACTGGGAGGCCCGAAAAGATTCCTAAGAAGAGAACCGAGCCGACCCCGAAGAGAGAAAGCCGGCCAACTGGACAACGGGGCAGAGATGTGCTATACCAAACTCTTGACAAATCCACAATGGTCAAGATCAAAAATTGTAAGAATGCCAAAGAGATATGGGACACATTAGCTCTAATGTGTGAAGGAACGGAGCTGATCAAGGAGAACAAGTTGTCAATAGCTATCCAAAAGTTTGACAACTTTAAAATGAAGAATGGTGAATCAATAGACCAAGTGGACACAAGGTTCACTGAAATTATCAACGAGATCAACTCCCTGGGCAAAACTTATGGCAACAGGAAAATGGCACTCAAGGTCCTCAGATCACTCAATCCCGAATGGAGCATGAAGGCTGTAGCTATGAGAGAGTCCAAAGACCTGAATAAGATAAAGATTCAGGAGCTGTTCTCTGATCTAAAGGCTTATGAGTTCGAACTTCCGAGTTCATCCTCGACTGAGCCTGCAGAGAAGGGAATCGCGTTTGCGGCCGAGTCCCCTGCTAAGAGCCTGCTCGATGTGAAACCTCCAAATCCGCTAGACCTTGAGGAGGAAATGGCTTTCATTATGCAAAGGTTCAGTAACTTCAGAAAGAACTACTCCAAGTATAAGAAAAACTACAAGGAGAACCCAAGAAGGAACCAGAAGGCTGGAAGCTGGAAAGTTGAATGCTACAACTGTCATAAAATAGGACACATCCAAATGGATTGTCCCGAGCTCAAGAAGGATGAAACCAAGAAGGAGGTGGCCAGAAAGGAAGACAGAAGAAAAGCTCTCATCGGAGAAGACCAGGAGCATGTCGAATCAAGCGGCGGTTTCTTTTCTGATGACGACGAGGAATATGATTGCCTGATGGCAAACTTGGCTGATGAAGAGGTAACCTCTAAACCTACCGGTTCAAACAATAGCTCAGCCATGTCACAAGATATGGATTTACATGAATCGGTAAATCAATTATTCAAAGATTTTGAAACACTTAAATCTGCACACCAAGCTGTATCAGCAGAGAAGACTAAGCTGCAAGATGAGAATAGGCAGCTGAAAAATGATTTCGAAAAACTCAGCCTAGATTTAAATAAGGTTGAGACAAATACAGCTGATTTTGAAAACCAGGCAAGTGCCAATACAGCTGAGATAGACCGGCTAAATATTTTACTTAAAGAAAAGTCAGCTGCACTTGCTCATGCCAAAGCTGAGTTTACTAAGCTGGCACAGTTAAATAAAACTCAGGCGCAGGAAATAACCTCCCTGAAGGCGTCTTCAACTCTGGGCGAATTGTGTACTTATAAAAGGTCATTATATACCAAATCAGGCCTTGGATATGATTCTCACACTCCCTCTAGTTCTGAAACCAAGTTTATCAAGGGAGAAACAATGGTCTCGACTGCTGAGCCTGTGTATAAACCGACTTTCAAAAACAGGCAACAGCCAAGTCAAATGTCTAGGCTGCAGTCAGGTTACACCAGACAACCACCTAGACAGGCGACTAGGCAGTGGCAGCAAAAGCGGCGGCAGACAACATGCCCACTATTACCAACAACTCCCCAAAAATAGATTTCATAATGGGAGGGGCAGATGGAAACCTCAAGGTTATCCAAATTACAAAACGAACAAGTGTGGAGACCACAAAGGTTTAATAAATGGTCTCAGCCTAGATTTAGAAATGGCCCACACTATTTTGAGGAATATCCGGTATACAATCCAACCAGGAGATTTAGACCTCGACCACAGGCACCTTATAAGGGTTATAGTAATAATAACAATTCCTATAATCCAAGGAGAAATCAATTCTCCAGGAAACCAACTAACCCCAAAGGACCCACACAAATTTGGGTACCTAAATCTCTGCTTGTTTAATTGCAGAAGAGATGGAAGGACTACAACCACATCTCCTCAAGCTCAAATTTTGGAGGTGAAGAGTGGTTTGTAGACTCTGGATGCTCAAGGCACATGACCGGGAACAAGAGGATGCTGACCAAATATATCAAGGAAAGAGGTCCCGATGTAACCTTTGGAGATAGCTCTAGAGGACAAACAAAAGGCTTTGGAGAGTTGCACCGAGGAAACATTGTGATATCCAAAGTCCATTATGTCAAAGGTCTCAAATACAACCTCCTGAGCATAAGCAAGTTCTGCGACGAGAAGAATCTAGTAGTCTTCACCATCTTGAAGTGTATGGTGATAGACATCTTATCTGGAGAAATAAAGCTACAAGGTTTCCGAAGAAGAGATGTATACATGATTGATTGGAACACAGGAACACCTAACTCCTGTTTTCTATCCAAGACTGGCGAGAATGGATGGTTGTGGCACAAAAGACTATGTCACTGAACTTCAAAGCCATCAACAAGATTAGCTCTCGGAAGGCTGGTGGAGGACTTCCAAATGAAGCATTCAAGAAGGAAGCACTCTGTGATGCATGTCGAAGGAAAGCGAGACCAAGGCGTCGTTCAAGCCGGTCTGACTACAACGCTCACAACAAGGATCTTAGATCTACTCCACATGGATCTATTTGGTCCTATCAAGCCAAGGACTTTAAGCGGCGAAAGCATGCTCTTGTGATTGTAGATGATTATTCAAGGTACACTTGGATCATTTTTCTATACAAGAAAAGTGAAACCTTGACCAAGTTACGAGGCTGCGAGAAGGATCGAATGAGAAATCCCTCTCCATAATCAAGATCAGATCGGATAGAGGAGGAGAGTTTCTCAACAAGGCGATAACCGATTTCGGCGATCGAGAATGGGATCGGCATGAGCTCTCTGCGGCCAGGGACGCCTTGCAGAATGGTGTTCTTTGAAAGAAGGAACGAACCACGAAGGAAGCGGCAAGGTCCATGATTGCGAGCGGACCTACCCAAGAGGTTACGGGCTGAAGGCTGTTAACACTGCCACACCCAGACAGGAGTATGATAGTAGGGAGACATGGCAAAACTCCTATGAGGTTTGGAATAATAGAACTCCTCTTGTTGCTTACTTTCATGTTTTTGGTTGTAAGTGTTTCATCCACAACAACGGTAAAACACTGACTAAATGCCTTTGATGCTAAAGCGATGATGGTCTATTTATGGGATATTCCCAAAGAAGCAAGGTATATAGAGTTTTCAACAAAAGAACCTTAGTTGTGGAGGAAACACCCCATGTTGTTTTGATGAATCTCTTGAGTACAGGAAACAACTTGAGCAAATTGAGAACAAGCTCAAGTCGGCAACCCTTGAAGAAGTCATTGTACATGACACTGGAATGGTGGACTCACTGCAGATCGGCTGATGACCCAACTGCGGCCGATGAAGACCCAGCTGCAGATCGACAGGATCACCAAACCTATCCGATCCGATTCTTTGCGGAAGAAGACCCAGCCGGAGTGACAAAGACTCATCTGCGATTGAGAACCAAGATGCAGATGACAAGGCGGTAGGCCGATCGATTGCGAACGAAATCCAGCAGATGCGAGATAACCACGAGCAATCAACAGGGGAACAAACCCGAGAAGAGGGCGAGATCCCCAAATGGCTCAAGGATCATCCAATTCAGCAAATTATCGGAAAGTTGGTGATGGAGTCAAGACAAGGCGATCAACTCTACCGGCGGGAATGGCGATGTTCTCATGTTTCATGTCGCAAATTGAACCCAAGGCAGCAGAACAAGCCTTGGAAGATTATTCATGGATTAATGCCATGCAAGAGGAATTGGAGCAGATGGAGAGAAACAAAGTTTGGGAACTAACAGACAGACCTAATCACAAGAAAGTTATTGGCACCAAATGGGTGTATAAGAACAAAAGTGATGAAGACGGAGCTGTTTTTAGGAATAAAGCGGACTCGTAGCAAAAGGATATGCACAATGTGAGGGAATAGATTTTGATGAAACTTATGCACCTGTTGCAAGATTAGAAGCCATCAGACTATTCCTCGCATATGCTGCATTCAAGGATTTTGAAGTCTACCAGATGGATGTGAAAAGTGCGTTTCTGAATGGAATCCTAGAAGAAGAAGTCTATGTAGAGCAACCCCTGAGTTTTGTCAAAGGAGACAAAGTCTATAAGCCGTTGAAAGCTCTGTATGGACTCAAGCAAGCACCGAGAGCATGGTATGAAACACTTTATCTGTGTTTCTTGAGAAAAATGGATTTTGCAAAGGAAAAGTGGACAAGACCCTATTAGTGGAGCACGAAGGCCACATTCTAATAGTTGATTTATGTGGATGACATCATATTCGGGTCAACCAATCCAGAACTATGCGAGAAATTCTCCAACCTCATGCAAGGAGAATTTGAGATGAGTATGATGGGAAAGCTTAACTTCTTTCTCGGATTACAAGTTAGCGAGATGGAAAAAGGAATTTTCATCAACCAGGCAAAATATACCCGAGATCTCATCAAGAGATATGGAATGGAATCACCAAACCCGCAAGAATTCCAATGAGCACAAGCACTCACCTAGATGCGAGACAGGCGGGAATATCGGTGGACTCAACCCACTCTGAGAGGACTCATCGGATCTCTTCGTACCTCACCGCAAGCGAGCGGACATATCATATGCGGTTGGAGTTTGTGCAAGATTCAGTCAAGCCGAAGCAATCACACCTAGATGCACCAAGAGAATAATTAAGTACTTAAAGTCTACAATTAATGTTGGTGTGGTACCCCAAAGATGACAACTTCGAGCTATCGGGATACTCGGATGCGGATTTCGCGGATGCAAAATCAATAGGAAGAGCACTAGTGGAACGTGTCAATTCCTAGGAACGGTGATATCTGGTTTAGCAAGAAGCGTGTTTCTAACTCTATCTCCACTACAGTCGAATACCTAGGCTGCGGTAGTCATTGTGCACAGATCCTATGGATCGGACAACAATTAAGGGACTACAATATTATTGCCAACGAAGTTCCTATATGGTGTGACAACAATAGTGCAAATGCAATAACCAACAATACGGATTTGCACTCAGGGCCGAAGCACATTGATGTTTAGCACCATTTAATTCGAGACCATGTGCTTAACAAAGGGTTAGAGTTGAAAGAGTCGGCCTGAGACTACCAAATAGCCGACATCTTCACCAAACCCCTGCGGAAGAAAGATTCCTAGAGCTTAGCAGAGACCTTGGATTACTAGATTGGGAATCTAGTTCAAGCAAGTTGAAGGAAGGACGAACCCCGAGAATCGGCCTAAGGCGATGCGGGCGAAAGACGAAGGCCGAGGCAAGCAACTTAGTCGTACGAGAATACCGGGCGAGAGGTCAAACTCACTGTAGCGAGCGGTCAACGATCAACGAATCGGACCGGCTAAGTTCTCTAAACTAATCTCTAAATTTTTAATTATTATCTGTCATATTTAAAATATTATTTTGGCTTAAGAAATAGCATTTAAAAATACATTTTATAAGCCTAGTGGCAATTTTAAATACACGTGTCACACGCCCATTTAATTAACCTCTACGGTGGCCAATCAGAATCAACCGTCAAATTTTAAATGGGGCCACCGATTCAAATTTGAAATTCAAAAGAATATGAAAAGGCGTACCACCGCTTAGACTTATAATAAACTAATCCAAACGTCCTTTCATCTTCTTTATAAGGAAGAAAACCCTTTCACTTTCCTCTTTACGCTTTCAGAAACCCTAAAATTTACAGAGCAAAATACACACTAAATCCTAAAATCTTTTTGCGAAATGGCATCTTTTGTGAGCAAACTTGAAGGCGATGAAGGACCAGTCATCTTCTCCATGGTCGTCAATTTGAAGGATTCTTGGAAGCAAATCTAGAGGACTTTGATATGCTCGACTTAATCCGGGCGATGAAACTGAACGGAATCTACCCGTTTCTCGAAATCAACCCTCAACACTTGTTCAAAGAAGATGTGGTTGAATTTTATCGCAACGCTTACCTGATTCAGCACGAGATTCAGATCACGGTCGGTGGAGTACCAGTCATCATAGATACAGAGAAGATTCGCTCTGTATTCGGGATGAAACATCGCGGTTTGGCGGTCGAAGCGCTCAAACAATCACCCGCCGAAACGTGGAAGACGATTAAGCTCGAAAATGTCCCTGAGAAATTGAAGTTTACAGCGAAGAGAAATGAGTTGAAAATGGTCTATCGAGTTGCTCTGGACATCACAAACAAAATAGTCATGGGAATGGCAGGAAGCTATGACCAACTATCATCTTCAAAATTCATGGTGTTGGGTGCGTTAATTCAACGAGAGGAAGTTGATTGGGCCGATTACATTTTCAGGCAACTTGTTCGCGAGGTGAACAAGGTCGAATGGCTCGAGGGAGAGAAGAAGTTCAAGACTAAGTTGGCGTTCGGAACGCATCTTAGTTGGTGCTTGGAAGCGGCCAGGTGGCAGGGAAACATTGACCCTTTCCACCCAAACAAGAGGCTTGGTCACATGGACCATGATAAGAAGAAGGTTGGAGTCACCGGGAGGCGGCCCGATTGTTGAAGGATTTGCCGGACACAAGCTTTTGCCCAAGATACGATCTATCGGACTCGGACCAACTGCGGTGAGATCGGAGCTGGATCGAGTCCGAGAATGAGTCGACGATACACCTATCGCCATCCGATTCAAGAGAAGGGGACCAGCCCCGAAGGACCTTCCAACTGCGGTCATCACGAACCCTCTCCAAAGAGGCCAAGGAAGGCTGCAGTTCTTTGAAGGAGAGCGGCTGAGCACTATAACGATCCATTAGTTCGATCACGATTCATCGGACGGCTGCACTGAATACCGAAACTAGAATTGTACTGTCATTACTCCTCCAGTGTACATGACCGAAGAAGAGGAAGCAGTCTTGTTATATCTATCCACAGGCGATTACACATTCAATCTTTTAGAAAATAATACTTTTAATCTATCCATAGAACAACTTCAGCTTGTCAAGCCACAAGCAGAAAAACACTCTTTCGTAAATATTTTTAAAGAGTGGAAAACTCTTAAAACCATGTCCTTTACAAATTTTCAAATTTTTGTTGAAACTAGTGGTTGGGAATACCCCCAAGCCACGGAGGATGTTCTGACTGATTTTTGCAAAGAGTCAGATTTAGCCTTACTCCTCCAGGATAACTGGTTCATGTCACATTTTGAGACAAACATGGACCATTTTATCCACTCTATAATGCTCAGTATCTTTGATGGTAGTTTTGGAGAGAAAGAGGAAGAGGAGAAAGTAGAAAAGGAGATTAGGATAGAAGAAGTTGATGAAGAAAATGAAATTATCAATTTGGTTGAAGAGGATGAAAAAGAAAAAGAATCTGAAGAAAACATACCAGTTGAAAAGGAGACAGAGGTGATTGAGAAAACAGAAGAAATGAATGATGAAGAAGATGAAGAAGAAGGAGAAGAAGTGGAGCAGGAAAAAGACGAAGAAGATAAGGAGAAGGATGAAGACGATGAAAAAGAAAAAGGATGATGATGAGAAAAATGATGATGATGATGATGATAATAATGATGATGGAGGTGAAGGAGGAGCTGGTGTGGCGGCTGGAGAAGAAAAAGAAGAAGATGAGGAGAAAGAAAAAGAGGAAGCTGGAGAAGAAAAAGAAGAAGATGAGGAGGAAGAAAAAGAGAAATCTGAAGAAGAAGAAGGGAAAGAGGAAGAAAGAGAAAAGGAGCCAGAGCAGAAGCCAGAGCCTACCAACGAAGCTGCAGATAGGATTGTTGTACCTCCCCGGTACACCAGCCTAGACGCAGAGTGGCAGAGGACTCAGTCGGGACCCGGAGAAGACTCAATCGACCTACCGGCTGCGGCCCGGGAGCTGCGATCTAGTGGCTCCATTCTTTGAAGGATCAGGAGAACACTCCCCATCAGCTCAGTTATCCCCTACCATGACTGAGCTGATCAAGCAAATTGTCAGAGACACCATTGGGGAGCTGCTATCAACTCAGGTCACCCCTGATCTTCAGACCATTAATGCCAAGATTGACACCCTGCTTCAGAGAGATCCCTCAGCCTCCTCCTCCTACAAACAACAGAATGCCTTTTGGCATGTCTGATTGGATGAGCCGCATGGAGCAACGATTGACAACACTCATTGATCTTTGGCAAAAAGGGGAAGAGAGGATTCGGGGAAGAGAGAGAATCGTAAGTAAGAAAAAGCGGGATGTCCCAGTTGAAGGACCCTCTAGCCTAAAAAGGAAAGAAGTCTGTAGATCAAGAAGACAAGGTGACCGGCTGAAGGGAAGCGCGAAGGACCGAGGCGGCTTTGAACCTACTCTTGAATGGGAAGGTCTGGAGCTATGGTATGTTGAAGATTTACGCCCACTTGAAGCTCTTGAAATATGGGGAGCTGCTAGGAATAAGTTCTGAGAGACTTTTATGTCAGGAAGTACTTCAAGATGACAAACTCTCCCCACGGGAGATTTTCATAAAGCTGGATGGAAGAGGTTCATCCTAAGCTTTGGGTTTCTAAAGAAGTACGCAAAAGAGCAAAATGCATTTCCCATGATCCCTAAATTCGGTGAAGAAGCACCAATCCGCATGGATGGTGAACTTGATGAGCTACAACTTCAGGAGGAAATCAAGCTAGTACGCCTTGAGAACAAATTCAGATCTCGGCGGAGAGCGAGGACTTCGCAAAGACCTTGGTTGTGAAGAGAAAGTATGGCCTTGCTCCGGTCAAGGTAAGACCTATCGGAGCCAAACCATTTAGACACCTGGCGGCTATTCGAAGAGGCGAGAGGAAGGCAGATGACCTTAAATTATTTTCTTACTTGTAATTTTATTTTTCTGTACTTAAAACAATCTTGTATAATTTCAATGATAAGTCAGAAAATTTTATGAACAGTCTGTTGAATGACAATTTTCCAGTTGTCTCAATATAAGACTGATTTCAGTTTTGTCTTGCACCTAAGTGCAGACTTGGCCATTTGATTTCTTACTTAGTTTTGCCATCATCAAAATAGGGGGAATTTGTTAGGAATACTTGTTAGGTTTTGATGATGTCATTAATTTAAAATCAAATGTTTATTAATTGGCAAAATGTAATGAAGAACCAAATGAGTATCTTCCATAGGCCAAAATGTGTTAAGTATAAAATTGGCAAAATGTAAAGAAGAACCAAATGAGTGTCTTCTATAGGCCAAAGTTAGTTAGGCTGAAAATCGGCTAAGTACTAAAGTACAGTCTAGTCCATCAGAGAAGTACAGCCGACTCCAATCGAGTAGCCTGGTCAACTAAAAATTGTCGAGAAGTTTGACCAGGTGCGGTAGGAACCTCGGGAAGTCACTGATCGGACAAGTCTCAAACAAGATATAAATGAGACGACCTACTGCAGAGAAGTAAGGCGCACATCGATCTACTCAACTACGACCTAGTACTCCAAGTCCACGTCGGCATGCTTTGAAAAGTCAAATATTACGGAAAGCTCACATGCAACGTGAAGAGACAAATTGGAGTGATTCCCGCAAGAGATATGATTTATTTAAATCATCGACCCACCGTGAAGACTTTAAACCTTTTATATTCAAAAGATTCGGCGCTCACATGCGAAGTCCTCACAACGGTCGGAAGATAAAATTAAATAATGGGAATCGGCCTTGCAACGTTCGAAAAGATTAAACAATGAAGTCTCTCTCCAACGGACGGATTTGTTCAAAGATTTGCAACGGCTACAAGGAAGAAGCTCGAGATCGTGATCTATATATATCCGAAGATTTGGCCAGGCAAACTACCGGTGCGAACATATACTCTAGCGATCAAAGCAAACAAAGCAATCTCAAGCAAACAAATAGCATCGTGAAAAGAGCGAGATCCAAAAGTTCATATTCAAGGAAGCTCTTTAGTTGGAGAAGAAAAACACTCTTGTCTTTAAATCTTGAGTAAGGGGTACTTCTTTGGTTGAAGTAGCGGTATCAGAAGGCATCCGAGGATCGAGGATCAAGAGGTGCAAGGCGATCGAGTGTGTACAACGGCATGAAGTCCACCGGTTGGAAGGCTGTTGTAGTGTGTTGTGAATCACTGTAATCTTTATCACTGGTTGACAATTATAGTGAATTCATCTCCAACTGGTTTGGAGAAAAGTGGATTAGTAGAGGATTACCCCACCTCTGAGACCACTATAACTGCCTGTGTTATTTACTGTTTTACTGCATTATACTCTAACTGCTGCATCCATTGTTAAGTGTTTCATTAAGTTAATTTATATTCGTCATCAGCTGACTTCCGCACATATCCAAGAACAAACGACTCCTAGTCATTTGTTTGATCATCAGCTGAAGAAACTCACTCTTCGTGAAAAAGAGTTCAAGAGTTTCTACAAGTCTATTCACCCCCCCCTCTAGACTTGTTTCTGGACGACTTGTGACCTACATACCAAACGTAGCGCACGCTAACTCGTGCTCGATAGCGCACGTTAATATTCATAGCATAGCGTGCGCTATCTATGCATGGCGATTCTTTTGGCGAAGCTATCTCGCCATGATCGAAACAATGAAATCTTCCGTGATACTTCATGTTACTTCCATGAATACCATGTACATATGATTATGAATGATCTTACGGATAACAACAACTTCGGATTCGAGGATATGCATACCATTATAAAATCATATTCCATTCCAACTACAAATCTACACACGACAATTCGAAAGGCTTAACAGTTGATATCAACACCTTTATATCAATCAATATTATCATGCTGAAGTGGTTTAAACGTTCCATCTATACTAGATAAATCTTTCCATGATCAATCCTTTAGATTTATCCAACAATAATGATTTGTTAAAGTCAAGTCCATGATTATTATGAAGTCATCTACTAGATTCGAATTACCAATGATAGAAGCTTCCTTTACTTGTTCAATGTAATAAGATTCGAATCATGATGATCATAATCAAGGTACTTAAGGCTTAATCATCTCAATATTCCAAACATGATATACTTGGATAATTCATCTATGAAAATCCATATCCTGTTAACATGATCATCCAAATCGTTAGAATCCAACTCTAAGTCTGGAGATAGATTGAACATACCTTAATATGATGATAATCACTGAACCGTAAGGTAGAATCCGACTCCGGTTGGTTGTATGCCACTCCAAGGTGCTATTCCACTTAAATGATTATTCCCAAATGATAACCAATATATAAACACCAACAAAATGTGTTCTAAGTGTGTAGGAGGATATCACAGCTCTCTGGCCTCTCAAGAATGCAGAAGGAACGAGTAAAATGCAAGCCAAAACGAGTTGTTGTCCTATTTATAATATTCTGCATTTTAACAAGTTAGCGCACGCTACTAAGCATTCCTTAGCGTGCGCTAATAATGGTTGACTTCAGAATTGTCCGGGCTCGTCCTCGAGAATCTTATCCGGACCCATGTCCCGGCTGGCGCATGTGCTAGCTGTCCCGCTCAATAATTGAGTCCTTAGCGCACGCAACTCTTACCTGCATAGCGTGCGCTAATAATAGCCCGATAGCGCGCGTTAAGATACATTCTTCGCGTGCGCTATCACGAGGTTGTTTGAGCAATTTTGCATGTTTCTATACTTATGTACAATGATATCAATGCACGAAATATCATACTCCAATAATCAAAACCACCAATCCGAATAATACATGGTTTGAATACAGATGAAATACACCGTAATAAATCCGGATATTACATCTGTGGCATTTACGGTTAGGACATGTAAACCTTGGAAGGATTCAAAGATTGGTAGATGATGGCCCATTGGATGATCTCCAAGTTGAGTCATTTCCAATTTGTGAATCCTGTCTGGAAGGTAAGATGACCAAAAGGGTTTTTAAAACCAAGGGAAACCGTGCTCAGAATGTGTTAGAATTGGTTCATACGGATGTATGTGGCCCAATGAATATACAGGCTAGGGGTGGTTTCGAATACTTCATCACGTTTATAGATGATTATTCGAGATATGGATACATCTATTTGATGCGACGTAAGTCTGAAGCTTTTGACAAGTTCAGAGACTTCAAGGCTGAAACGGAGAAGCGTCATGGGAAGAGTATCAAGTTGCTACGATCTGATCGTGGTAGCGAATACCTTAGTGGAGAGTTTTTGGATTTCTTGGCGAATGAGGGGATTTCATCCCAGCTCACCACGTCGGGAACTCCACAACAAAATGGTGTGGCTGAAAGAAGGAATAGGACTCTTTTAGAAATGGTTAGATCAATGATGAGTTATTCAGATTTACCTATTTCGTTTTGGGGATATGCCTTAGAAACAGGGGCGTACATTCTAAACCTGGTGCCTTCGAAATCAGTTCCAAAAACACCCACAGAACTGTGGAGTGGGCGTAAGCCCAGTCTAGGACATGTTTGAATTTGGGGTACTCCAGCACATGTGCTGAATAAGGAAGCTGATAAGTTGGCATCTCGTACAGAAGTACGAGTGTTTGTAGGATACCCTAAGGGAATGAAGGGTGGCTTGTTCTATAGTCCCCAGGATCAGAAGGTCATTGTTAGCACCAATGCCCGATTTCTGGAAGAGGATTATATGATTAGTCACAAGCCCATGAGCGAGATAATTCTGGAAGAGATGAGTGGCAAGACTCCGTCTATACCAATCGTACAAGCGCCAACTGACACTGCACCACGTATCGATTCTGATACTTTTACACCAACTCAAGATTTGCCTCGTCGTAGTGGGAGGGTTGTTCGTCAGCCCGAACGATTCATAGGCGTGGGAAAGTCTTCGGACTGAATCCCAGGCGAAGATGAATCAGATCCCTGGACCTATAAGGAGGCAATCCAAGATAAAGATGCTAACTCCTGGCAAGTAGCAATGGAATCAGAAATGGGATCTATGGATTCCAATCAAGTGTGGGAGTTAGTAGAGCTACCTGATGGTGTACAAGCCATTGGGAGTAAATGGGTCTACAAGCGAAATAAAGGACGTGACAGGAAGGTTGAAACCTTCAAAGCGAGGCTTATTGCAAAAGGTTACACTCAGAAAGAGGGTATCGATTATGATGAAACCTTTTCGCCGGTAGCCATGCTTAAGTCAATCCGGATTCTTTTAGCTATAGATGCGCATTTGGATCTGGAGATTTGGCAGATGGATGTCAAGACTGCATTCTTGAATGGGAGTCTAGACAAGGAAATCTATATGCGCCAAGCAGAGGGATTCATTGCTGAAGGAGAAGAGCACTTGGTGTGCAAACTTAAGAAATCCATTTATGGACTTAACCAAGCATCTAGATCTTGGAACACTCATTTTGACGAAGTTGTCCAGTCATATGGATTCGTCCAATGTCTGAGTGAGAGTTGTGTGTATAAGAAATGCGATGGAAACATGTTGGTGTTTCTTATACTGTATGTAGACGATATTCTTCTGATTGGAAACAACGTGAAGAAATTGTCGGACGTATGGGTATGGCTATCTGAGCAGTTCGATATAAAGGATCTAGGAGAAGCAGGACACATCCTTGGAATCAGGATCTTTCATGATCGGAAGAAGAGGATGTTGTGCTTATCCCAGGCATCCTATATCGATACAGTGCCGAAGCGGTTTAGCATGGAGAATTCCAAGAAAGGTTTTCTACCTTACAGACATGGAATTCAACTATATAAGAACATGTGTCCTAAGACACAAAAGGAGATAGATGACATGAAGATGGTCCCTTATGCATCTGCTGTGGTAAGTCTCATATATGCTATGCTTTGCACTAGACCAGATATCTGTCATGCCGTGGGCATGGCTGCTAGATATCAGTCAAACCCAGGACCAGGACATTGGATTGCTGTCAAGCACATACTCAAGTACCTGAGAAGGATTAGGGAGTACATGCTTGTATATCAATCAGATGACCTGCTTCCGGTGGGTTACACTGACTCAGATTTTTCATCGGACAAAGAAAAGTCCAAGTCTACTTCGGGTTATGTGTTTAGCCTGGGAGGTGGAGCCATTAGTTGGAGGAGTGTGAAGCAGAAATGCATCTCAGACTCTACCATGGAAGCCGAGTGCGTGGCAGCCTCTGAGGCAGCCAAGGAGGCAGTGTGGCTCAAGTACTTCCTGCAGGACTTAGATGTGATTCCCGATTTGCCAGAGGGTATTACACTTTATTGTGATAATACTAGTGTAGTCGCAAATTCAAGGGAACCACGAGCCCATCAGGCAACTAAACATATCAACCGCAAGTACCACATCATACGACACTTCGTAAAGGAAGGAGACGTAGTTGTAGCCAGGGTTGCATCGGAAGATAATCTTGCTGACCCTTTCACGAAAGGCCTACCTTCAAAAGTTTTTGAAAGGCATGTGGAAGGAATGGGATTACGGTGTGTGGCAGCATTACTTTGAGTATAAGTTTGAGAAATGAGAGACTATGTAATAGAGTAGTATACTTAAAATCATGCTTTGAGTATAAGTGGGAGATTGTTAGGATTGTATACTGCAAAGCATACTTTATACTTGTATTACCTAATTTCCCTGTTACTACCTATGAGGATATTAATTACATTTAATCACATGATTTGCATATTTATTCATGTTAGGGTTATGCAAATGAAATGTCTAATTATTTTATATTGTAGATAATGTGGTGTGTTGGTGTCACACGGAAGATCACATTATCGGTGCCTTATAAAATAATATAATAGTTCACAACCTATTTAATTCTTAGACAAATTATATAAAGGGTTGTAGTGTATGCTTGAGAATAGTTGGTCTTGACTATTAGCATACATTAGCGTATTTGCATACGTTGAACAGGATCGAGGTGAGATAGTGTCTTCTGTACTGACTATAAGAAGAACGTAAATCTCGGATAATTATTATTTCTTAATTCTAAATATATAATATTTAATTGTGTATTTATAATAATTATTGCTTTGATTATACACTATTAGTCTATTTTTATAGATACTAAGATGAGTGAAATACACAATTAAAGAGTTTGGTTTGACAATTGCAAAGAAAATGCAATAATAGTTCTAATATTCAAGGAAATGAAAGATTGTACTAATAATAAATTGATAAAAGATAAAATGAAATAGTTGGGATTACAAACTAAGTTCATCATTAGTTATAGAAGATGTATAGAAGATCATAAGATGAATTTACTTATTATGTTGTGTAGATTCGATTTTCCTTAAAAAGATGGTTTCTCTTTCGAACTATAAAACGCCCCTTATATATTGAATCAATCCACTATATTTCTACGTTGATTGGCTTCAATACATAGCATTAGGTTTTATGAAAATAACTCAAAGAATCATCTAAGGTCTAGAGGTATATTTCTATCCCCTAGAACAACTTAGAGTGAAGATCATTTGATCTAATCAAACATATTTTCTTTCGAAATATATGAAGACCATAAATATCGTCATTTATTGGCCAAATAAATAAAGATTGTTAAAACAATGAAAATCACACACAATAATAAGTAATTCACAATAGATCTTTATACAAACTTTAATAACATGACTAACCTTGTTTATAATCCCAACTAAATGTAACTTAGCCCATGAAGGGTTTAATATAGATAATACAAGCTTGAGTGGTCATTATTAGTTGAACAAGAGAAAGAATTGATCCTAACTCACATAGTAGATAAAGGATAAAGAAGCAATAAACTCTCTGAACAACATATGATATACCACTATTACGCAAATCACTCAAGAACACAAGTGTGTTCTTCACACAAAAAGAAAATATTACAAAAAGTGGAAAATTATAAGATGAATGATGAATGATGATGGATCTAAGGGGTCTATTTATACACCTAAAGTCATCTAATAGCTCCAAAACTCCAGCATTATTACATTAGATCGGATCAATGCCAGCCATCCCCTCAATAATACCCCAAAAGTATAAAAAATTAAACAAATGATCACAATCTGCCAAGAGTTACGGTCGTAACATTGAGGAGTTACGGCTGTAACACCCCCAATCCGCTCAGGGATATTACACGCCGTAGAACCTTTCCTCAAGGATCTACTAGGCTGATAACAACATAGAACATCTCAATAATGCCTTTAAGGCTAAAATGACTCAGTAGACCGATTTGGTCTTTCAATAAATACATACAACTCAAACTCATTATATGCCCACGCAGGGGTCGAATACAAACACTCTCGTACAATGGGAAAGAATACTGCAGCGGAAAATAAACTATAACTAAACCAATGACCTCATACGGATCCTCGTGTGATTAGTATCGTTCATCTTTCATCATCCTTTGTGCCGGCCCTGTGTTATGCTCCCAAACCTGAATGCAAAAACAAACATCCACCCCCCGAATACTCGGGGGTTAGCAAAACTCCACTGTTTTGCTAGTGCAAGAACAAAGTGCAAATACGAGCCATACAATTCACATTCCACGAATAACAATAACCAGGAATCCTCAAAGATCCAAACGTAAAGAAAAGTACTTCCCGAGGCAAGAGTTTGGGTAAACATTTCCAAAACCGAAAGATCACAAATAAAGGGAAACAATTTATAAAATAGTTTAAAATGCCATCGAGAGTTTTAATAGAAAACAATTTAGGATTACCGAATCCTTCTCTTTCCAAAAATCAACAGGGTCACAACCCAAAGGTTTTGTTTTTTCACAAATGAAACCAACAACAATACATAAGGTTAAAACCCACGTCACACGTCCTCGATGGACATAAAATACACACGCACCCGTGAAGTTTCACTCGTGAATCCAGGGTGAAACCATTGGACTCCCTCCGTGCCCCCTCGAACCCCCCCGAGGTGAGCAAACACATTCACAAAACATACACACGCACTCATGAAGTTTTTACTCGTGAACCCAGAGTGAAGTCATAGATTCCCCCGAGGCCCCATCGAACCCTCCCGAGGTGAGTAAAATACATTCACTAAACATACACATGCAGTGGTGAAGTTTCACTCGTGAATCCAGGGCGAAACCATTGGACTCCCTCCGTGGCCCCGTCGAACCCTCTCGAGGTGAGCAAACACATTCACAAAACATACACACACAGGCATCGCCTAGGACCAGGACGCCACCATGAATCCCACCCGAGGCCTCTAAGGACCCTCCCGAGCTGGCTAGCGAAACAATCAAGCACAGGCATCGCCTAGGACCAGGACGCCACCATGAATCCCACCCGAGGCCTCTAAGGACCCTCCCGAGCTGGATAGCAAAACAATTAAGCACAGGCATCGCCTAGGACCAGGACGCCACCATGAATCCCACCCGAGCCCTCTAAGGACCCTCCCGATGTAACACCCCCAATCCGCTCAGGGATATTACACGCCGTAGAACCTTTCCTCAAGGATCTACCATGCTGGTAACAACAAACAAACAACACGACAATGCCTTTAAGGCTAAAAAGACTCAGTAGACCGATTTGGCCTTTCAATAAAAACATACAACTCTAACACATTACATGCCCACGCAGGGGTCGAATACAAAATGCTCCCGTATAACGGGGAAAAATACTGCAGCGGAAATAAAATACAACTAAACCAATACGACATCAACGGGTCCTCGTGTGATTAGTATCGTTCATATTTCATCATCCTTCATGCCGACCCTGTGCTCTGGTCCAAAACCTGAATGCAATACAGACATCCACCCCCCGAATACTCGGGGGTTAGCAAAACTCCACTGTTTTGCTAGTGCAAATACAAAGTGTAAATACGAGCCATATAATTCAAGTTCCAAGAATAACAATAACCGGGAATCCTCAAAGATTCAAATACAATGAAACGAATACTTCCCAATGCAAGAGTTTGAGTAAAACTTTTCAAATCCGAAAGATCACAAATAACGAGAACGGTTTGCAAAATGGTTTAAAATACCCTCATGAGTTTGAATAGAAAACAATTTAGGATTATCAAATCCTTCTCTTTCCAAAATCAACAGGGTCAGAGCCCAAAGGTTTTGTTTTCGCAAATAGGAAACCACTAACAATTTACAGGGTCAGAGCCCAACATCACGTTTCCTCAACGGACATAAAATCAACGAAACATAATCACGCACGCGCATCGCCTAGGACCGGGACGAAGCCACAAATCCCACCTGAGGCCTCGAAGGACCCTCCCCAGCTGGCTAGCGAAACAATTTCACACAAATAACATATCACACCAACGTGAACACTTGTCACGGCATCTCACAGTTGGATCAGTCACTTGTTGTCTCCTGGCCACATGATCACATGCCATGTGCCACTGTAGGTATTCTTTGGCGCTCACGGTTGGATCAATCACTTGTTGCATCCTAACCACATGATCGCATGCCATGTGTCACCGTAGTTTTTCTTAGGCTCTCATGGTTGGATGAATCGCTTGTTGCATCCTGGCCACATGATCACATGCCATGTGCCACCGTAGGCCCCGCCCACATCCATACATTCACACACATAGAACAGTGAAACAGAGATATCCAAACAATTCACCTAGAGACATCAAACACTTAGCAAAACACCACGTCAAACCACAATGCACCGAAATGAAACCATGTACGTCCACACGCAATACCAAGGGCAACATCAACACCAAACATATCCACAGAATTCACATAGTCATTCACAAACCACACCATTCACAAAACACACACGTTTTGAAAACAAGCCTTTAACAAGGCTAAACCGAATCTTTTGAAAGTTCAATTCAAACGACCAAACAACCACATTTAGACGATCACTAATTATCATATCCACAAAACAATAATTATATGGACAAGGTACTTGCCTCAAAATCGGCACGGAAGTATCCCAACGAACACGGCTCAACCGGAAAGCTTCGAAACGCCCGATGCCATCGAAAAGGAAGACGACGATGAACGGAAGGGTTCAACCCGGTTTCTTCACAAGGTACTCGACCCTAACAACATATAATTAATACATCAACGATCATACGAGGAAGAATAATCATAGAACGTCCGAAAACCCCTCTGTGACATTCTACCGGACACCTTCAAGGCGCCGATCAAGAACTCGACCAAAACAACGAATCGATACGATCCAACCACGGAATAACAAGGGGAATGATATAATACATCTAAATGACCATCAATCCATCATAATCCTAAGATAAATCGGACTAAATGGGCGAAATAAACCAAAATACCCAAATTCCCAAAACTAGATTTCTAGAAATCTAACCTTGATTCGGTAGAAAAACACGCTTCCAGGCCTTATATAGCCGGACACTGCCGGACGCTTACGTACGTAACCGGTCGGGCCCTTACGTACGTAACCGGCCATGGCCGAAATCTCTGCCCAGAAATGCCGACATCATTACGTACGTAACCGACCAAGGCTTACGTACGTAACCGGCCTTAGGTACGTAACTGCCGAGAACTACCGGCCGTAACTCGGCCAGTGCCGACCTGGGCCTAGACTGCCCGGCCATGACTCGGTCGAGGCCAACTCCGATGGCCCGAACGACCTCGAAATCCGAACCTGAATACGAATCGAAGATATGGTTACGAAGTACTAGCAAATACGAATTCGAGCACTAAGAGAACACACAATTCCGACCACCCCAAGGCTCAAAATTCGACAACGGAAAGTAATTACCCCAAACTTTGGGAAATTACGAAAATGGCCCGAAATGCCCGAAAATCACGATACGTGATCGAATAACCAAACCGAAGTTCACAAAACATCTAACAAAGTTAAATGGACTTACGAGAAACTCGAAACAGCAGTTTTGGATTAGATTCGCAAGAATCGAACTCAAGTGCGGAAAAACTGCTCAAAAATACGGAACTCAATAAAACGATACCGAAACGAATTCGGATGACAAAAAGTGCAGAATTAATCGTTCTCGGAATGACGAAACGGTCATGAGCGAGTCGTCAAAACAGACTTCCGTCGAAAAAAAGAAATTACCAGAAATCGAAATTACGGGTATTACACACTACCCTCCTTAAAAGAAGTTTCGTCCCGAAACATAAAACAAGTAGGGAGAAGCAATACACAGCCAGGAAAACTTAGCGAGATACACAAGAAATGCGTAACTTACGCCCATCGGCGAAACGTTACAAGCAACGCAAAGGAATATACGGCGTGAAATCACGCTCCACGACGACTAACACAACGCCACCGGTAGAGACATGATAAAATCAACAAGTGACAAGCGTCATCAAACAGATAATACAATCGAGTCGATTATCCGAACAATCACAAAACACAACGAACGAAAAATCAATATGGTTGACCACCCCAACGATGCATCAATCAAAACGCGAGCCAATCGCTGAACAAATACGGAATTCCACCGCCCAAGGGTTGGAAGATCGAAAACGAGACTAATTTCTCGAACTTAAGGGAATTACGAAGAAGTCTGAACGTTCAACAATCACGAAACGAGATCAACAAAAACCAAACAATCAATGATCGAACCACAACGATCGAGACAACAAAAATCGAATAATCATATTCGGATCACGAAGAACAATAAGGTTCAACCGACAACTCCGAGGTACACATCTCGACTCGAAACAAAACATGATCCGATGAAAACAACATGATGCGCACTCACATAAGATCCACAGGAAAGGGAATAGCAATTGAAAAGTCCCAACGACAAACGAGTAATTCCGAAACAATACCACCCTCGTACGATTAACAAAAATAAGGGACAGGGCAAGCTCAGAAAATGTTAACGAACATAAACGAGTCGACAGAGTCGAAAATACAGACGTTCAAAATCCGATCCACTTTGAATAAAAGAACTAGTAGAACCAAAAGATGTTACTTCCAGACAAGGTTCACAAGAATCGAAACGAACTCGGAAAAGTCACAGCGATAACCAGATCGACCCAAAACAAGATCACAGCTCGTTCGAATGATGAAACCAAAATACAGAACAAGTTCATAAAGTATCAACAAACACGAGCGAGTCGATAGACTTGAGAAAGAAGAAATGCAGAAGTCCAAAAACAATACGGGTATTACATTCGACCTCTTATAAAAGAAGTTCGTCCCCGCTACTCACAATAACGGAAACAAGACAACACAAAAGCAGCTGACGGAAACATTTCCCATGGGCCTCTTAGAGCCGATCCTGATATCTGTACTGAGGTTCACGCCCCGAAAGACTCGGAACCCAACTCGCGAAACTGGATCCTGTGTGTCTCGGGTCCCCACTTGAAATGCGTTACTGATGAGAAGGACAATTTGCACGTACATGCCCCCGGCACAATACGTTCGAAATGCCTCGGCTCAGCATATCGAGAATACAAATGCTAGATACAACGGAACATAACACCGCAAAACAACATACCGGAGATGCCAACTCAGCATAACATATCAACGTATACAAAAATCACAACAACAACGGCATCGTTCGACGATCACAACGGCCCGAATGATTGCCAACACACAACCACAAACATCATGAAACAATCACCCATGTGCATAAACGCACAAAAATCCAAGCTTCAACAGCTCACACTCGTGCGACAACACGCAAATCGCCACGAGGCGACAAATAGTAAATACCAGTTCACACCTCTAACAGAGGGCTAGTACTACAAATACGTGGCAACGCCTCAACGTTCATGCCACCAATTCGATCATATTCGGAAGTTTACATTATAACGACAATGCGAACATCATACATACATACCCAGCCCTCAAACGGGAATGGATAGGTTTTAAAAACGAAAACCTCCTTTTGAAAATAATTTAGAAAAACACCGGTTGATCTTGAGTATCACCTTTGAAAAAAAAAGTACAAACGTGAAACATCGTTATCGAGACTTTGGAGAACCATTTCGCATTTGATAAAAATGAGGACACTTTCTCTTAGTGAAAAACTTTCAGAATATTCGACCCTCGGGTCTATGTAAAAGTGTTTCTAAAACATTGAAAATATCTCAAAACATTTTGGTCCTCGAGGTAGAAGAATTTTGAAACATATTATGGCACCTTGGATGTACCACGAGAAAATAATTCATTTTAAAAGTACGTCTCGAAATTTATTTTCTAAGATACTCAAGGTTTTCGAAAATAATTCAATAGCGAATGCCCAAATATTTCAGGTAATTATACGGAACAATATAGCGTCGTGGGTCCCGCGCCGGAACCCACCAGGCTAAAAACCATTTACAAAAACGCCAAAAAGGTCGATGACGGTAATATTTCAAAAACTCACAAAAGCCATTTACAAAATACTAAATACTGTCACATGAATTTTGCCAAAACGATCAAGGCCATAATGCCAAAACTCGGTTAAGGGAATCAGTTTTCAAAATAAAACTCAGTCGGTAAAATACCGAAAGCCATTACAAAAGAACTCACGCAGCAGATAAAAGAAATAAAGTCAAACATGCACAATCCAGCAACATTACTCCTCATATGAACGAAATATGAGGGCCAAATAACCGCATATCAAGAAATTAAAATCCATAAGAGGATTCCGCTACTTAACAAATAATCATAAAAATAGCTCGTGTCACACGAGGCACAACACAAAGAAGGGAGACTTACATCTACAGGTCGCACGAAGATGATGATCGCCCCACGATACTAATCACGACCAACAAACTCAGATGACGCGTCGCGACACGACTCAGTCAGATAAAATCCGATGAAACAAGACTCAAACAACACGACTTGACCCGACAGCCTAAGTTTCCACAACCTAAGCTCCGATACCATTTATGTAACACCCCCAATCCGCTCAGGGATATTACACGCCGTAGAACCTTTCCTCAAGGATCTACCAGGCTGGTAACAACAAACGAACAACTCGACAATGCCTTTAACGCTAAAAAGACTCAGTAGACCGATTTGGCCTTTCAATAAAAACATACAACTCTAACACATTACATTCCCACGCATGGGTCGAATACAAAATGCTCCCGTACAATGGGGAAAAATACTGCAGCGGAAATAAAATACAACTAAAGAAACACGACATCAACGTGCCCTCGTGTGATTAGTATCGTTCATCTTTCATCATCCTTCATGCCGACCTTGAGTAAAACTTTTCAAATCCGAAAGATCACAAATAACGATAACGGTTTGCAAAATGGTTTAAAATACCCTCGGGAGTTTTAATAGAAAACAATTTAGGATTATCAAATCTTTCTCTTTCCAAAATCAATAGGGTCACAGCCCAAAGGTTTTGTTTTCGCAAATAGGAAACCACTAACAATTTACAGGGTCAGAGCCCAACATCACGTGTCCTCAACGGACATAAAATCAACGAAACATAATCATGCAAGCGCATCGCCTAGGACCGGGACGAAGCCACAAATCCCACCTGAGGCCTCGAAGGACCCTCCCGAGCTGGCTAGCGAAACAATTTCACACAAATAACATATCACACCAACGTGAACACTTGTCACGGCATCTCATGGTTGGATCAATCACTTGTTGTCTCCTGGCCACATGATCACATGCCATGTGCCACCGTAGGTATTCTTTGGCGCTCACGGTTGGATCAATCACTTGTTGCATCCTGACCACATGATCGCATGCCATGTGTCACCATAGTTTTTCTTAGGCTTTCATGGTTGGATCAATCGCTTGTTGCATCCTGGACACATGATCACATGCCATGTGCCACTGTAGTCCCTACCCACATCCATACATTCACACACATAGCACAGTGAAACAAAGATATCCAAACAATTCACCCAGAGACATCAAACACTTAGCAAAACACCACGTCAAACCACAATGCACCGAAATGAAACCATGTGCGTCCACACGCAATACCAAGTGCAACATGAACACCAAACATATCCACAGAATTCACATAGTCATTCACAAACCACACCATTCACAAAACACACACGTTTTGAAAACAAGCCTTTAACAAGGCTAAACCGAATCTTTTGCAAGTTCAATTCAAACGACCAAACAACCACATTTAGACGATCACTAATTATCATATCCACAAAACAAGAATTATACGGACAAGGTACTTGCCTCAAAATTGGCACGCAAGTATCCCGATGAACACGGCTCAACCGGAAAGCTTCGAAACGCCCGATGCCATCGAAAAGGAAGACGGCGATGAACGGAAGGGTTCAACCCGGTTTCTTCACAAGGAACTCGACCCTAACAACATATAATTAATACATCAACGATCATACGAGGAAGAATAATCATAGAACGTTCGAAAACCCCTCTGTGACATTCTACCGGACACCTTCAAGGCGTCGATCAAGAACTCGACCAAAACAACGAATCGATACGATCCAACCATGGAATAACAAGGGAAATGATACAATACATCTAAATAATCATCAATCCATCATAATCCTAAGATAAATCGGACTAAACGGGCGAAATCAACCAAAATACCCAAATTCCCAAAACTAGATTTCTAGAAATCTAACCTTGATTCGGTAGATCGGAGGAGGTTATGGGATGATTGATTGATGTTAGAAACTCAAGAACTTCGTGGATTGAAAGAACACCATCATGGCTCCATGATATGCACACCTACAGCCGCGTAAGGGGAGAAAAAGAATGAGGAAATGGGTGAAAAACACGCTGCCAGGCCTTATATAGCTGGACACTACCGGACGCTTACGTACGTAACCGGTCGGGCCCTTACGTACGTAACCGGCCATGGCCGAAATCTCTGCCCAGAAATGTCGGCATCATTACGTACGGAACCGGCCAAGGCTTACGTACGTAACCGGCCTTACGTACGTAACTGCCGAGCACTACCGACCGTAACTCGGCCAGTGCCGGCCTGGGCCCAGACTGCCCGGCCATGACTCGGTCGGGGCCAACTCCGACGGCCCGAACGACCCTGAAACCCGAACCTGAATACGAATCAAAGATATGGTTACGAAGTACTCACAAAGGCGAATTCGAGCACTAAGAGAACAGACGATTCCGACTACCCGAAGGCTCAAAATTCGACAACGGAAAGTAATTACCCCAAACTTTGGGAAATTACGAAAATGGCCCAAAACGTCTGAAAATCACAATACGTGATCGAATAACCAAACTGAAGTTCACAACACGTCTAAAAAAGTTAAACAGACTTACGGGAAACTCGAAACAGTAGTTTTGGACGAGATTCGCAAGAATCGAACTCAAGTGCGGAAAAACCGCTCAAAAACACGGAACTCAATAAAACAATACCGAAACGAATTCGGATGACAAAAAGTGCAGAATTAATCGTTCTCCGAATGACGAAACGGTCATGAGCGAGTCGTCAAAACGGACTTCCGCCGAAAAAAAGAAATTACCGGAAATCGAAATTACGAGTATTACACCCGAGCTGGCTAGCGAAACAATCATGCAAAAATAACATATCACACCAAGGATATCCAAACAATTCGCCCAGAGGCATCAAACACTTAGCAAAACACCACGTCAAGCCACAATACACCGAAATGAAACCATATACGTACACACGCATTACCAAGCGCAACATTAACGCCAAACATATCTAAAGGATTCACGTAGTCACTTACAACCCACACAATTTACAACACACACGCGTTTTGAAAGTGAGCCTTTAATGAGGCTAGCCGAATCTTTTGAAAACTCATTTCAAACAAACAAACAAACATACCAAGACGATCACCAATCATCATATCCACAAAACAAGAATAGTATGGGCAAGGTACTTGCCTCGAATAAGAACAACACGGAGAATCGACCGAAGTAGGTTGACACGAACCGACTACGAACCCGCCGACTCCACCGATCGCCAACTCGCGGTCATAAAATACGAAGGACAATAACAACAATGAAATGAATTCCATAACACGACTCAAAGCCGGTGAATTCAAAGAACGAATGACGAAAGTTCATGTGTTTTCCCCAAAACGGCCAAGAACACGATTTGTCCCGACAAAACACGAAAATGGAATTCCAAGTCGAAATATGGATATACAATCCATAGAATATGTTTAACAACATCATTTAACCACAATCTATCCAACAAAAACGGATGGAAAACGAGATCGAGAACAAATCCCTTAAAATTCGATTCGAAGGAAATCAAGAAATACACTTTGATTCGACGAAGAACAATGGATTAGATGATGTTAAACACAAGAATACTACCAAGATTAATCATACCCATCATGAATTAATCAACAATACGGAACGAATCGGACAAAAACGCAAAAACCCCAAAATTCAAGAAATTAGGTTTCTAAGGAGAGATTACCTTGATTCGCTGGATCAAATGATGATATAGGATGATCAATCCATGATATGAACTCAAGAACTTCGTGGATTTGTTGTTCAACAACATGGCTTCTCCTCCTCCGAAGCTCCAGCCGTGGATCGAAAAGAAAGGAAATAAAAAACGAGTGAAAATGAGGCTGCTCTGCCACATTTATACTGAGCCGGACTAGCGTGCGCTACGCTGCCTAGCTAGCGTGCGCTATCGGCCCAGGCCGCAATCCAGAGACCTTCTGGACTAGACTGCTCGGCCAGATAGCATGCGCAGCCTTCCAGCCGTAGCGTGCGCTACCTGCCGGTTGTAGCGTGCACAGTGTCCGACAGTAGCATGCGCTAACTGCCGATCCACCAGAGTCTAGAGCCTCACTGTCCCTAATGCCCAGCCCGATAGCGTACGCTGGGCTGCCCGATAGCGCACGCTACACCTTCCGGTTAGCGCGCGCAGCCTTCCGGCCGTAGCGTGCACTACGTCGGTTCCTGCCGTGCTTGCCCGGCCAGTGCCCAGCACTTCCGACCCAATTGCTCAACCGTCATGATCCGACAACTCGATTTCCGAAAACGTACGGAACGAACACGACCAAAAGCTCGCGGACAACATCATCGAACCGAAATGAAAACATAATGCAATAATTAATCATACGCGACCAAGAAAAGGGTCGAGACAACAATTACAGATATGGATACCCATAACTTTGGGTAAATTACAAAATGGCCCAAAACGCCCGAAAATCACGATACGTGATCGAATAACCAAACCGAAGTTCACAACACGTCTAACAAAGTTAAACGGACTTACGGGAAACTCGAAACAGCAATTTCGAACGATATTCGCAAGAATCGAACTCAAGTGCGGAAAAGTCGCTAAAAAGCACGGAACTCAACAAAACGACACCGAAACGAACTCGGATATCAAAAAGTGTAGAATTAATCATTCTCAGAATGATGAAACGGTCATGAGCGAGTCATCAAAACGGACTTCTGCCGAAAAAAAGAAATTACCGGAAATCGAAATTACGGGTATTACATTCTACCCTCCTTAAAAGAAGTTTCGTCCCGAAACTTAAAATAAGTAGGGAGAAGCAATATCCCCTGCCAGGAAAACTCGACGAGATACACAAAAACCGAAAAATCGCGCCCGACGGCGAAACGCTGCAAGAAACGCAAAGAGACATACAGCGTGAAAATACGCTCCACGACGACTAACACAACGCCACCGATAGAGACATAATAAAATCAACAAGTGACAAGCGTCATCAAACAGACAATACAATCGAGTCGATCATCCGAACAATCACAAAACACAACGAACGAAAATCAATACGATTGACCAACCCAACGGTTCATCAATCAAAACGCGAGCCAAACGCTGAACAAATGCGGAATTCCACCGCCCAAGGGTTGGAAGATCGAAACGAGACTAATTTCCCGAAGGAGTCTGAACGCTCAACAATCACGAGACAAGATCAACAAAAACCGAACAATCGAACGATCGAACCACAATGGTTGCGACAACAAAAAAAACGAACAATCATGTTCGAATCACGATGAACAATAAAATTCAAACAACAACTCCAAGGTTCACAAGAATCGAACCGAACTCGGAAAAGTCACAGCGATAACCAGATCGACTCAAAACAAGATCACACCTCGTCCGAACGGTGAAACCGAAATACAGAACATGTTCAGAAAGTATCAACAAACATGAGTGAGTCGATAAAATTGAGAAAGAGAAAATACAGAAGCCAAAAATAATACGGGTATTATATTCGACCTCTTCTAAAAGAAGTGTCGTCCCCGAAACTCACAACAACGAAATCAAGAAGATGACACAACAAACAACCGATAGAAACATCCTTCGAAGGCCTCTAAAAGACGATTCTGATAACTATGCTGAAGCGTGAACTCTGAAAGTCTCGGTAGACAATTCGCAAAACTGAATTCGGTGTCCCTCGAGTACACACTTGAAATGTGTTACCGACGAGAAGGACAATTTACACGTGCATGCCCCAGCACATCACGGTTGAACTCGGCATACCGAAAATACAAATGTTAGATATAATGGGGCATAACATCGCAAAACAACATAGCGGAGATGCCAACTCACCACAATAAAGAATCATAACACATATCATATACAACGATTACCATCGTAAAGTAATACACACACAAACACTACAGCAACGACGGTATCGTTCGGCGACCTTAACGGCCCGAACAATAACCAACACATAATTACAAACATCATGAAACAATCACACATGTACACAAACGTACAAACTCAAGCTTTAACAGCTCACACAGGTGCGATAACACGCAAGCCACCACAAAGTGACAACATTAAAGATCGTCATCATACCTCCCACAAAGGGCTAACAAAACATATGCGTGGCGAATGACTCAATGTTCACACCACCAATTCAATTACAATTCGGAGGGCTAACACCCTAACAACAATACCAACATCATATACACCTTCTCCGACCACAAGCAGGAAATGATGGGTTTTAAAAAAAAAACGAAAACCACCCTTTGAAAATAGTTTAGAAACACCAGTTGATCTTGAGTATAATTTTACAAAAAGTTGAACAAACATCATTTTCGAGACTTTGAAAATCATCTTGCGTTTGAACAAAAATGAGGACACCTTTCGTTTAGTGCAAAATTTCAAAAATATTCGACCCTTGGGTCTAAGCAACTGCATTTGGAAATATCTCAAAATATTTTTGGTCCTCAACTGGAAATTTTTTTTTTTGAAATGTATTGCGGCATTACAAAGCACCTTGAAAACACCGCAAGAAAATAATTCGTTTTAAAAGTACGTCTCGAATCTTAATTTTCTAAGATACTCAAGGTTTTCAAAAATAATTCAATGGGCTAGAATGCCCAAAAATTTCAGGTAATTACACGGAACATTATAGCGCCGTGGGTCCCGCGCCGGAATCCACCAGGCTAAAAACCATTTACAAAAACACCAAAAAGGCCGATGACGGTAATATTTCAAAAACTCACAAAAGCCATTTAAAAAATATTAAATACCGTCATAAGAATTTCGCCAAAACGATCAAGACCATAATGCCAAAATCTCGGTTAAGGGAATCGGTTTTCGAAATGAAACTCAGTCGGTAAAACACCGAAAGCCATTTCAAAAGAACTCACGCAGCGGATAAAAGAAATAAAGTCAAACATGCACAATCCAGCAACGCTACTCCTCACATGAACGAAATATGAGGGTCAAATAACCACATATCAAGAAATCAAAATCCATAAGAGGATTCCGTCACTGAACAAATAATCATAAAAATAGCTCGTGTCACACGAGGCACAACACAAAGAAGGGAGACTTACATCAACAGGTCACACGAAGATGATGATCACCCCACGATACTAATCACGACCAACAAAACTCAGACGACGCATCGCGACACGACTCAGTCAGATAAAATCCGACGAAACAAGACTCAAACAACACGACTTCACCCGACAACCTAGTTTTCCACAACCTAAGCTCCGATACCATTTATGTAACACCCCCAATCCGCTGAGGGATATTACACGCCGTAGAACCTTTCCTCAAGGATCTACCAGGCTGATAACAACATAGAACATCTCAACAATGCCTTTAAGGCTGAAATGACTCAGTAGACCGATTTGGTCTTTCAATAAATACATACAACTCAAACTCATTACATGCCCACGCAGGGGTCGAATACAAACACTCCCACACAATGGGAAAGAATACTGCAGCGGAAAATAAACTATAACTAAACCAATGACCTCATACGGATCCTCGTGTGATTAGTATCGTTCATCTTTCATCATCCTTCGTGCCGACCCTGTGTTATGCTCCCAAACCTGAATGCAAAAACAGACATCCACCCCCCGAATACTCGGGGGTTAGCAAAACTCCATTGTTTTGCTAGTGCAAGAACAAAGTGCAAATACGAGCCATACAATTTACATTCCACGAATAACAATAACCAGGAATCCTCAAAGATCCAAACGTAAAGAAAAGTACTTCCCGAGGCAAGAGTTTGGGTAAACATTCCCAAAACCGAAAGATCACAAATAAAGGGAAACAATTTAGAAAACAGTTTAAAATGCCATCGAGAGTTTTAATAGAAAACAATTTAGGATTACCGAATCCTTCGCTTTCCAAAAATCAACAGGGTCACAACCCAAAGGTTTTGTTTTTCACAAATGAAACCAACAACAATGCACAAGGTTAAAACCCACGTCACGCGTCCTCGAAGGACATAAAATACACACGCACCCGTGAAGTTTCAATCGTGAATCCAGGTCAAAACCATTGGACTTCCTCCGTGGCCCCGTCGAACGCTCCCGAGGTGAGCAAACACATTCACAAAACATACACACGCACTCGTGAAGTTTTTACTCGTGAACCCAGAGTGAAGTCATAGATTCCCCCGAGGCCCCGTCGGACCCTCCCGAGGTGAGTAAAATACATTCACTAAACATACACACGCAGCGGCGAAGTTTCACTCCTGAATCCAGGGCGAAACCATTGGACTCCCACCTTGGCCCCGTCGAACCCTCCCGAGGTGAGCAAACACATTCACAAAACATACACACGCACTCGTGAAGTTTTTACTCGTGAACCCAGAGTGAAGTCATAGATTCCCCCGAGGCCCCGTCGGACCCTCCCGAGGTGAGTAAAATACATTCACTAAACATACACACGCAGCGGCGAAGTTTCACTCATGAATCCAGGGCGAAACCATTGGACTCCCTCCGTGGCCCCGTCGAACCCTCCCGATGTGAGCAAACACATTCACAAAACATACACACACAGGCATCTCCTAGGACCAGGACGCCACCATGAATCCCACCCGAGGCCTCTAAGGACCCTCCCGAGCTGGCTAGCAAAACAATCAAGCACAGGCATCGCCTAGGACCAGGACGCCACCATGAATCCCACCCGAGGCCTCTAAGGACCCTCCCGAGCTGGCTAGCAAAACAATCAAGCACAGGCATCGCCTAGGACCAGGACGCCACCATTAATCCCACCCGAGGCCTCTGAGGACCCTCCCGAGATGGCTAGCGAAACAATCATGCATAAATAACATATCACACCAAGGATATCCAAACAATTCACCCAGAGGCATCAAACACTTAGCAAAACACCACGTCAAACCACAATGCACCGAAATGAAACCATATACGTACACACGCATTACCAAGCGCAACATTAATGCCAGACATATCCAAAGGATTCACGTAGTCACTTACAACCCACACAATTTACAACACACATGCGTTTTGAAAGTGAGCCTTTAACGAGGCTAGCCGAATCTTTTGAAAACTCATTTCAAACAAACAAACAAACATACCAAGACGATCACCAATCATCATATCCACAAAACAAGAATAGTATGGGCAAGGTACTTGCCTCGAAAAAGAACAACGCGGAGAATCGACCGAAGTAGGTTGACACGAACCGACTACGAACCCTCCGACTCCACCGATCGCCAACTCGCGGTCCTAAACTACGAAGGACAATAACAACAATGAAATGAATTCCATAACACGACTCAAAGCCATTGAATTCAAAGAACGAATGACGAAAGTTCAAGTGTTTTCCCCAAAATGGCCAAGAACACGATTTGTCCCAACAAAACACGAAAACAGAATTCCAAGTCGAAATATGGATATACAATCCATAGAATATGTTTAAAAACATCATTTAACCACAATCTATCCAACAAAAATGGATGGCAAACGAGATCGAGAACAAATCCCTCAAAAAGTCGATTCGAAGGAAATCAAGAAATACACTTCGATTCGACGAAGAACAATGGATTAAATGATGTTAAACACAAGAATACTACCAAGATTAATCATACCCATCATGAATTAATCAACAATACGGAACGCATCGGACAAAAACGCAAAACCCCCAAAATTCAAGAAATTAGGGTTCTAAGGAGAGATTACCGTGATTCGTTGGATCAAAGGATGATATAAGATGATCAATCCATGATATGAACTCAAGAACTTCGTGGATTTTTTGTTCAGCAACATGGCTTCGCCTCCGAAGCTCCAGCCGCAGATCGAAAAGAAAGGAAATGAAAAACGAGTGAAAATGAGGCTGCTCTGCCACATTTATACTGGGCCGGACTAGCGTGCGCTAGGATGCCTAGCTAGTGTGCGCTATCGGCCCAGGCCGCAATCCAGAGACCTTCTGGACTAGACTGCTCGGCCAGGTAGCGTGCAGAGCCTTCCGGCCGTAGCGTGCGCTACTCACGGTCAGAAGGGCGCAGATGTCCGACAAGAGCGTGCGCTAACCGCCGATCCACCGCAGTCGAGCCTCACCGCCCTACCGGCCGATACAGACATTGGCCGCCTGATCGCGCACGCTACACTGCCGGTTAAGCGCGCAAGACCTTTCCGGCCGTAGCGGCGCTACTCCGGTTCCAGCCGTGCTTGCTCGGCTGCTCAAAGATTCCGACCGTGCCGGCCGCACTGTCCGGCCTTGCTTTCACTGGCCATGATCCGACGACTCGATTTCAAAACGCACGGAACGAACACTTTAAAAGCTCGCAGACAACATCATCGACCCGAAATGAAAACATAATGCAATAATTAATCATACGCGACCAAGAAAAGGGTCGAGACAACAATTACAGATATGGATACCCATAACTTTGGGTAAATTACAAAATGGCCCAAAACGCCCGAAAATAACGATACGTGATCTAATAACCAAACCAAAGTTCACAACACGTCTAACGAAGTTAAACGGAGTTACGGGAAACTCGAAACAATAGTTTCGAATGATATTCGCAAGAATCGAACTCAAGTGCGGAAAAGTCACTAAAAAGCACGGAACTCAACAAAACGACACCGAAACGAACTCGGATGTCAAAAAGTGTAGAATTAATCATTCTCAGAATGATGAAACGGTCATGAGCGAGTCATCAAAATGGACTTCCGCCGAAAAAAAAGAAATTACCGGAAATCGAAATTACGGGTATAACAGCCGTAACATGGCTACGTTTTTCTACATTTGTGAGTTACGCCCATACACGCCCGTATGGAGTTTCAAACTTCATTTTCAGCCCATAATTTCTTAGACTTTGCATTTTTGCCTCAAATCTTCTTCGGAAGATAACTTTTGATATATAACTCTGATTTTGAATCCGGAAAGACTGCCGAACTCGTCTCGGAAAGCCCTACAACATGAATACATAAAAATTCAACAAAGAGAATATTTTATAAACATGTTATTTCTTGAGTAAATCAGTAATTCAATCCGATTAAGACTAGATTTACATCTTCATCCGATAAAAATAAAATCATTAAAAACTAATTAATTAAAAGCAAAAAACGAGTAGACTAGCTCAATTATGGGTGAAATATATCGATACAAACCATGGATAAGTGTATAAAACTAACACTTATCACACCCCCAAACTTGAATTCTTGCTAGTCCCGAGCAAGACTCTTTATTAATCACACTCCAAAAATAAAAAATAAAAATAAGACACAAAAATAATAATACACACGTAAATTAAGAAAAATAATCATATAAAAATAGAAAAGGAGATCAAAATGCCATTAATACACAAATACCAGCTTTATTCAGTAGATAGAAATAAATCAAGATTCAAAATAAATCTACTAATGATTTTAAAGTTAAAACACGGTTTTATTTTGTAATTCCAAAATGCAAGGTTTTATCCCCAAAAGGTTGATTATTTCTTTCCCACTCGTGATACACACGACTCTCTTTAATGGTTGCTCTCGATCACTCGTTTATTTTTCGACTCAATATTAAGAAGAATTTCATTGGCATCATCAAATATTGTGATTTTTCACGAAATTGAGTGTATTGAAATTCAGCCGCTAATTAATTCAAATCTGCTCATAAACTACATCCCTTTTAGTGGTAGTTTTCACACTGCTATTTGCTAACGTGTAGCTCTTTTCACCAACACAATTTCTATATATATTTTTTTAGGTGATAGCTTTCACACCGTTATTTACTAACTTGTAGCTCTTTTCACCAACCTAATTTCCATTTTGAGACAGCAGCTACGCACCAACAATGGTTAGTCCTTTATTTTTCGCAAAATTTTAAGACCCCCAAAATTAGGCAGTTGTTGCTGCTCAACACTTCTCCTTTTCGTCATTTTTATTTTTTTAGGTGATAGCTTTCACACCATTATTTGCTAACGTGTAGCTCTTTTCACCAAGGACTCCTTTTTTTAGGGAATAGAATTTTTGCAGAAAATCATTTATTAGTTAAGCATGAAAAATCAAAAACTCCACAAATTAAGTAAATTTCAGTTCTATTTTTTATCAACCGACTGATTCTTATTTTCTCAAGGTAACGAATGACTCAATTTTATATGATAACTACAAGGCTTGGAAAGAGAGATTAAGGCTCAAAATTTTTTGGAATATACAATTTTTAACCGGTTTAAAATGATTTTGGAAGTTTGTATATAGCTAACTTATTGGTGTTAAGGCCAGATCTAGAAATCTCACAAATCAAAATAATATATATATTATATATATATATATATATACTAAAAAAAATTTAAGGCGAAAAACCAAAATAATCAAAACACACCAGAATACCAACACACCAAAATATTTAAACATACCACCCCCAAACATGAAAATAAAACTGTCCTCAGTTTTAAAATAGAAAAAATAAAAAAAATAAAATAAAAAGTAATGGAGAAAAGCAGAATACTCCATGTTGATGAAAGTTTTGCTTGAGCTAACGCCTTTTAGAATCTGCAAGAGAATAAATATACGAGGCACACAACAAAAGAAAATAAAATATACTCGGAAGTATAACACAATTTTTAAGATGCGCTTCAAGAAAGTCCGAAGAGTCGCCTTACGCTGCTATCAATGCTTTTATAAAAAACAAACAATAAAAATTACAGCAATAAAATAACAATACATAAATTGCGCATAGATGCACTTCAAGAGATCAAGAAGAAACTCCTTAAGCTGCCATCATTTAGCACGATTATTACACACAACAGAAAGTGAAAATACAAGAGGTCCGATATGGGTTATCAAAGGGAGAGGAATGAATCCACTTTTCGTTTTCTCACAGTAAAATCTTCCATCGAGACAATTTTAGCTAGAGTTGGATTTGGTTGAGGAACAAATTCATTGAGTTTTTTGATTAGTTCTTCTAGTGTGGTTGCAACGACTATGATTCGTTTAGCACGCTCGGAAATAAAACCCTTTTCAGCATAGTCGATGAAAGATAGTAAACCATCAAAGAAACCATTGACATTAAGCAGACCTATTGGTTTTTGATGAACATTTAGCTGGGCTCTGGGAACCATATGAAAAAGTTCCTCAAGGGTGCCAAAACCACCGGGAAGGGTGATAAAGGCGCCAGAATTATTTATCATGTGAGTTATGCAATCTTGCATATTAACAGATCTAAACTCATCTCCAATAGTTGCCCCGGTGATTTTACTTTCATCTAGAGGTTTTGGAATTATTCTCAACACTCTTACTCCTTCTATATAGGCAGAAGTAGCAGCTCGTCCCATTAACCCTAGACTTCCTCCTCCGTAAACTACATGAATGCATTCTTCCTCTAAGGTACGACCCAAGTTGTGGGCTGCTTCAGTAAAGCATGCCTCTTTTCCATAACTAGCTCCACCAAAAATGCAGACTGTGCTAAATTTTTTTGTGGAAGATGATGACTCCATTTTTGAAAAGAAATATATTTGAGAGAAAAAGAGGAAAGTACAAGTTTGAGGGATGAATAAAAGAAACAAGCACAATGTTTATTTATAAAAGAAAAATGAGGGAAAATTGTTTAACAAGTTTGTGATTGCGTTGATTACGCTTCAACTACTCAATAGAATAATGAATGCATTTATTGCATATCACTCCCTATTTTTATTCAGAAAATCTCACCTCACGACAAAAATAAAAGATACTTACGAGTATGTACAGTAGTTGTGATTGTGGCTGACATCTTCCTCTGATTTTACGTTCAGAAATGGCCTAAACGCCTTCTATGAGTCGGGGAGAAGCTTCCCATCCAATTTTCATACAAATTGGCAAACAGGGTCTTTTAACGTCAGATTCCCAAGACGTTGTTCATATTCTGGTTTGAATTCATTCCACAAACATCGAATTCCATAATGTACAAGTCCACTGGGATGTGTGTCAAGAGAAATTTCGATATCATCTAAATTCTCTTTATTCAGACCATCCTTAATGAATCGAATTTTATCTTCTCTGTTTGTAGATGGAATTCCTAAAGATCGACATTTTAAATTACAGTTCCATCTAGCACATTTATAGCAAACGGATATCATCTTTGCTCGTCGTTTCTTGGCATATGAACTTTTTCCAAGCCCTGGCAAAAATCTAGTCGGTATTTCTGTGAATTCACCTGCTATTCTTACTTTGGCTTCAATTATGAATCTAATATCAAAAGGTATGCTTTTATTCATAAGCAACCTCATCCTTTCAATTCTTGCTTTGTAGATTTTGAAAATTACTTTTTTGCTCAGAAAGGGAAATCTTTTTTCAATATTATTCAAAGTTTCATCCATGACAAAAAAAAATGAAAAAGGATAAAATATCTACAAATATCAGTTGTTGTGGGAAACTGAAAAATCCGACTTTAATAGTCACGGAGTACCGTTATCCGCCACTTGACCGGACAAACACAATTGAGTACTAAGTTACAACGTCGAGAAATTGTATCTATAGAAATAGTATACAATGTAAGATTTCAAAAATAACATTTATACTTCCCTGGCAACGGCGTCAAAAACTTGACACGATCTTTGCATGATATCGTATCAAGTAGTAAGTGGACTTTTTGAGTCCGGTTTATCGATCCCACGAGGAAGTTTGGTTATAATTTGAATTATACACTATTAGTCTATTTTTATAGATACTAAGATGAGTGAAACACACAATTAAAGAGTTTGGTTTGACAATTGCAAAGAAAATACAACAATAGTTCTAATATTCAAGGAAATGAAAGATTGTACTAATAATAAATTGATAAAAGATAAAATAAAATAGTGGGGATTACAAACTTAGTTCATCATTAGTTATAGAAAATGTATAGGAGATCACAAGATGAATTTACTTATTATGTTGTGTAGATTCGATTTTCCTTAAAAAGACGGTTTCTCTTTCGAACTATAAAATGCCCCTTATATATGGAATCAATCCACTATATTTCTATGTTGATTGGCTTCAATACATAGCATTAGGTTTTATGAAAATAACTCAAAGAATGATCTAAGGTCTAGAGCTATACTTTTATCCCCTAGAACAACTTAGAGTGAAGATCATTTGATCTAATCAAACATATTTTCTTTCGAAACATATAAAGACCATAAATGTCGTCATTTATTGGCCAAATAAATAAAGATTGTTAAAACAATGAAAATCACACACAATAATAAGTAATTCACAATAGATCTTTATACAAACTTAAATAACATGACTAACCTTGTTTATAATCCCAACTAAAGGTAACTTAGCCCATGAAGGGTTTAATATACATAATACAAGCTTGAGTGGTCATTATTAGTTGAACAAGAGAAAGAATTGATCCTAACTCCCTTAGTAGATAAAGGAGAAAGAAGCAATAAACTCTCTGAACAACATATGCTATACCACTATTACACAAATCACTCAAGAACACAAGTGTATTCTTCACACAAAAAGAAAATATTACAAAAAGTGGAAAAATTATAAGATGAATGATGATGGATCTAAGGGGTCTATTTATACACTTAAAGTCATCTAATAGCTCCAAAACTCCAGCATTATTACATTAGATCGGATCAATGACAGCCATCCCCTGAATAATACACCAAAAGTATAAAAAATTAAACAAATGATCACAATCTGCTAAGAGTTACGGCCGTAACATTGAGGAGTTACGGCCGTAACTTTGATGACTTACGGCCGTAACATTGAGGAGTTACGGCCGTAACATGGCTACGTTTTTCTGCATTTGTGAGTTACGCCCGTACACGCCCGTATGGAGTTTCAGACTTCATTTTCAGCCCAGAATTTCATAGACTTTCCATTTTTGCCCCAAATCTTCTTCGGAAGATAACTTTTGATATATAACTCTGATTTTGAATCCGGAAAGACTGTCGAACTCGTTTCGGAAAGCCCTACAACATGAATACATAAAAATTAAACAAAGAGAATATTTTATAAACATGTTATTTCTTGAGTAAATCAGTAATTCAATCCGATTAAGACTAGATTTACATCTTCATCCGATAAAAATAAAATTATTAAAAACTAATTAATTAAAAGCAAAAAACGAGTAGACTAGCTCAATTACGGGTGAAATATATCGATACAAACTATGGATAAGTGTATAAAACTGACACATATCACACCCCCAAACTTGAATTCTTGCTAGTCCCGAGCAAGACTCTTTATTAATCACACTCCAAAAATAAAAATAAAAATAAGACACAAAAATAATAATACACACGTAATTTAAGAAAAATAATCATATAAAAAGAGAAAAGGGGATCAAAATACCATTAATACACAACAACCAGCTTTATACAGTAGATAGAAATGAATCAAGATTCAAAATAAATCTACTAATGATTTTAAAGTTAAAACACGGTTTTATTTTGTAATTCCAAAATGCAAGGTTTTACCCCCAAAAGGTTGATTATTTCTTTCCCACTCGTGATACACACGACTCCCTTTAATGGTTGCTTTCGATCACTCGTTTATTTTTCGACTCAATATGAAGAAGAATTTCATTGGCGTCATCAAATATTGTGATTTTTGACGAAATTGAATGTATTGAAATCCAGCCTAAGTAATTCAATTCTGCTCATAAACTACATCCCTTTTAGTGATAGCTTTCACACCGTTATCTGCTAACGTGTAGCTCTTTTCACCAATGACTCCTTTTTTTAGGGAATAGAATTTTTGCAGAAAATCATTTATTAGTTAAGCATGAAAAATCAAAACCTCCACAAATTAAGTAAATTTCAGTTCTATTTTTTATCAACCGACTAATTCTTCTTTTCTCAAGGTAACGAATGACTCGATTTTATATGATAACTACAAGGCTTGGAAAGAGAGATTAAGGCTCAACAAATTTTGGAATATACAATTTTTTAACCGGTTTAAAACGATTTTAGAAGCATGTATATAGCTAACTTATTGGTGTTATGGCCAGACCTAGAAATCTCACAGATCAAAATAATATATATATATATATATATATATATATATATATATACTAAACCTAAAAAAATCAATGCCAAATAATAAAAACACACCACACACTACAATAATCAAAACATACCACCAAAACTTGAAACTAAAACTGTCTCGAGTTTTTTTAGAATTTAAAAGCAAGTGAGAAAACAGAAAACTCCCTGAAATTTTAGCTTTTTGATCCTCCAGGTGTGTCGTCAGGGATGTTTAGAAAACGGAAAAGCTTTTCAAAGCACTTCTCCGTTTCTAATTGTCGGTCGATTATTTCATTCTGATTTCTCAAAATTTCTGCGTGGGATGTTTTTAATCCCCGAACTCTTTCAAGAAAATTTGCCTCAAAAGGTGTCAAGTCATCTCATCCTCCTCGGGCTCATATTCCTCCTCGTGGCTACTTTCCTCTTCCGGTTCCAAACGTGCCCGTTTGCTCCTTAACTGAGTACTTCGCAAAATACTACTCCGGCCGTTTAGTCGATCCCCATGCGTCAATATATCACCCCCCCGCCGAAATTTTTACTCTTTGGCTCCTGCAAATACCGGTGATAAGGCAGGGGTATGGCATCTTTTGCCTAGTAGGGACCATGCCGGCATAGTGACAAATAGTAGTATAAATGTGAGTACCCAGATCCATTTTTACCCCTCGGCGGATGGCAAATAAACCTCGCAGGTGGCCAATGGAAACTGTCGTCAGAGTCGAAGTCGGGTAAATACTCCCAGCTGCCCACATCCATAAGTACCAAGCATCATCAATGAGGTCCGCCTGGTTATATCGGGGTTTGATCATCCCAATACTGTAATGGAGCTCGCTCACTAATGCCCAGCGTAAAACCCTATCATCCGGCACATCCTCATTAGGTAAGATAGAAATGTCTACCGCGTTAGTAGAATCAACCCCCAAATATTTGTTAATGATATCCGGTGAAAAATTAATCGATTTCCCATTCACAGTCGTTTGATGATAAGTAGGCGACCCTACCTGCCCAATGGATTTGTTGAAAGTATTGTAAAAGTTTAGGGTCAAGGTGGGGTTACCATTTGGGAGTTCGGACACGAATTTTTCCCACCCGTTGTCTATGAACTTTTGGATGAACGGGCTAGTGATAGTGTCTCTATCCAAATCGCCAATGAAATCATCAAGTTTGAACAATCTCTCCTTAATGCACTTTGTGTTTTGATTTCTTTGCGGTGGTGCCGGTTCTTGAGACGACGAACCGACATTTTCTTTTCCTTTTGATGATTTCTTCGGTGCCATCCCTGAAATTAAAGAAAATCAACTTCCTTTTCATCACACGACTATAATCATCAAGCAAAACCAACAAAAACATCAAAAAATTCAAAGATTTTCGTTGTGGCATTTCGTCGCACACCTTGAGTTCGTAGTTTTTTAACAAGTTTTTCATTCAAACTCAAATCCACAATGTCACCACAAATCAATGAATCAAATAACCACACAAATATCAACAATACTAACAACTAAACATGATTCAAACAACGAATATTAAGGTGGAAAAATTGGAAGCTGGGTCTGTCAAAAGTCATTTCATAGGATACCCATCTGAATCAATGGGTTATCTATTCTACATGCCCGATGATCATAGGATAATTGTTGCTTTACAGGCATACTTCCAGGAGGATGAGTTCATTCAGGAAGGTGGAGCAGGTAGAAATATTTCTTTGGAAAAACATATAGAAACTCCTGAGGAAACACCTGTGCAAGAAGAAAGAACCGAATCTTCTGAAACACAACCACTACCACCGCGTAGGTCGAATAGGATATCTCAACTACCTGAGAGGTATGGCTACATGCATATGGAGGAACTAGGTCTCCACCAAACAGATGGTACCCAAGAGGATGATCCTATGTCGTACGATCAAGCAATGGTAGATGTGGACTCCGCGAAGTGGAGAGAGGCCATGGAAGCAGCGATAGACTCGATGCATGCCAATCAGGTCTGGACTTTGGTAGATCGATCAGAGGGCATGGTGCCCATTGGGAATAAATGGATCTTACAAAAGGAAGACTGATAGGGTTGGCAATGTTGAAGACTACAAAGCTAGGCTTGTGGCTGAGGGTTATACCCAAAGAGAAGGAATAGATTATCAGGAAACCTTCTCACCAGTTGCCATGATCAATTCTATTCGTATGATGCTTGCCATAGCCGCCCACTATGATTATGAGATATGGCAAATGGACATGAAGACGACTTTTCTAAATGGAAACATTGAGTAGGATATCTATATGGGACAACCTATTGGCTTCGTGTTTACTACTGATACTCATAAAGTTTGCAAACTTCAGCGTGCCATTCATGGACTGAAGCAACCATCGCGAAGTTGGAATCATCGTTTTGACAAAGCAGTGAAAGAGATTGACTTTGTGAAAAATGAAGAAGAGCCTTGTGATTACATAATGGTTAGTGGGAGCAACATCACGTTCTTAGTACTATATGTATATGACATTCTACTAATAGGAAATGACGTTGGACTGCACAGTTCTGTGAAAGCTTGGATTTCAAACACATTCTACATGAAAGACCTGGGAGAAGCTTCATATATTCTGGGTATTCGCATCTATAGAGATAGAGCGAAGAGAATATTAGGACTTTCCCAAGCCCTCTATATAGAAAAGATCCTAAAGAGGTTTATGATGGAGGATTCTAAAAGAGTGTTCTTACCAATGCGACATGGTTTGAAACTCTCCAAAACTTGTTTCCTCAAAGTGAGGAAGACATAATGAGATGAGACAGGCACCCTATGCGTCGGCTATGTGTAGCCTCATGTACGTAATGTTATGCATGAGACTGGACATTGCATATGCTGTGAGCGTAGTCTGTCGGTTTCAAGCAAACCTAGGTAAAGAACATTGGACAGCTGTAAAGAAAGTTTTAAAGTACCTTAAATGGACTAAAGAAATGGTTCTTACATACGGTGTCAGAAAATTGAGAGTGGATGGGTTCACGGACTCGGATATCGGTGGTGATGCGGACAAAGGAAAGTACACTTCAGGGTATATATATTTACTCTGAATGGTGGAGCAATTTCTTGTATGAGTTCCAAGCAAACTGTGGTTGCACATTCTACCTTCCAGGCTGAGTAACAGGCAGCCTCGGAGGCGTCAATGGAAGCATGTTGGATCAAGAAGTATCGTGAAGAACTTCAAGTGGTTCCAAGCGCAAAGCTGCCAGTGCCGCTTTAATGCGACAATGAAGGATCTGTTGCACATGATAAAGAACCTAGGTCTCATCATAAGACCAAGGATATTCAGAGAAAGTATCACATCGTCAGAGAGATGGTGAAAAATAGATACATTGAACTGCAGAGGGTAGACTCAGCAAATAACCTTGCTGACCCGCTTACCAAGCCACTATCGCAGATTTTCTTGGAGAGACATATGCATAACATGGGTATTATATATCATAATATGTGGCATTGAGTGCAAGTGGGAGATTGTTAGCGTATGCCCTCGAATGCCACTCTGAGGAGAAGAGAGTTAGGGCTTCTACATGTGATTATGTATTCATTAATAAAAAGCAGTGATTATTTCTTTATATATCACTGGCATTCTTGATTTGGTAGATAAATAGAAATGATGTCCGTGCTTTTGAGTAGAAGCATTCCACTCCTTATGAGATAAGGAGTGCTGCACTAGAAGTGTTTAGAACTCAAAAGCTTAACTTATCCGCAAGTCGATAAAACTTAATTGGGCATTCATTTATTTGATGAAGACTTGTATATCGTATGCTTCAACATATGCATGTCTTCACTCAGGAGTAGTGGGAGCATTCGGTATAGGTATATTAATTAGATTAATATCTCCGGATACGACTTACCTCGCTTATATCACATGGATTTCACTCTAGGATAGTCAATGACTGAATTCTAAGGTTATGATAGGTATGCATGAAACTCTGACCTGAGGGTTAAGTAGAAGATGTGTTTGTTTCATTAAGTTAGTCATTAGAGTAGTTCGACCCAAACACCTGTCGGTAGGGATCAACCTCGAAGTGCAACTCTATGGGGAAGCAACTGTCTTTACTGAACACCAAGAAAGGATTCTTTCTCCTGCAAGTGAACAGGATAATGTCCTATGTTTTTAGTGGCAAATGAGATCAAAAGTCTTTGGCTAAAGCGATTGAACTAGTTGTATTTGATACACGAGAGTTCTGTGATCTTGATTTGCTCTAGCATATGCATATAGTCAAGTATAAAGAGGGTTTGACTTAACTGTAACCCCAAATCTTGATCAGGACATATGATTGAAGGGTTTCTACGTATACGGTATTCATAACAGGTTTTGGAATGATTCCCATTATTTGTTCTCAGTTGGGTTGCGGTGTGAGCCACATACTGTTTAAGTCTTCCTCACACTCTTTGGATCCTCCCATTGCTGACTGGGACGAACCAATAGAGTCGCGCATTCAAAATTAATGATGGATTAAATTATGCCTATTCTCTCTTAATAAATATTAGACATTGGATGTCTGATTGAATTTAATTTATTGGATAAATTAAATCGGTTAGATGAATTAAATAATTACTAGGTAATTAAATTTAATTCAAGTATAATTATTTCTTGGAGAAATTAATCATAAAGTGTTTGACATAATTAATTAATAAGATTAATTCATTAATACAAACACACTGTGATGGACCAAGGTTATCTATCAGACTAGATACATGGAGTCCAGAACACGGACTAAATGGTTGGACCATTTAATAGCCCACTTAGCCGTCAAAAACTCTCACCCTCACAAAGTCTCCACCATAATTGGTGGAGGACTAAGACTTTAATAAAGTCTTGTGGTTTTACTGCATGTGAGGGGAATTGTTTAAGAGAGAAGACCTTGAATTAAAAGTGGAGAGGGTGTATAATAATAAGAACCCCACTTTAGGAGAGGAATGATTCTCACGTGAAAAAACAAGAGAGAAAGAAAAAGGGAGTTTAGAAATTGGTTTTTCTTCTTCTGGGTTTTGAGAGAATTTAAGGCATAATCTATATCTTCTTATAGCCATGTTCTTGGCGTAATACTCGAGATTTTTGTTCTGATTATTTTGAATTGGTTTTCATTTTGTGCCGGTTATTTTGTCCCAAAGATGATTTCTTGGAATTTCTCTCCGTTGTGTATGGTAAATGCACCGTGCTGTGATGTTCGTCGCGTGTGACTTGTCGTCGGATTAGTTATATCAATTGTGTGCTGGTGCGCGTGACATGTATGTCGTGTTTCGTAGTATGATGGTTCACATTTCATACCGTCACACAATCATTGCAAACTGGAAGTCGAGTTATTCGTCGTGCAGTTGCATCGCTGTACCGACTTCAAACCTGCTGTTGACGTAGCTAGTTACGTACACTATCAGGAGTGCACTACGCATGTTACTCATTATGGATTACGTACGTAACAATGTATGTGTTGTAATACCCGAGATTTTCGTTCCGGTTGCGTTGAATTTTTCTTGTTGCGGCTTAGCGGATTGTTGTCGTTCATGTCTTTGGGATCGTGTGTCACGTTTGGACACGTGTTTGGTTATGATTCAGATCGTTGCGTGTTTGTCATCCCGGAGAGGGAGTATCGTTGTTGTGATGAGTTTTGGTTCGATATACGGCAGCTCATGCTACTAGGAGTTGTAGCGCGCGCTACTGTGCAGAGTTAGTGCACGCTACCTTGTATATAGCGCATGCTAACGCGAGATGCAGAAGCTACTGCATTTGATTGGGGGTTCGGCAGTGCATGCTATGCAGTTCTATAGCACGCGCTAAGGTTCAGTAGTTAGTGCACGCTACGATATGATAGCGCGCGCTAACTGGCAGTTCGAGGCAGTACAGAAGCTTCTGTATTGGGTCTGGAAGTCTCGTTAGAGCAAGCTAACTTTGTAGCTAGCGCACGCTAACTGTACATTTTGGGAAGAATGTTGCTTCGATAGCGCAAACTAATACTTGGTGATTAGCGTACGCTAAGCTGTCCAGTATATAAACTGGACAACAGCCATGTTTTCTCATTTTGACCTTCTTTCCTCTTCTCTCTGTGGGTGTGAGTCAAGGCCGACTAGGGTTCGTGATCTTGGTCAATTTTATTCTATTCAAAGGTGTTTTGGAGCATCCTAGGTGATTATAACATCATCTAATCCATTGTTCTTTGTCGGATCGAGGTATTTTTTCTTGATTTCCCTAGATTTGACTTTTTAGAGATTTGTTCTTGATTTCATATTCAATGTGACTGTGATGAATCGATTGGTGTTAAATAATGTTGTTAAACATGTTCTATGGATTATATATCCAAATCTTCAATTCGTTCGACCCGATTGATGATTTTAGTGTTCTTGAGGAACCGTGAACATTTAATGTTTAAATAAATCTTCATATGAGTTTTCATTCGTTGGTTTGAGGCGGTGTCCGTTGTTATTGGTCTTACTCCTCGTTGTGATCATGTTTTCATTGTTTCTTGCGGAAGTTGTAGGTGTTCGAGCTTTTCGGTCGAGCCGTGTTCGAAGAAGTTATCGGTATTGATTATCGAGGAAAGTATCTTGCCCATACATTTCGTGTTTCGTAGATATAATAATTGGTAATCGACTATGTGTGCTATTTCAGTACTCATAATGAACTTTCAAAGGATGGGCATAACCTCGTTAACAGCTTTCTTTCAAAATGCTTGAGTACTTTGTGAATAGATAAACTTTACGAATATGTTGTATTGTGGTTGCGAATCGAAGTACATTTTCTTCTGTTATGTGACTATTAAATATCTCTGTCCTCGTTGAGGGTGGTACGCTGGAATGCGTATTTATTTGGTTGGTGTGTAATGTGGTGTTGTATTGCTTGCTGACTCCTTTGTGAGGAGGTGGCATTATTCGGTATTGTTTGGGAATTATATCTTCTTGTTGTGTGTGATTATATATATTCACCCTGGGATAACACATGAGTCCTCAGAGGGTTCCGTTGCCGTTGGTACGGTTCCACGAATATTTTTGGGTTAACGACTCTGGGAGGGTCCGACGGGGCCTCAGAGGGTTCCGTTGCCGTTGATGTGGTTCCATGGTTAATCACGTATATAAATGAAATGTGACGTACAATGATACTTAGTTACTCCGGAATACTAGCCATGAATTCGATTGGTTATTTATATATTCACTCTGGGGCGGACTGACGGGTCCTCAGAGAGTTCCGTTGCCGTTGGTGCGGTTCCACGAATATTTTGGGTTAACCACTCTGGGAGGGTCATACGGGGCCTCAGAGGGTTCCGTTGCCGTTGGTGCGCTGCCATGGTTAATCACGTATGTATTGAAATGAGATGTTATGCGATTTGGTTATTCCGGAATACTAATCTTGAATTATATGATTTCATTTATTCACCATCGATTGCATGTGACCCTAAGTTATTTACCATTGTTTTGGTTCAAATTATTATTTCTTGGAATATAATGTGTATGGCTCGTAATCGCACTTTATACTTGCACTAGAAAAATTCCAGTTTGCTAACCCCCGAGTAATCAGGGGGTAGATGTCTGTATTGCGTCCAGGTACATGCAGGTACTTGGGGAGCTAATCACTGCATCGGTACGAAGGATGATGGAAGACAAATGATACTAATCACATGAAGACTAGTGCTTGGTACTAGTGGTCGTAATGTATTTTCTTTTCTGCTGTAGTGTTTTCCCGTTGTATGGGAGTGTTGTTGTATTTTGACCCCTGTTCGGGTATGAGTTTTTTAATAAGAGATGTATATGAAGTTTAAGTTGTATGTTTGTGGTGAAAGACCAAATCGGTATAATGGTTCGTTATTTAGCCATGTATGTGATGTCCAGATTCTGTAATAGCCTGGTAGATCTTCACTAAGAGGGTCTGCATCACTGTAATTGTAATACCCGAGATCTTCGCTCCAGTTTTCTTGAGTTTTCTGCGGGTTATCGGATTAGCGTTGTCCATGTCTTTGGAATGTTGTGCTATGTTTGGGTATGTCATGAGTGGACACGTGTTTGATTTGTTTCAGATCGTTGTATGAGTTTTTCGTTCATTGTGGTGTAGCGCACGCTATCGCTTTTGGTGTAGCGCGCGCTACTGTGTCGCAGTTAGCGCATACTACTGGGTGTGCAACGCACGCTAACTGGCAGTTCAGAGGCAGTCCAGGAGCCACTGGACTGGATTCGTGACTCGTTCGCACACGCTACGCATTTTGGCTAGCGCATGCTAACAGCGCTCGGGCAGAAGGTGCTGGAAGCGTTGACCCCGTTAGCGCGCGCTAATGCAGTATGTTTAGCGCACGCTAATAACTGTCCAGTATAAATACTGGACAGCAGCATTACTTCGTCATTTCTCATACCTTCTTCGTCTTTTTCCATCGGGTCGAGTTCCAAAAGTGATTTTGGGCGATCTTCATCATCAAGCTTCATCTTGGGGTGTATTTGTGTATGTCAAACATTATCTAATCATCTTCTTTGTCCGAATCGAGGTATTTTCTTCTTAGAACCCTAGTTTCTTGAATATGGTGGTTTTTCCTTTGTTTCGGGATTCTTACCCAATCTCATCTGATCGGTTGTGTATTCTTGTTGTCCTAGTTGCGATCTTCGGATTGGTGACTCGTTTATCGATTTTATTTCACCCGGAACATGATTTTGATTTCTTTACGTAACCCTTAGATCCTTGCTGTTCTTAATGTCGATTCGGATTCTGATTAGTGTTGTTCATTCGTGATGGTATTATTCTCGTAGTATTCTTGGGTCTGTCCAGATTCTTGGTCATTTTTGGAAGTTCAAGAGCTGCTCGACCTCATCCGTTCGTTGTTCTATTGCTCATGGTTTCGAGGCAAGTATCTTGCCCATACGTTTCGTATTCCGTAAACATATTAGTTTGTGTGTGATTATATGTGCTACTTGAATGTTTTTAATGAACTTTCAAAACAATCGGTATATTCTTCGATAAAAGGTTTTCCTTCGAAGATAATTCATATGCTTCGTGAATAAATGTGTTCTCGGAATATGTGTGTTAGTGTCGTATGTTGGAAGATGTTATAATCATATTTCGTGAATATAGTAGATCGTAATCACTTGTCGAGGATTGTGTATTGATACGTGTACTTGTTCGGTGAATATTGTTGGGATTCGGTGCCTAAAACGAACGCCCAGCGGAAGCGGTAAAATGAAAATTAATTCGATCTGAATCCCTACGAGGATCGATCGAGCTATGTATATACAAATATATAAACGAAAGCATGAGTTGTAAGAAAATAGCCCTCGAAGTCCGTTGATTAAATGGTAACCTTCTCTTTAGCTATTCCCCCAGCTTTGCTTGATCTCTACGAATCTAATTCGCTCCAAGCCCTTGAACGATCCAACGGCGAAAGCACCGCGTCTCTACTTGCCACGCGCCGGAAAAATGACCGGAATAACAACACTTGATTAACCTCTAATGTTACGGCTAGAATCAAGTGATGAAGCTTTTATTATTACACTCTAAGTATATAATATATATCTCTCTATCTCACAAATATTTTCTCTAAGAAAACTTATGAATGAAGATGAAGATGTTGAAGAATGCAAATCAAGTCTTGGAAAGATTTTCCCTCTCTCCTTTTTCTTGCCCAAACCGTGAGTTATGCAAGTATGTGCAAAAGAGATTTAGTCTTTATATTTATTCTCATCATATATCCCAAGAAATCACCTCCCTTTGACAAAATCAGCAAGAGTGATATTTCGTGCCCTTGATTGGTCACAAGGCTTGAACCCCACCAAGTGAAGATCAAGACCAATTGAGGGGTAGGTGATTGGGGCGGCCATCTAGAAGGTGTCGGACGAGTTCAGTCCGTTTCGGACTCCCGTGAGTCCAAACAGATAAACTCCGATTCCGTCTGATGTATTTATATCGATTAATTAATCCAATTAATTAATCATATCAAATACATAATAACATAATTAATTTCTCCAAGAAATAATTATATTCATGAATTAAATTAATCACCCAGTAATTTATTTAAGTCATTAGGCCGTAAATCAATTTATCCAATAAATCAATTTAGACATCCTATGTCCCAAATCAGATATCCAATATCTAAAATTCATAATGAGATAATAAGCTTGATTCATTCCATCGTCAATCCTATTGCGCGACTCCTAGAGGTCCGTCTCGCCAAAGAATGGGAGGAACCAAAGAGTAGTAGCACCACCTAGCCACTGGCGGCCTACACTGCACTTCAACCGAGAACGAATGATGGGATCATTCAAGAACCATTCTGGCCGTGAATACCAAGATAATGTATAAACCCTTATTTCAAATGTCCCGATCAAGTTATAGGGTCACGGTCAGTCAAACCCTATCTGTACTTGATGCTATGCATGCGTTAATACAAATCGAGATCATTGAGCTCTCGTGTATCCAATACAACTAGCTCCAATGCTTTGGCCAAAGACTTATGATCTCATCTACCAATAACCGCATAGGACATATAACCCGCTCACTAACGGGAGAAAGAATTCTATCTTGGTATTCAGTAGGACCTGCTACTTGCCCGTTAAGATGCACGTCGAGGTTGACCCCCACCTCCCGATTTAAAGGGTCGAACTACTCTAATGAAAATCTTAACGTCACAAGCACATCTGTACTAAATCCTCAAGTCGAAGGTTCACGAATACCTATCACAACCTTTCGATTCCGTCATTGACTGTCCCGGAGTGAAATCCGTGTGATGAATCGAGGGTGAGTCGGTTCGAGTATACTAATCCAATTATTATACCTATAATGTGTGCTCCCACTAACCATTAGTGTTCGACAGACACTCTCCATGTCAAAGAACATGTCATACAAGTCTTCACATAAACTTAATGCCTAGTCAAGTTTCATCGACTTACGAACGATTAAGTATTTGAGCTATAAACCTTTCCAGTGCCGACCCCCTTATCAAATAAGGAGTGGAATGTTTTGCTCTCAAATACACGGACTAGTTTCTATATGTATATTTACGAGTTAGGAATGCCAGTAACTTCCAGTAAATAAAGAAACATCCATTGCCTTATATTAATGATTTACATAATTACAAGTACAATGCCCTCACTCAACATCCTTTGAGTGGCATTCGAGGGCATACTCCTAACAATCTCCCACTTGCACTCAATGCCACACACTATGGTATCTAATACCCATGTTCTCCAGATGACGCTCCAAGCTAGTCTGACAAAGTGGCTTGGTCAGTGGATCGGCGACGTTGTCGGCCGAGTCTACTCTGTGCAGCACAATATATCCCTTGCGAACAAATTCGCTTACGAGATAATACTTCCTCTCAATATGTTTGGTGTTGTTGTGAAACCTCGGCTCCTTGGCCTGCGCTATAGCTCCGTCGTTGTCGCAGTACATGAACAGCAAATTTCAAAGACATGGTATCACTTGAAGTTCTCCTGAAACTTCTTAATCCGTAACCCTTCCTTGGAAGCCTCTCGAGGTCGCTTGATACTCACTGACAGTGGAATCAAGAATATGCTTTGATTGGCGCTACGCCAAGATACTGCTCCTCCATTAAGAGTAAATATGTAGCCAGAAGTAGATATCGAGTCGTCCTTAAGTCCTTGGAAGTCCGAATCAGTGAATCCCACCACATCCAATTCTCCACCGCCATACATCATAATCATATCTCTAGTCCTTCTTAAGTACTTGAGAACGTTCTTTACGGCAGTCCAGTGTTCCCTACCTAGGTTTGCCTGAAACCTACTCACCACGCTTACAGCATGCGCGATGTCAGGTCTTGTACACAACATAGCATACATAAGGCTACCCACGGCCGAATCATATGGTATATTACTCATTTCCTTTCGTTGTTCCACACTTCGAGGACACATCTTCAAGGAGAGTTTTATTCTATGTCGCATCGGTAGGAACCCTCTTTTAGAATCATCCATCTTAAATCGCTTTAAGATCTTATCTATATAGAGGGCTTGGGAAACACCTATTGTTCTCTTCGCTCTATCCCGGTAGAGCCGAGTACCAAGAATATAGGTTGCTTCTCCCAAGTCTTTCATGGAGAAATTACTCGAAAGCCAAGCTTTCACAGAACTGAGCATTCCCACATCATTTCCTATTAGTAGAATGTCATCTACATATAGTACTAAGAATGCGATCTTGCTCCCACTAACCCTCTTGTATACACAAGGTTCCTCTTCATTTTGCACCAAGTCAAACTCTTTGACCGCCTCGTCAAAATGAAGGTTCCTACTCCGCGGCGCTTGCTTGAGTCCATAAATGGAACGCTGAAGTTTGCACACTTTCTGAATATCGACTTTGGACACAAAGCCTTTAGGCTGCTCCATATAGATTTCCTCCTCGAGGAATCCATTAAGGAAATCCGTCTTTACGTCCATTTGCCATATCTCATAATCGTGGTATACAGCTATAGCAAGCATTATGTGAATAGACTTGTTCATGGCTACGGGCGAGAAGGTATCGTGGAAATCGATCCCTTCTTTCTGGGTATAACCCTTTGCCACAAGCCTGGCCTTATAGGCGTCAACTTTGCCTTCACCATCAGTCTTTCTCTTATAGATCCACAATAGGCACTATGCCCTTGGGGCGGTCTACTAGAGTCCAGACCTGATTGACATGCATCGAGTCTATCTCAGCTTCCATAGATTCACGCCATTTCGCGGAGTCTACATCCACCATTGCTTGGTCATAGGTCGTTGGGTCGGTCTCTTGGCTATCATTTGGAACTTCATGGAGACCCCCAGCTCCTCCAAGTGCACAAGCCCATACCTCTCAGGTAAATAAGACACCCTACTAGACCAACGAGGTGGTTGTACTTGTGTTTCAGAAGGTTCGGTTCTAGTTTCTTGCACAGGTGTCTCCCGAGGAGTTTCATTGTATTCTTCTAAAGAAATACTTCTACCTTCTCCGCCTTCCTGAATGAACTCATCTTCCAGGAAGTGTGCTTGTAAAGCAACAACGATATTTCGATCTTCGGGCATGCAGAATAGATATCCCATCGTCCCATATGGGAATCCAATGAAATGTCCCTTCACGGACCTAGCTTCCAACTTCTCCACCTTAGTCTTCTTGACATAGGCGGGACATCCCCAAATCCTAATATGATTAAGACTTGGTTTCTTGCCCTCCCACATCTCATGTGGAGTTTTAGGAACAGATTTGGAAGGACATCTGTCCAAGATGTAGGCGGCAGTCAGGAGTGCATACCCCCACAAGTAAATCGGTAAGTCAGTATAGCCCAGCATGGAACGGACCATGTTCAACAAGGCCCGGTTCCTTCTTTCTGACACACCATTTAACTGAGGAGTACCTGGAGGTGTTAGTTGTGAAACTATTCCATGTTCCTTAAGGAACTCGTTAAACTCCGTACTCATATACTCACTACCTCGGTCCGACCGAAGTGCTTTGATATGATTACCAGTTTGTTTCTTGACTAGGGCCTTGAATTCCTGGAATTTCTAAAAGGCCCAGGATTTATGTTTCATTAAGTATACATAACCATACCTAGTATGATCATCCGTAAACGTAATGAAATATTTATATCCGTCACGTGCTGCTTCCAAAGCACCACATACGTCGGTATGGATTAATCCAGTTTATCAGCGGCTCTTTAAAAAGTCCCTGTGTAGGGGGAATTAGTCATTTTGCCTTTTAAGGCAAGATTCACAAGTAGGAAAGGGATCCGATCCCAATAGACCCATAAGTCCATCCTTTTCCATCTTGTAAACCTTGGTCTGACCAACATGACCAAGTCTAAGATGCCATTTCAAAACTTGATTGGTTTCATCCCTACCACGTTTTCTAGTCATAGTATGCGCAACTACTTTGTTGCTGAGATTTAGATGATACAATCCATTTAACAATGTAGCAGTACCCATTAGTTTATTTCTGAAATAAATTTTGCAGCAACCATCACCAATGAAAAATGAAAAGCCTTTTCGATCCATGACCGGAATGGATACAATGTTTTTATGCCCCTTGGGCAAAACAAGTACATCCTCTAAAGTCAAAACAAAGCCGGATTCTAAACCCAAAAGAAGTGATCCTATGTCGGTCGCCTCAACACTATGCCCGCTTCCGACTGTGATCATAACTTCTCCAGCTCCAAGCTTTCTACTTTGTTCCAGATCATAATTCACGGTATAAATATGAGAACTAGCACGAGAATCCAGTATCCAAGAAGTAGAAAATACAGTAGCAGGACAATTTGTTTCCAAAACTAAAAGTTCTGTACCTGAAGTGCCATGAAGAATCGGACAGTCTCTTGCCCAGTGGCCCAGCTCGCCGCACTTGAGACATGCGTCCTTTTTCTTCTTGTTCTTCGGAACCATTGGGGCCTTGCCCTTACCCTTAAGGTCCTTAACTTGTGGTCCAGTCTGCTTCTTTGTCTTTTTCTTCTTATTCTTAGACCTTCGAGGTCCACAAAAAATCACAAGGGCAGACTCCTTCATCCGCGGGGTCTTCATCTGATACTGAGCGGTCACCAGTTTGTTCATTAGCCTAGCTATGTTACATGCAATTTCATTGCAATTGAAGTTCATAACAAACTGTGAGAAGGAATCAGGGAGAGACTGAAGGATAAGGTCGGTTTGGAGAGAAGTATCCATTTTAAAATCAAGAGCCTCCAATCTCTCAATCATGGATAGCATTTTTAGGACGTGTTCCCCAACCTTATCACCTTTCTTCATTCTTGCACCGAATAGCTGCTTGGATATCTCATATCTAGCAGTTTTGCTGTGCTCACCATAAAGCTCGGTTAAGTGAGATAGAATCTGCCTAGCAGAAGTCATTTTCTCATGAGCTCTATGAATCCCATTGGACATAGAAGCCATTATGTAAGCACGTACTTTTACGTCATCCTTAACCCACTTTTCGTGGTTTTCAATCTCTTCCTGATTGGCTCTGGTCCGCACAGGAGGCGCCGGAATGTCCGTCTCTAAGAAGTATCCCAGTGCCTCTATACTGAGGACTATCATCAGGCTGCGGAGCCAATCCACAAAGTTAGGTCCGATTAAGGTGTTCTTTTCGAGTAGAATTGCGAGTGGATTCATTGTCATATTGAGAGTTATGTCTGCATTAAGTATAACAGATTAATTATTGACTCGTTTAATTATGTTCTGAGTATAGAATTTAGGTCTTTTCTATTCTTGTTGCCCAGCTCCCACTATTTTTATCGGAACAACACACTCCCATGTGAAATCCGGAAGTATCATCGCACTACTTCATAGTGGTGATCGAGTACTTTATAAATCTTAATAGAGGGAAACCGAACAGGTTTCTTGTCTATTAATTTTCATAAAGTGGTGTCCAACACCAACCCCTCTAATAGATGATTTGATCTTCTTTTTCCCCTTGTTCACTCCCCTCAACCTATATGGTTTCTATGGTTTGTGAACAAGTTAAGTTTATACCATCGACGCAAATCAGTTTCACAATTGAATCTTATCCGGCAACCTATCAGGTTTCTAGGGATAAAATTTGCTCCAACCGAAGGCATCCAATGCGCTTCCGGTAATTTATCCGTCCTCCCCGAATGACTACCCCGATAACTCGGAAGCATAGCACATCCAGTTTGGATTTCAATTTCCCAAAAACTCGATGGAGGGAAGGAAAACCTTGAAACCTTATAAACTTAATAATTTGTTGTGGGGGAATTTTCGCGATTAACGTTACACTTTTCACATTAATCATTTTAGCGCGTTTGTGGTATTCATACAATATAAAAAAACATTCACAACCTAGTTGCTACCAACATGTGGTTCATGGACCGTTCCTAGAAAACAAAAACTCCGTAATCTAATTACAAGTCTTCGTCTTGAATCTTCGTCTTCTCGAAACGGATTTTCCTCCGGTCTTCGTCATTACATATAAATTTTACATTGAAAATTGCATCCTAGATACAAATTTTTCTAGTAAAATAAATAGTCTCAAAACGGCCTTTACAACCCAATCGAATAAAACGAACGATTCAAAAACTAAGTCCACGAACCACATCCCCATTCAAAAGCATTCATCCAATAAATACTAAATAAATGGAAAGCGTAGAGATGCATTGATCCAATCAATAATACGAACCGATCTAATCGATTCACACAATCGGTAATATGAAAACGTTCAAAATAATTCGGTCGCCCATTAAAATTCCAATTAATCAAATCTCCCTTGTAAAATGAAATATCATAAATCATTTTAATCATATTAAATCCAATTTAAAATGAGGGATATTAATTTTCAAGAAAACATGGAAAAATCGAGCCGGGTGAAAACTGGCCTCCCTGGCCGAGTCACTGCCGGCATCCTGCCGGCCATACACGGCCCCTGTCACCTGACACGGTCGGGTCGTGCCGGCAGTGTCCCAGACATACTTGCCAGACACAGCCGTGTCGCCTGACACGGTCGAGTCACTTCTGGAAGCCTGCCGGCCAGACACGGCCCGTGTCGCCTGACACAGTCGGGTCTGCCTAGCAGTGACTATGCAGACTGCCGGACACGGCCGAGTCACCCAGGACACGGTCGAGTCACTCTTGGCCAGAATGCACCTTTTGACCAAAAAGTCGTCCGACGACGATTCGGGGCTAGATTTTCGACCGGATATTCAATATCAATATTTTCCAACTGTCATATCTTCAATATAAATCACATTTCCCAGAAATTTAAGATTTATATTTAGACATAAACTTACGAAAAATACAATTATTACAAATGAAAAACATATACCACGATTATGACTAAAATGATTCCAAATCATTCACCATCTAATCGAGCATTCCAAATGCCAATATCGTATATACGATCGTAAGACCTACGCTCCAATACCACTGTTGGGATTCGGTGCCTAAAACGAAGGCCCAGCAGAAGCGGTAAAACAAAAATTAATTCGATCTGAATCCCTACGAGGATCAATCGAGCTACGTATATACGAATATATAAACGAAAAGCAAGAGTTGTAAGAAACTAACCCTCGAAGTCCGTTGATTAAATGGTAACCTTCTCTTGAGCTATTCCCCAAGCTTTGCTTGATCTCTTCGAATCCAATCCGCTCCAAGCCCTTGAACGATCCAACGCCGAAAGCACCACGTCTCTACTTGCCATGCACCGGAAAAATGACCGGAATAACAACACTTGATTAACCTCTATGGTTACGGCTAGAATCAAGTGATGAAGCTTTTATTATTACACTCTAAGTGTATAATATATATCTCTCTATCTCACAAATATTTTCTCCAAGAAAACTTATGAATGAAGATGAAGATGATGAAGAATGCAAATGAGTCCTGGAAAGATTTTTCCTCTCTCCTTTTTCTTGCGCAAACCGTGAGTTATGCAAGTATGTGCAAATGAGATTTAGTCTTCATATTTATTCTCATCATATCTCCCGAGAAATCACCTCCCTTTGACAAAATCACCAAGAGTGATATTTTGTCCCCTTGATTGGTCACAAGGCTTGAACCCCACCAAGTGAAGACCAAGACCAATTGAGGGGTAGGTGATTGGGGAGGCCATCTAGAATGTGCCGGACGAGTTCAGTCCGTTTCGGACTCCCGTGAGTCCAAACAGATAAACTCCGATTCCGTCCGATGTATTTATATCGATTAATTAATCCAATTAATTAATCATATCAAATACATAATAACATAATTAATTTCTCCAAGAAATGATTATATTCATGAATTAAATTAATCACCCAGTAATTTATTTAAGTCATTAGGCCGTAAATCAATTTATCCAATAAATCGATTTAGACATCCAATGTCCCAAATTGGATATCTAATATCTAAAATTCATAATGAGATAATAAGCTTGATTCATTCCGTCGTCAATCCTATTGCGCGACTCGGTAGGTACGTCTCAATCAGCAATGGGAGGAACCAAAGAGTAGTAGCACCACCTAGCCAGCCTTGCGGCCTACACTGTACCCCAACGGAGAACGAATGATGGGATCATTCAAGAACCATTCTGTCGTGAATACCAATATACGTATAAACTCTTCTTTCAAATGTCCCGATCAAGTTATAGGGTCACGGTCAGTCAAACCCTATCTGTACTTGATGATATGCATGCGTTAATACAAATCGAGATCATTGAGCTCTCGTGTATCCAATACAACTAGCTCCAATGCTTTGGCCAAAGACTTATGATCTCATCTGCCAATAACCGCATAGGACATATAACCCGCTCACTAACGGGAGAAAGAATTCTATCTTGGTATTCAGTAGGACCTGCTACTTGCCCGTTAAGATGCATGTCGAGGTTGACCCCCACCTCCCGGTTTAAAGGGTCGAACTACTCTAATGAAAATCTTAACATCACAAGCACATCCGTACTAAATCCTCAAGTCGAAGGTTCACGAATACCTATCACAACCTTTTGATTCCGTCATTGACTGTCCCGGAGTGAAATCCGTGTGACGAATCGAGGGTGAGTCGGTTCGAGTATACAAATCCAATTATCATACCTATAGCATGTGCTCCCACTAACCATTAGTGTTCGACAGACACTCTCCATGTCAAAGAACACGTCATACAAGTCTTCACATAACCACACGTCATTCGAGGGCATACTCCTAACAAATATGTGATGACGTGCCACTGGGTAAGATTTGTTGAATCTCTGGGATCCCTCCTTGCTAGTACGGATCGGGCGTGTTCGTGGGGTTATCCAATCGGGTATGTCTTGCGGGGACTCCGAGGTTCGAGGCTTGCTAGCCTGATGCCGGGATAACTTGTGGGGTTATCCAATCCGGGTAAGTCTTGCGAAGACTCCGAGGTTCGTAGCTTGTTAGCGCGATGCCGGGATAACTTATGGTTATGGTTTGGCTGTGTAACATACGTGTCATGGGTTGTCCAATCGGGTATGTCTCGCGGAGGCTCCGAGGTTCGTGACTTGCTAGCCTAATGCTGAGATAACTATGAACGTATGTCATGATGTGGTTATGTGATTGTTGTCACGGTGACATGTGATATTGTGTGGTTTCCCATTGGGTTATTCCCAATGGTACGTTCTATGGGAGCATCTGAGGTTCGTGGCTTCTAGCATGGGACGCGAATAATCCTTGGGAATATGTTGATATGTATGATTGGGTCATGGACCCCGTGTTTGTGATCGGAATGGTATGATGGGGTTGTGAACCTGTGTTTTGATATCGGATTAGTATTTTTCCAAATGATCTTTAGGCTGTGTCCCTAAGTGGTTTCGTTAGGTGAGAATTCTCAAATGTATTCAAAACTCCCAAGATCTTAAAATGTTTTCTCAAAATGTATATCGAGTTACATTCCCATTTTTCGTCTTTCAAACTGTTTCATTCGAGTAAATTATCTTGGGAAGTCTGTTGTTATTTATAACTGGATGACCATTCACGATTATTATGTTCTTGGAGTACCATGTGTATGGCTTGCATTTGTATCTTATACTTTCACTAGCAAAATAGTGGAGTTTCGCTAACCCCCGAGTAATCGGGGGTGGATGTCTATATTGCGTCCAGGTACTTGCAGGTTATTCGGGAGCGAATCATAGGATCGGGATGAGGGATGATGGAATGACGATGATACTAATCACATGAAGACCAGTGTTGAGTATTTTGGTCAATTCTTGTTGTTTTGTCTTTCCGTTGTGGTGTTTTCCGTCTTATGGGAGTGTTGATGTATTCTGACCCCTGCACGGGTATGAGTTGTGAGAAAGAGTTGTGTATATGTAAGTTGTATGTTGTAGCAAAAGACCAAATGTGTCTAATGGTTCGTAACTTAGCCATGTCAGCATGTACTTAGTTGTTTTGGTTTATATATTTAGCTTGGTAGATCCTAACGGAGAGGGTCTGCGTTGCTGTAATATTCCTAAGTGGTTTGGGGTGTTACAGAATATGGTATCAGAGCTTAGGTTGCGGAAACCTAGGTTGTCGGGTCCAGTTGTGTGTTGTTGAGTCCAGTCTTGTCAGGTTGTGTTTGACTGAGTCGTGTCGCGACGCGTCGTCTGAGATGTCGGTCGTGATTAGTATCAAAGTGCAGCCATCATCTTCGTGCGACCTATGAATCTAAGTCTCCCTACTATATTGTGCCTTGTGTTATACGATATTGTGTGATCCTATGTTGTGAAGTGGTGTTTAAATGTGAATTGTGAATACGTGACCTATGCTTGTCTGATTCTTGTATTGTGCTAGAATGAAGAGTGGTGCCCGTGTATATGCATATATATATTTTTGTACAAATCGTTTTTATAGGAGTAATCACTTTGGTGTGGTTACGCAAGGAAAGTTCATCAATGTGATAAGCTTTGAATGTTTTTGGGGAGTCACGTAAATTGTATTTTAAAACATCCTTCAAGGGAGGAAAAAGTTTGATTTTCGTATGATGACTTCAAGACCGGAAATTTTTGAGAATTCAAACTATTAGTATTTCAATTTTCATCTTGTATTATAAGTTTTCAAAACGTGATTTTTAAACTCAAATGAGCTCTATAAAATTTACTCAAGACGTGACTCTCGCTTTTAACTTTTCGGTTTCATGATTCTCAGTCAGAAGGTAGGTGGTGATGATGTTATCATTGTTGGGGCATTAGTGCTCAGACATGTGATTAAAATGAGGTGTGAACGCTGAGTCGTTCGGTATGTACTCGTTGTGATAGTCCTCTTTACTGAGAGGTGGATTTTTGGTTTTGAATGTAAATTGTCTTTTGAGGGTTTCTCGCGGGATGATGTAATCATGTGAATCGATGGCATTTGGATTCGTATGTTGTTTATTTGTAACCATCGGTTTTGGTATTGTTTTGTATATGTTCATCAACGTGTTGCTGATTAGAGCAGTTAGCGCACGCTAAGTGTGAAGCTAGCGCGCCCTAATGTGGCATGTCTAGTGCACACTAAATCTCAGTTGTAGCGTGCGCTAATCAGTCTGGACAGAGGCTATGGAACTGCATTTTGGCCATTAGATCTAATTTTTTTGCGATCGTTAGACCGATCATATGTGATCATATTTTATGAGTGTTGTCTAGTAATGACAATTGTTGTGTGTGATTATGTGTTATGATTTTCGTTGCACTAGGTGGTTACTCGTTAGTATGCCGAGGGGCAGAGGTCATGGTCATAACCATGGTACAGATGTCCATGGGGATCAGACACGGGATCGAGAGAATATTGCCGGGAATGATATTGGTATGGGTGTTGCTACTATATTGCAACAATTAGCAGCACAGATGACTCAGTTGACCCAGGCGGTTCAACGCAACACTGACGCGACTCAGAACATCGGTGTAAATCAATGGCTTCGAGAAGTAGTTTGTATGAATCCCCCCGATTCGCCGGTGTTGTGGATGCGTTGGGCTGGAATGGTTGGCTTTTCCAGTTGGGGAAGGTATTCGAGGCAGTTGATTACCCCGAAGAGCGGAAGGTGCCTATCGCTCAGTACCTTCTTGATAGAGATGCCGCTAATTGGTGGGAAGCTGTTAAACCTCTTGATCGTGTTGTCACGTGGGCGGAGTTCCAGGAACTTATGGAAGCTGAGTTTTGCCCTAAACTGATTATAGATCAGAGGATTCGTGATTTTGATTTGGCAAAACGGCAGGATATAGCAGTGTCGCAAGCTATTATCGACTATAGCAAACAACTCAGTTATGTGCGAGATCAGGTGAAGACTGAAGAAGAGAAGATCCGTCATTTCGATATGCGGATGAAGCCGGAGATTCGCTAGTATATGGTGGGATTCACTTGCACTTCATTGAGAGATTATCAGGATCGAGTCTTAGCCTACGAGCTAGCTTCGTTATCATTGGAACGTGTGCCCCAGTCGAAGGAACGGAGGAAATCTGATGATCTTATGGGCAGTACAGGAGTTGGTGTTTCTAGATTGCAATGCCGTAGTCTTTCTACTTTGAAGCTCCATCGCTCGATGAGTGGGATTAAAAGTTCCAAGTCGTCAGCTTTGACTCCTGGTAAAGGCAGGAGGTGTTTGAACTGTAATGTGTCGGGACATGTACGTGCACATTGTCCTTCTCCGCCAGTAACATGTTACAAATGCGGACTCGAGGGACACCGGATTCAGTTTTGTGAGATGATCACCGAGTCTTCCGAGGCACGGACTTGAGCACCGATATCAGGATCGACTCTGAGAAGTTCCTGAGAGGTGTAGTCTATCAGTTGCTTGCTATGTTATTTCCTTGTTTCGTTGTTTCAAATTTCGGGGGCAAACTTCTTTATTCAGAAGTGGATCGAATTTTTGAACTTCTGTATTTTCAATCCTATCGACTCGTTTGTGTTTGTTGGTATTTTGTAAATTTGTTCTATTCTTTGTCTTTGTTGTTTGAGCGAGTTCTAATATTGTTTGGATTAATCCGTTTATCATTTTGACTTTTTCTGAGTTCGGTTCAATTTCCGTGAACCCTATGTGAATTGAGCATCTTGTAGTCCTTGCAAGATCATTTAATGTCTTGAGTTGAGGTGTGACTTCTGAGTGGTTGTTTAATGGTTGTTGTTTTGATTGTTGTCGTTCGATCATTGTTGTTCGACTGTTGTTGTTCGATTGTTATTGCCCGATTGTTATCGTTTGGTATCATATCATGATTCTTGAGCGTCTGGGCCATTTCGTATTTTTTCCAGAGTTTCGAATGATTTTCTTTGTATCAGCTCTTCCAAACCTTTAGGGCTACCGGAATTTCATTCTTGTTCAGTGTTAAACTTGTGTTTTGGTCCTGGTGCTGTTTGGATTAATATACTGTAGTGACTTTTGTTCATTGCGTTTTGTTATCGCTCTAGCGTAGCGAATCGTATTGTAGTAGCTCTGTACTGTATTGGGTTCGTTGCGTGCTGTCGGCAACATTCATTATCTGAGATTGCCTTGCGTAGACTGTATCATGTTTTAAGTTTCGGGACAAAACTTATTTTTAGGGGGGTAGAATGTAATACCCGAGATCTTCGCTCCAGTTTTGTTGAGTTTTCTACGGGTTATCGGATTGGCGTTGTCCATGTCTTTGGAATGTTGTGCCATGTTTGGGTATGTCATGAGTGGACACGTGTTTGATTTCGTTTCAGATCGTTGCATGAGTTTTTGGTTCATTGTGGTGCAACACACGCTATCACTTTGCAGTTAGCGCATGCTACGCATTTTGGCTAGCGCACGCTAATAGCGTTCGGGCATAAGGTGCTGGAAGCGTTGACCTAGTTAGCGCGCGCTAATGCAGTATGTTTAGTGCACGCTAATAACTGTCCAGTATTTACTGGACAGTAGCTTTACATCATCATTTCTCATTCCTTCTTCGTCTTTTTCCACCGGGTCGAGTTCCATAAGTGATTTTGTGCAATCTTCATCATCAAGCTTCATCTTGGGGTGGATTTGTGTATGTTCAACATCATCTAATCATCTTCTTTGTTCGAATCGAGTTATTCTCTTCTTTGAACCCTAGTTTTTTGAATTTGGGGTTTTTTTTCCTTTGTTTCGTGATTCTTACCCAATCTTATCCGATCGGTTGTGTATTCTTGTTGTCCTGGTTGGGATCTTCGGATTGGTTACTCGTTAATCAATTTTATTTCATCCGGAACATGATTTCGATTTCTTTGTGTAACCCTTAGATCCTTGTTGTTCTTAATGTCGATTCGGATTCCGATTAGTGTTTTTAATTCGTGATCGTATTGTTCTCATAATATTCGTGGGGCTGTCGGTATTCTTGGTCATTTTTGGAAGTTCAAGAGCTGCTCGACCTCATCCGTTCGTTGTTCCGTTGCTCATGGTTTTGAGGCAAGTATCTTGCCCATACGTTTCGTATTCCGTAGACATAGTAGTTGGTGTGTGATTATATGTGCTACTTGAATGTTTTTAATAAACTTTCAAAAGAATCGGTATATTCTCGATAAAAGGTTTTCCTTCGAAGATAATTCGTATGCTTCGTGAATAAATGTGTTTTCAGAATATGTGTGTTAGTGTCATATGTTGGAAGATGTTATAATCATATTTCGTGAATATAGTAGACCGTAATCACTTGTCGAGGATTGTGTATTGATACGTGTACTTGTTCGGTGAATATGTGCTGTTGTGTGATGTTAGTTGTTACTCCTTTGTGAGGAGGTTGTGATGTACAGTGATTATTGTATAGTGATGTGCCACCGGGTAAGATTTGTTGAATCTCCGAGATCCATCCTTGCTAGTACGGATCGGGCGTGTTCGTGGGGTTATCCAATCGGGTATGTCTTGCGGGGACTCCGAGAATTGTGGCTTGCTAGCTCCATGCCGAGATAACTTGTGGGGTTATCCAATCCTGGTATGTCTTGTGGAGACTCTGAGGTTCGTAGCTTGTTAGCGCGATGCCGGGATGCCTTAGGGTCATAGTTTGGCTGTGTAACGTACGTGTCATGGGTTGTCCAATCGGGTATGTCTCGCGGAGGCTCCGAGGTTCGTGGCTTGCTAGCCCGATGTCGGGATAACTATGAACGTATGTCATGATTGTGGTTATGTGACTGTTGTCACGGTGACATGTGATATCGTGTGGTTTCCCATTGGGTTATTCACTCGGGTGTGTTCTGTGGGAGCATCTGAGGTTCGTGTCTTCCTATTGTTGGAATATTTTATTCCAAATATTCATTATCGAGTTTTAATGATTAGTTGTTAAACAAAGGAAAACAACAAGGAAGATAAACAAAACAACGAAGTAATTGAAGAAGCAAAAAGCTGGAAATTGTAAGCATAACGTACTGTTGGTCCCTTTCAATAACAAGTATACTCGATACAGCTTGGGAAATATTTAAGCAACAGGCTGTATAGTTTTCTAATTCGGAGTGCGTAGCGGAAGTCTTTAATACAGTAAGTTGCCGTCGATACAGCAACTCGGTCTAATCTCCTGTTAGCTTGGTGCGTACAGGGTTTTGCAGTGTATACTTGAATAACTCACAGTTATGAAAACAGTAACGGCGAAAGGTAAATAACACAGTATTTAAGTGGTTCGAGGTAAACCCCTCTACGTCCACTAGTCCTCCACACAGGAGTAAAACGTTTATTATAAATACTGCGTACACAACTATGTATCTATAATCAAACCTATCCTTGTATCATTCACACAGATTGATACAAAGAATGTCGCTTTCAACCGTTCACACAGATTGGTTAAAGCTTCCTTCTTGACTAGCTTCTTCACACACAGTTCCAAAGCTTCGTCTTCTTATTCGTCCCACACAGGTCAGAATAACTTGTTGAGTTCACACAGAGCTCAGATTTTACACAAAGGTAAAGGTAGGTAACCGGGTAAGAACAGCAGCTTTGAATATGGAGTTCTTGAGCTGATGATGGCTGTTCTTGATGTTGAGCACTGTATATCTCTTTAGATCTGATTTGCAGAAAGATTCTGGAGATATGTTTTGCTCTGATGTATAAGATAATAGCTTCTTCACTTGGTGATTGAAATCGTATATTGATTTCTATTATATTGATCTTCAAACTCTGGGGATATATATAGTCTTCTTGGATATATCCGTTGAGATAGATCCGTTGGGCAAGATTCGATAGTTGACTTGAATAGACCAGGATCCGGATATTGTGGGATTTGAAGATCTCTGACAGCTTCAGTATTTAAATACTTTATCCTTGAGTATTTAAATACTTCTTTATCGAACGGTACTTGACTTTAGTGAATACTAAAGATTCCTTTTCAAACGGTCTTCAGTCCTGTTCCGATGTGAATGCTGTATCCACTAGAGCTGTAGGCATTTTGGAGTAGTCTGGCGCTGTATGGAAGGGTGCTGTATTGAGATTCGAGGCAGCTTCCATGCTTAGCTTTTTGTTGCTGTATCTTGGTGGCGCGAGAACTTGCTGTATGCTGGCGCTATCCGAAGGTCTTCGATAAAGGATTGACAACTTCAACCGCCGATACAGGCTTGTATCAAGCTTTGTTGTTTTTGGCAATTATCAAAACATCATTTATCCCAACAATTTCCCCCTTTTTGATAATTTCCAAACCTTCTTTCCAAAATTCCTTGATCATGCCAAAGCTTCTAAAAACAATTTCCCCTTCTTTTTCGATAACCACTTGATGGTACAATGAGAAGACTTCGATACAGGAAATATTTAATCCCGTCAGTTTCTCTCTCTTTGATAGTTTCTTGAGCAGGCTTCTTGATCTTCTGTCAAATGATCTGGTCTTCAGCACTTAATCTAAAAGAAATGTGAACTGCTCGCAGGCAAGTTCTAAAATGATAGCATCTAATAGGGAAGTGTATTACATTTTAAGCTTATGATTGGCGCGCAGGCACAATCTTACATTTGATCTAGTTGAGTACAACTGAACCTATGAACTGTTCACAGACGAGTTCTTACAGCAATACACAATAAAATAAATTTATCAATCATAATTGATGTCCTGTTGTGAAAATAGTATAGTGTTCTTCCTTAAGAGGTACATACAGGATTCAATTTATGTTCGGATTAACGCTGTATTCATGGGTCGTACTGTATTCCCCCTTAATTATTGCACACGTCAGTTGTAGGATACATAGTTCTTTGTTCACTACAGTGCTGTATTGACGGTTCTGAGTGTACAAATATTTAACGTTGGATACTGTATTCTTGGGTCTTACAGCATTCCCCCTCACTTAATGAGTAAAAGTATGGAAAACTTACAGGGATTTCTGGCTGTGGTGTTTCCCGATGGTGCCTTTTGGTACCCAAATTTGCCGGGCAACAATTTGCTTGTTGTAGGCTACTTTTGATCCATTATATCGATATCTACGTGGGGCAGGCATGTAGTCGTTGTAATCATTGTAATGCATGAAAAATCGAGAATTATAGTTGTTATTCTGGTACGATTGTCGTCTCGGAAGTGGAGCCATTTTCTTTGGCCTAACATCTTGCCTTCTGGGTCTCCAGTTGGATTCCTAACGATGTTGTTGATACTGCGCGGACACCTGCTTTCTTGATGGATAACGGGGCTCCTGTATCCGGCACAGACGCTATTGCATCGAGAGTACCGCCAGACGGGCCTTTGTTGGTTGGATACAACCTTCCTCCTGAATGACTGCTGACGCTTATAATATGCTTGTGGAGCATGCTGTTGAGTACGCCTTCTGAGTGGCTGTTGTTTCCACTGTCTCGAATAGTAGAGTTGCGGGGGTGGAATGGCAGCTTTTGCAGTTCGCGGTGCAACGGGTTCCTTCACAGGGCTCGGAATTTCTTTCGATACAGGAATGGGTTCCTCACTCCTGACGAATACCGTACTAGATTTTTCTTTGTTGGAGAACGAGTTGTACCCTAAGCCACGTTTATCATGAGCATGTTGCCCAGTGCTTAGGATCTCTTCCATTCTTTTAGAGGATTTCTCGAAAGATTTCAAGATTGTCTCTAATTCTCCTTCACGTTTCTCGAGAGATTTTACTTTGGCTTCGAGTAGAGCCAAATCATTTGTCTTGCTTTCAAGATGAGACTTAGTCTCATTTAGATTATGAGCAAGTTGATGATTGCTCTCCATGAGTTTTTCTAAATTGACTTTGCTGTTTTCGCAATCAACTGACATATTTTCGTAATTATTCTTGACAAATCATTTTCTTCTTTCAGCTCTAAGTTAGAAATTTCAAGCTGTATGTTTTCTCCTTTCAATATCTCATGGGCCGTTTGAATGTTATTAAATTCATTCAGCATATTTTCAAAGGTATGAGATGCATTTATAGGAATGGTTGAGGTGGAGCTTACCTCATCATCATCGCCGTCTTCATTTTCTTCTTTAACTTCGGCCATAGAGCACACATAGGCTCTATCTTCTAGCTCATCATCTGACGAGTCACTATCAGTGACCACCTGAAGATATTCTTCGGTCTTTTTTGATGTGGGCGGAGATTTTAATTCTCCAATGAAGGCTTTGAGTTTGTTCTTCATCCTGTTTCTCCAGTCATCAAACTCGTTAATGTGAAACATAGATATCTTTTTAGACATAAAGGTGTCCATATTAGAAGATGGGATATGCAAAGACTGTTTTCGAAATTAAGTATTTTTAAGGATCTGATTCAGTTAAAAATGCGAATGATTCTTTTTAGAATCAACAGCTCCGATACCAGTTGTTGGTCCCTTTCAATAACAAGTATACTCGATACAGCTTGGGAAATATTTAAGCAACAGGCTGTATAGTTTTCTAATTTGGAGTGCGTAGCGGAAGTCTTTAATACAGTAAGTTGCCGTCGATACAGCAACTCGGTCTAATCTCCTGTTAGCTTGGTGCGTACAGGGTTTTGCAGTGTATACTTGAATAACTCACAGTTATGAAAACAGTAACGGCGAAAGGTAAACAACACAGTATTTAAGTGGTTCGAGGTAAACCCCTCTACGTCCACTGGTCCTCCACACAGGAGTAAAACGTTTATTATAAATACTGCGTACACAACTATGTATCTATAATCAAACCTATCCTTGTATCGTTCACACAGATTGATACAAAGAATGTCGCTTTCAACCGTTCACACAGATTGGTTAAAGCTTCCTTCTTGACTAGCTTCTTCACACACGCCCAAAGCTTCGTCTTCTTATTCGTCCCACACAGGTCAGAATAACTTGTTGAGTTCACACAGAGCTCAGATTTTACACAAAGGTAAAGGTAGGTAACCGGGTAAGAACAGCAGCTTTGAATATGGAGTTCTTGAGCTGATGATGGCTGTTCTTGATGTTGAGCACTGTATATCTCTTTAGATCTGATTTGCAGAAAGATTCTGGAGATATGTTTTGCTCTAATGTATAAGATAATAGCTTCTTCACTTGGTGATTGAAATCGTATATTGATTTCTATTATATTGATCTTCAAACTCTGGGGATATATATATAGTCTTCTTGGATATATCCGTTGAGATAGATCCGTTGGGCAAGATTCGATAGTTGACTTGAATAGACCAGGATCCGGATATTGTGGGATTTGAAGATCTCTGACAGCTTCAGTATTTAAATACTTTATCCTTGAGTATTTAAATACTTCTTTATCGAACGGTACTTGACTTTAGTGAATACTAAAGATTCCTTTTCAAACGGTCTTCAGTCCTATTCCGATGTGAATGTTGTATCCACTAGAGCTGTAGGCATTTTGGAGTAGTCTGGCGCTGTATGGAAGGGTGCTGTATTGAGATTCGAGGCAGCTTCCATGCTTGGCTTTTTGTTTCTGTATCTTGGTGGCGCGAGAACTTGTTGTATGCTGGCGCTATCCGAAGGTCTTCGATAAAGGATTGACAACTTCAACCGGCTTTCGATACAGGGCTTGCTGTATCAAGCTTTGTTGTTTTTGGCAATTATCAAAACATCATTTATCCCAACACGTACTCTATGAAGCATGCATAACGTACATAATATAAATCTACCTGATCATATGAGTCAGAAAAGTTGACTGCAGATAACAAGCTTAACACACACTATATGCAATGTATAGTGCATGCTATCGAAGGTGATTAACGTACGTAACACAGACATGTCAGCGTACGTAATGAGTTATTTCAGAATTCAAACAAGATTAATGTTGGAAAAAGTCCAAGTCAAAGTTAAGGAATCAAACGGACATTTTGACAAATGCATGCAACGGATATATGAGTTAACGCACGATACGAAGACAGAATAACGTACGCTACTGTATGAACTTAACGTACGTAAAGGTGAAGAGTTAACGTACGTAAAGGAAGAAACGAAAGCCACTGGACTATAATTGGAAGTAGATAACGTACGCCACAGGATAGCTATAACGTACGTAATGAGCTTAACGTACGCTACGCAGGAAGGCTAGCGCACGCTAAAGAGTCAAATGGAGTTAACGGCTAGTTGGAGGAAAATGGCTATAAATACCAAACCATTTGGTATCAATATACACAACAACCTTGAGAAAATCAATCATACTTGAGATATCATTGTAATCATTCTAGTTGTTGTACTTGAGCTTGTACTTTAACTTAGACCGACAAAAAGATAAGTGATTGTACGGTTAATCTCGGACCGATAGAAGACGAGAATTGTAAAGGTTATCCCTCGACCGATAGAAGAGAGGTGCTGAGGTTGATCTTTAGCCTATAGAAAAAGATACGAAGAGAGGACGTAGACATGTTTGTCCGAACCTTTATAAATCATGTGTCATTTAATTTTCGCACCTTTAAATATGCTTCCGCACAATAGCGCGTATATCGAATATTGCTCCAACAATTGGTATCAGAGCGGTACCTCCTAGAAGCAGCTTAACATCTGAGGAAAAGACAATCCAAATGGCGTTTCAACTTGCACCGGTCGAAGGTATTGCCTTGAACCGACCACCATTCTTCGATGGATCCAGCTTCATGACATGGAAGAAGAAGATGTCAATATTCATCCGATCTTATGACATCGAGCTATGGAAAGTGATATGTCTTGGTCCAAAAATTCTAATCAAATCCGATGGTATGCTTAAATCTTTTGAAAAATATGATGATTCCGATTGGAAAAACGACCACCATAATTGCAAAGCCACGCAATTATTATATTGTGCTTTAAATCCAGAAGAACATAACCGGATATCTTCGTGTGATAGTGCCAAAGAGATATGGAAGATGCTAGAAGTCACACATGAAGGAACATCTCAAGTAAAGGAGACAAAAATAAATATGCTCCTACATGAATACGAGCTATTTATGATGAAAAGTGAAGAATCCATCACGAACATGCTCGACCGTTTTTCGGTTATTTCTAATGGATTAGCTTGTTTTGGGAAACTATTAACAAATAGTGAAAAAGTAAAAAAAATCTTAAGATCACTACCTGTTGAATGGGACAGCACCGTGATGACAATAATGGAATCTAAAGATCTCAATACGCTCGACTTTAGCGCCCTCGTTGGTTCGCTAATTAATTATGAGATAGTTCTAAAATCACAGAACACCAAACCGAAGCCGAAGGAAAGATCGATAACTTTAAAAGCCAAGATGTCGAGAAACAAACACTATGCCATAGATGGCCTACGACAACTCCTACAAAATGTTGCAAGAAGCAAAAAAAACGTTGCTGTAGACAAGAAAATCAAAACGGCAACAAGTTTTTGGTGTTGCACTTTTCACCGCTCCCGTAGGTTCCTATAGCAACACTTATGTCACCTACTGCAACACCACTCCTTTTGTTACCATAAGACTGCAAGGCATCGTTACCTATAGTCTACAACAACATTAAACAAGTGTTGCAGCAGAGGACAATTTTCTGTAAAAGTAGGGGTCGACAGATGGGGCCCACATAGTGGGCCCCATATGTGGGCCCCACATGTGGGGTCCGATGCGTCCCCAACTGTGGACCCCATACCTATCAGGGAACCCTATTGCAACACTTTTTTGCAATACTTTTTAAGTTTCTGCAACATCTTTTAGCAAGTAACTGCAACGTTTTCTTTTATCTACAGCAACGCTTTTTTGTCTACAACAACATTTTTCTTTTCTACAGCAACGGTTTTTTGTCTATTGCAACACTTTCACAAAAAAAAATTGACAGGAAATATTTGTTTATATTAATTACCAATCCATTACAATTCCAAATCCATCCATTCAAAATACAACCCATCTATCCAAAATATCGAAAAAACAATACTTAAGGTTTACTTAAAAAACAGTACTTAAGCACCCAAGTTAAATTCTCCTGCATCTTCTTATTCACATGTGCATCTACTTCTTCTTGGACCTTCTTCTCCAGCTTTTCTTCCATTTCGTCAACAACATCTTGCCTGATTTTGGTGATCTGCGAGTTTGTCGTGCCAGAAGTGGAGCATTTGTCAGACTTTACACATCTTCCTATAAGCCATGAAGGACCATGTGCTTTTCCATCCAATAGAAGTTCAGTGACACCTTCAGTCAGGACCAATAACCTTTTCAATTTTGTCCTACAAAATAAAGCCACGACCATGTCAAAATAAATAGACTTGAATGGAAGAATACACCTGGCATGTGATCAACTAAATAATAGAACACTTACAATTATGAATTACTTTTCCATCAGTCATGTACTCGCGACCCTCTTTTCGCTTACGAGTCTTAACAAAAAAAGGTTGTGTTTCAAAATTATACTATATTTGATATCATCTAAAAGGTTATATGCTAATTCAAGAGAAACAAAATTGACGGCAAACCACCAAGAACAGAGACATATCACCAACAATAGGGATCGTCGGACATGCAAGTTACATATGAAAAGCACAACCTTTTCATACAAGAGTAAACAACGATCAGGGGAAAAGCACATAAAGACATCATATACATATGAAATCAGGTGTGAATTGCACTACCTGAGGTAAGATCAGAATAGTTTTATCTAGATTCACTTATAATCAAACAATGTCCCTTGCAACTTCCAGCAAACAATCAAAGTTGATTGCGAAGAATATGATCTCATTTGGTGGATATTGTCATCAGAGTAACATTACAAGATAAATCACAAATGTGGGATTTCTGTAAATGATTAGACTCGTTCTAAAGGACTGTAAAATCTGAAAATTGATTTCTTACCAAACACACCTAAGAAATTGGATAAACCCACGCGATCATACGGAAGTTCTGGGAAAACTAAATGTAGTTCTAGCCTCTAGTTGACAAACAAAACCCAACCCATGTCACGCAACGGCCATGAAATGAAGAATACATATCACAAAACCAAATATATACTTGTAGCACCTCGAGTATAATAGCCAGCAGGCCTGGAAATTTCTTCGCAAGATTTTGTGCATCAATAGAATTTTAAAATTTCCCAACCGATCCTTTTCCTCCATAATCCCCAACTCTACAACCGCAATAACCAAATTGAGAAGAACAATAAAACAAGACATTAGAGTTACTGTGATCAGGTGTTGGAAATGGACGGAAACAAATGGACTTTCAGTTATTTACACTTTTGTGAGCACCTGCTCATGTAACAGTTTTTTTAATATGCTAACATCATTGACACATCAGTAGTGCTCACCGTAATTGTGCAGTATATTAGAACTCTTCATCCTAAATTTTTATTGAAAATTTGAGACTAAAAGAACATAGACATTCTCTACAGATATCTATTTACATGAGGTAACATAGTTACATCCCTTTACTTACACCACAACTAAGTTCAATCTCCAATATATGATATGAATTTTATAATAAAGTTTTATCGGATTTATAGATATAATACTCTAGATTTTCTCAAAAACGCAACTATCTATAGGATACACTAAAGCTCCAGTACATTGATTATTATTCAATCAACTCTTAATCAATCAAAATAATTTATTGTAATTCTATTCACTAGAAGAATAAGATCAAACTCAACTTAATTTGAATTCATGGAAGAAACTAAAAGATCAATAATTACATTGATCAATCCAACGAAGTTACACATTCCAGCTTTGGGTGAACATTACAGAGCAAACCGACAAGTACTTGATAGGTGAAGAGTCGTAATTAACACAATTACGCGAACCTTATCCCATGGCCTGAATGAAAATCTAAAGAAATGGAATGAATGACATAATTAATATAAATAGCAAACGCTAAGAAATTGCAAAGGGAGAAAAAATAGCAAGCAAGAATTTCTCTGCAAACTAAACCACGGGGACAAGGTTAAACTTATTTATGTATACCAATAGCGGTTTGGAGACCTGCACCGTTTTTTATCCATCTTGAATCATAAATCCAGGATTGGGATGGATGTCCTTTCACATATTTCTTTTATCCGATCTCGGGTTCAAGAATCTGCGCTGAAGAGACCAAGAATCTGGAAGTTTATGTTCCGAATGTGCGGGAGCTTACTGGGGATGGCAGGTCCTCCTTTAGTTCTAAGCAACAACGATGGTTGGAAGGGGGGAAAGAAATAAGCATCCGCCAGTGCCACCACATTTTTATCTGGTTCCAACAGAACAACTTCAATAAATCTCATGCTATCTCTAACCTGAGAAAAGATAGAGAAATTATGAGGCCAAAATACAATGATAGATATAATAAAAATGCATGCACACCATATCAGTGATAAGTTAAAGTGTACCTCAGCGGTGGCTCCAGCTGCTCTAACAGTTCCCACAGCCACAGAGATCTCAGCAGCAGATAAAGGATCCAAAGGATGTTTAGTTTGAGCCCTTCTCATGACCTGGATACCTGAATAAGCAAAACATCAATAACAACCGAATCTTCTGTAAAAATGTAGGTCGTAACAACTATGCAGAAAATTGAGCGCAAAAGTGTAACGCATACAGGGTTAAAATTGGCAAGCCAATCTTCGAATTCAAATCATAAACAATAAACAAGTATGACAGAAACCAATAAAATTTACGACGCATGTATCTGCACATAGAAGGATCCAGAAAGATAAATGTAAAGATATTAAATTAAACACTGCACTGAAAAGGTAAATCCAATTCTTTCTGGAATTAGACATGCACGACCACGGAAGTGCAATGATGGTGAGGTGGTTAGCCTACAAGTAAATCAATAAAATCCAAGTTGACTACTTCAGAATCTATCAATCTCCTACAGGAATAACAAGGTTACAAAACCGAAACAAAGAAACAGCAGAACTGCACCAAAGTGAGCGCCAGGAATATTTCCCCATTAATCGATTAAGAGCGCAATCATACAGTTCAGACACACAGTGGTCACGATTTCACAAAATTAAATAAAATCACAGACATTGGGATCTCCCGCGAACATTGGGATCTCCCGCTCTTCGAAACATAAACTTCCAGAAGTGTCGAGCAAGACCTCGGTAGATCTATAGTCTGCTTGCTAGATAATTTATACACATCAATGGTAAAAAATATACTCTCTGGTGCAGGGGTGGCGACCCAACCAACAAATATTGATATATTTAGATCCAAAGTAAATTGGTGGCCCAAAATGCTTCCACAAATCCACAAAATTAACTAAAAATCTTCTTCGAAATCCACAAATCCAAAACAATACCTCCAAATTACAGGTACCAGAATAATAGCAACACGACACCGTCACCAAACACCTACACAAAACAACTCTTAGTAAGTAACAACCAAACAAAAGAAAATACAACAAATACAACCAAAAACAATACTTCCAGAAAAATATAACCAACATGTTGCCAAATCCAGCAAATCTGCACCAACACCAAAGTCCTAATTAGTGATTAGTGATTCACAGCAAGGCTACTACTATAGTCTAAAAATTAATATGATTCTAAACCTCCATCTAACAAATCTTCGCAAGAGGAAAAAGGAAAGAAAAAAGACAGTATGTAAAGAAAGTTAGGAAAAGAAAAAACAGCAGGAGTAACCATTAACCAATCATCTCAATACTAAGTATCTACCAAAAAAGGAGGATTAAGAATTCGGCTAAAAACAAAAACAAGTACATAACAATGATCATACTTATTTAAACTCAAGATTGTTGTTACATTCATCCCCAAGCAAACCCAGTCTGGGGATTTTTTTGAAACTCCAACAATCAGATCAATGACAAAATCTCACGGTGTCCTCTAAGAACAAATTTTCTCCACCATAAACACCGCAAAATTAATAAAATCATCTCTGCTATTTATATGAAGAGGTGATTTATTTGAGTTGAGCAAGCATGGGAAATTACATTATATTATCCAGACAACAAACTTTAAAAAGGTCTTATTTCATGATAGCACTGTATTAATAAAGGCTGTAACTTAATAATTGAACTGAAAATACATGACAGGCAACTAAAAGGAAAATATTTTACCTTTTCTCCCCACCCGTATAATACTCATGAGGATTAAAATCAGGATCGCTATCAGAACCCTCGTTGTGATTAGGGTTGTTATTCAGATCCGCCAAGGCCCTTATTCCACCACCTCCACCTCCACCTCGGTGTCTCCGTGCACCAGAAGTTGAGCCCCCCACGCTAGGTTTACCCACGGAGCGAAGGCTGTAAAAGCAGGAAGTAGGCAGCGGCGAAGAAGATCGAGATCGAGAAGGAGAAGGGGACAGAGATTCGGAAGGCGAATAGTAAGATCGGGACTGTGCCACCGGCGAAATTGGATTGGCTACGACGGGGTCAGGGTCGTCGAGGAAAGTGGAGACGGCGGCGCCGAGATCGAAGTTGTGAGACTCCAGGAAGAAGAGGGCTTCAGATTTGGAGGCACATGCGGTGATCTCGTAGAAGGTGTTGACGAGAGCAATCTAGGGGTGGGTGTTGAAGTGAGCTTCGTCCGTGAATCTCAGTGACTGATTCTCCATTGTTTGAGCTTTTTCTTTTCTTTGTTTGCTTTAGGAATTAATTTTGAAGCGACTGATATATTTTGCCGACTGTTGTAGTAGAGTAATACTCACTTTACCGCTCAAAGCATGATACAGACAGAGGTCTATTTTTTATTTTTTATTTATATTTTAGATAATTATTGATGTAAGTAAAAATGATATATATATATATATGGTGGTATTGAAAAATAAAAAATATTGATGGAGTCGAACCATCACAAATATGATCAAAATCACCAAAATCCCAAACACGAATAGCAAAAGTGGAGTCGAACCATCACAAATTTCTTTTCAAAATTTTAGTAAGACCATCTCTAACTAAAAACCATCTATAAAACCAGAAATCTCATGGGACTCCTTTTAACCTTGCACCATAAGAATTGAAATTCAATCGAGATAAAAAACCACCTCCTCAATCGGCTTTAATTATCAAATTGAAAAGTGAAGTTTTTTTTTTACTTCACTAATATACATAACTGATGTAAATTGTACCGAAGTCTTTGATGTTTATTCTACTAGTGAAATAAAACAAATCAGTAAAAAAAATAATACCATCAAAATTTCAATTTAAAAATTTCTGGATATTACACATAATTATTGTCACCTTTTACTCTATCTAGATAATTATTTTAAATTATTATTTTTAATTTTTAATTTTATGAATATTATAGTTTTTTTAATTTGTTCATATCAAATCTGATTAAAAAGTATTACTTCTGAATAAATGTCATACTCCACTTCAATCAAAATTAATTAGTTCTCAAGTAAAAGATTATTTAATTTTAATTTTACATAAAAAAATATGAAGTTTTTTTTTTTAAATAGTACATCTACGGCACCACTGTGTCATAAAATGTTATAGCATGTAACACTATGCTACTAAGGCAACACTTTGTAAACATATACAGCAACATCAAAAAAGCAATGTTGCAGCAGGTAAAATTTTTAGAGCTACTACAACATTTTTGAGCGCAACACTAACAAAATCCGTTGCCGTAGGTCATCTATGGCGTAGTGAAAGAAGAAATCCCGATCGATGAAAGTGACGAAGAATCGGCATATTATGCCAAGAATATTAATAAGTTTCTAAACTTATTAAACCGGAGAAAAAAAGACATCAAGACGGGGAATCTAAGAAATTTGGCAACAAATGTCGAATCTGTGGTAAACCAGAACACTTCGTGAAGAATTGTCGAGCAAATCCAAAGAAGGTGTAACATCCCCAAAACCGTATGGAAATATTACACGCCGTAGACCCTTTCCACAAGGATCTACCAGGCTAAACATCCATAAATAACCAAATGCTTGCCCGGCCAGGGTCAAACAATATAATAATACAGATCGTATGGTCACTTACACGCGAATACACAGACCGATGAGGTCACACAACTCAATCAACAAAACTTACTTAAACGACATTACCCACACAGGGGTCGAAATACAATACAGCGGAAGACTGAAATCAACTCTGACAACACAACAAAAATCAGAATAACTCCCGACTCATGATTAGTATAGTAGCTCGTCATCCTCTTGTGCCAATCCTGTGACTGCTCCCCTGAATCTGCATGTACCTGGACGCAAAACAGACATCCACCCCCCGATTACTCGGGGTTAGTAAAACTCCACTATTTTACTAGTGCAAGTATCAAATCATACGAAATGTAACAAGCAATTAATAATCGTGATCACATATAATAATCAAGTATCAAATATTCCCGGGAGGTTTTCACAAGGGAAAATAAGCTATGAAGCATTCGAAAATAAGATTATCATCTCGGGAATTTTTAGAATTTCAAAACCTTAAGACCTCAAGTCCTGATTCACAAAACCTTTCGAAAAACTTAAGGGCCTTAACCCAAAACTCGTTTCATAATTCAACAGTTTACAATACCGGAAACATTTCCATAAATCTCGTGGGCTCGGCCCAACATTATTTCTTAAAACTTTTCCTTTAAAAACTTTGATTTGAAAAGTATCATGCTCATGACACCGTGATCCACTATCACGTTTCTCCGTAGGTTCAACAACCCGTACGGACTACATCACGCACAATTAAACAAACATAATCAACTCCGACACCGTGATCCACTGTCACGTGTCTCCGTAGGTTCAACAACCCGCACGGACTATTAACCAAACATAACCAATTCCGACACCGTGATCCACTGTCACGTGTCACCGTAGGTTCAACAACCCGCACGGACTATTAACCAAACATAACCAATTCCGACACCGTGATCCACTGTCACGTGTCTCCGTAGGCATAACAACCCGCACGGACTATATCAATCACAACAATCACACACACAGTCCTGACACCGTAGTCCACTGCCACGTGTCACCGTAAGCCCCGTCGAGCTCACCCGGTTGGACGCACTGTGTCCGAAACTCATGGTCCACTGCCATGCGTTATCGTAGGCCTCGTCAGACCAGCACGATTGGACCTCAGTACCTCACTAAGTTCTGATCCCGTAGTCCACTGCCACGAATCTTCGTAGGTCCCGTCAAACCAACACGAGTGAACTTAGCGGTCACACACATATTCACATTCACATTACATACAACAATGAGAGCAATTAATCAATCACCTTGATCGCCACAAAATCGTACATTGCACGCACCTAACACAACCTCGACACTCGCAACAACTATCATTAATCAACGACATTTAACCAACATAACACACATTCGGTACACAATACATTGCACAACCAAGTGTACAACCATCCCATATGTACGTCGCATTCCTGCACAAATGGCACAACGCCTAACACGTATACTGATATAACACTATTATCACAAAGCCTTCAAATTGCGGAAAACACAACCAACTCAAACGGAACATATTTACGAAGGCAAGCGAAGTCATCATACATCTCATACGTAATTACTAGTCGCAAGATACAAGTCGTATAGTAAGATACTTGCCTTAATAACCGCTACCAAATGCTCCGAAGAACACGGTTTGACCGGGAAGCTCGTAACCAGAAGAAGACAATTAACGGAAGGGTTCCGACTCGAGTTCTTCACAAGAATTCGACCATAACAACATAAATTCAATAAATCATCGATCATACGAGGAAGAATAATCGTAGAACGCCCGAAAACCCCTCTATGACATTTCTAGGACACCTTCAAGGCGCCGACCAAGAACTCGACCAAAACAACGAATCGATACGATCCAACCATGGAATAATAAAGGAAATGATATAATACATCTAAATATTCATCAATCCATCATAATCCTAAGTTAAATCGGATTAAACGGACGAAATCGAACAAAATACCCAAAATCCCCAAAATTAGATTTCTAGAAAATCGGCGATTCGCTCGATCAAAGGATGTTATAGGATGGATGATTGATGATATGAACTCCAAGACTTCATGGATTCATTGTCCAACAACATCTCTAGATGATTCACACACCCACACCGCGTCACGGGAAGAGGAAGAATGAAAAATGGTCTGAAGAAAAAGCAGCGCCGAGGCCTTAAATAGGCTAACAGACTCGGCCGTGTCCGCCCGACACGGTCGTGGCGCTGTTGGCAGGAGACTCGGCCGTGTCTGCATGACACGGTCGCGGCGCGAAGGGCCTATCGGCATTGACTCGGCCGTGTCTGGAACACGGTCGGGCCTCTGGCGAGACTTACGGCTTATCCGGACGAATGCAGCAGGCCGTGTCGGACGACACGGCCCGTCCGGCCGTGATGATCGGCAATAACGGCGGGTGAGCTAAAACGACCATAACTCTCTCGTCCGGACTCCGATTGACTCACCGTTTGAACCATTGGAAAGCTGACTTGATGCTTTATAATATTGCAAAGATTCAGAATTTTTTTGGAGTTTCCAAGAATTTATGGTGATTTTTTTCAAAGCCGAACTCATACTTAGAAAAGTCGTTTAGTAATCCTGAACTCAACAAAACGACACCGAAACCCGAACCTGAATACGAACCGAAGATACGGTTACGAAGTACTCACAAAGACGAATCTAAGAGCTAGTAGAACACACGATTCCGACCACCCGAAGGCTCGGAATCCGACAACGGAAGTAATTACCCAAAAATTTGGGAAATTACGAAAATGGCCCAAAACGTCCGAAAATCACGATACGCGATCGAAACACCAAACCAAAGCTTGCAACAAGAATAATAACATTAAATGAACTTACGAGAAACTCGAAACAACAGTATCGGACGAGATTCGCAAGAATCGAACTCAAGTGCGGAAAAGCGTCTAAAAAGCTCGGAACTCAGCAAAACGATACCGAAACGAACTCGGATGACAAAAGTGCAGAATTAAATATTCTCAGAATGACGAAACGGTCAAAAGCGAGTTGCCGAAACGGACCTCCGCCGAAAAATGAAAATTACCGGAAATCCGAAATTGCGGATATTACATTCTACCCTCCTTAAAAGAAGTTTCGTCCCGAAACTTAAAATAAGTAGGGAGAAGCAATATCCCAACAGGAAAGCTCAACGAGATACACAAGAAGCGCATAACTTTCGCCCATTGGCGAAACGTTACAAGAAATGCGAAAGAATATACAGCGTGAAAACACGCCCCACGACGACCATAACAACGCCACCGGCAATGATTCAAAACAATAACAACCAATTAACGACGCATCACATACCACATCATATGCACACATTAAATCAAAGAAACGTACGCGACAACAAGTCGCACCCGACTAAAACGGCTATGTGACAGAAACAAATAGAGTATTACGATAGAAATCATTCCGATTCTCATCAACAAGAAAATGTCTGACGTCAAAACACAAACAATTCAAGATAACGGAAAACGAGAATACCGGATATTACATTCTATCCTATTAAAATTAAGTTTCGTCCTGAAACTTAAAATAAAACATCATGATAGAATAGAAACAAAACCAAAAAGTTCACGCAACAAATATCAATCTCTACACGAATTACGGACAAAGTACGATACACAACTACATCACTTTGGACACCACCGGGCCCTCCCGAGTAGGAACGAAACCTCGATTCCCGAACATCCCGGCAACGGTCTCACAATGCACCGCTTGGTGCCCAGTTAGCCGCACTTAAAGCAATTAACCGGTGGCGAACGACAATTCCGTCTCGCATGACCTACACGATTGCAGTTAAAGCGAGTCTTCACACCGATCGTCTTACTCGCCTCTGCGGTAAGGTTCTTAGGCTGGTCAACCGAACGAGGAGTGCTCCCGGAAGGAAACGGCGAAGCAACGAGCTCACGAATCTTACTCCTCGGCCTCCGGGAAAATTTCTCGAGGTCTTCGTCTCTTACTCTGAACCGATTCCGTCACGAAACGGCCATCTCAATGGCTAAAGCTCGGTCTGATATTCCTTGGGCGGTACACATGAGCGGATCCATACTCTCACGGATATGGGGTTTCATGCGCATATTGAAGTATCGGACCTTATGCCTTCACTTCTCACTTGATCACGAACATAAGCCAACTGCCGATTATAATCGACTATCGCACAGGATATTGACACATCACAGGGGCGTAGCGAGAAAAACTCAACGATTCTGCGTTCACGAGCAGGCAACGGGCAATACTCTGCCTCCATGGCGGTCTTAAACTCAGCCCATGTAGGTGTACGATCTGCAGGCACTACGGCGTGCCACGATCTGCAGCTTCTTTGTCGAGTAGGTCTTGAGCAATGGGTACCCTCCTATCATCGGACAAGCTACGGCATCAAATATTTTGTCCAACTGGAAGAGCCAGTTTTCCCAACCTAACAAGTCGGGCGAACCCACAAAGCGGCGAGTGCATCTTCATCACATCTCGCAACCACTTACTAGTTCCGTTATCCCTATTTGGGTTCTCATCCCGACGTACGGCCTGATTCATCTGCACTAACTGGTCAACCACCTGACGAAGGATGGTGGCGGCGCCAACGTCAACATTAACGCTAGTCGAATGTCCCTGATCTGTACTGAGCTGATTGGTACTCGGCAAGGAGGGAGTCGCCCTCTCCTGCTCCCGATTACGACCACGACCACGGCCTCGACCTCGACCCCTTAGCATACTGAACGGACAACCAATCAGAATAACAAGATAGAACAAACCTCACATAATCAACATAAGCCCACCATCAGCAGCACAATGCAATATTCACACGTTCACATTGACAAAGATGAACGGCCTAAATCTCAGCATACATGGTTAAAACATTAAGCATACCATTGTGGTCCAACACCGGTAATATTTTAAAAAATATAAGTTTATCGAGGTACTTGTTCGAATGATAATATAAAAAAAAAATTCGCGAGTTCGAAATATTTTGCTGGGGTGAAATTTTGAAAGCACTTTGTTTAATACCTCGGTCATTTAATCAAAACCATGTATCTCAACATTTAGAAAACACTAAAACATTCTCCAGCGAGCACAACAACACTACCAACTTATCACAACCACTTAGCCCCAACACATGGACATAAGAAGTTCAAAATCCCAAAAACCAAAAATCGTTCTGCAAAATAAAGATTTCCCGAAATCCTTTAGTTCACAAACAAAACGACGGTAATATTTTACAATGTCCAAAGTACTTAAAAACACATTTTTCAAATACCGTCTGATGGTGTCATTTGAAAATACACGGCCCATTTGTCAAAATTTACAAATTTTAAAAATCCATATAAACCGTGGTTTGATCGAACCACCAAAATAGTTTCCAAAAATTGATTTCTACAAAAATTCTCAAATTGTAAAGTCCTTCAGAAAATATTTTTAAAGTTACCCATAGCGGACAAAAATTACAACATTCCAAAAACAGTCGAATTTAAAACCACATACTCAAATGGCAACCAGGGTCGCCAATTCAATCAAATGCATCTCGTGGTATCAAGTTTAAACACACAGCAAAATCATTCATCGGAGTTTCTCACAAACTCTACCGTTGATATCTTCACAGAACCCATCAAGGTTTACAACTTCCACCCCATACCACACCGCCCGGTGGTTCAAAGATAAAACAATAATGTGCCCAGTTCTATACACATACTATATGCCACAAGTACTAAACACAATTATATTACACAATACTGTGTAAAGAAAATAATGCACCACAATTAACTCACTAAGATAAAATCGAGATACACAGGTGCTTCGCATAAAAGAGGAGACTTACATCCACAGGTCGCACGGAGGTGACGGTCGCCCACGATACTAATCTCGTCCGACAACATAACCGACACGTTGTGACTACGCACAACTCAACTTGTCACCTGATGACTCAAACGACATGACAACACATTACTCGACAAATCACGACTTGACTCGACCCGACAGCCTAGGTTTCCGCAACCTAAGCTCTGATACCATAATTGTAACATCCCCAAAACCGTATGGGAATATTACACGCCGTAGACCCTTTCCACAAGGATCTACCAGGCTAAACATCCATAAATAACCAAATGCTTGCCCGGCCAGGGTCAAACAATATAATAATACAGATCGTATGGTCACCTACACGCGAATACACAGACCGATGAGGTCACACAACTCAATCAACAAAACTTACTTAAACGACATTACCCACACAGGGGTCGAAATACAATACAGCGGAAGACTGAAATCAACTCTGACAACACAACAAAAATCAGAATAACTCCAGACTCATGATTAGTATCGTAGCTCGTCATCCTCTTGTGCCAATCCTGTGTTGCTCCCCGAATGCATGTACACGGGCCAAAGCAGAGACATCCACCCCCCGATTACTCGGGGTTAGTAAAACTCCACTGTTTTACTAGTGCAAGTATCAAATCATACGAAATGTAACAAGCAATTAATAATCGTGATCACATATAATAATCAAGTATCAAATATTCCCGGGAGGTTTTCACAAGGGAAGATAAGCTATGAAGCATTCGAAAATAAGATTATCATCTCGGGAATTTTTAGAATTTCAAAACCTTAAGACCTCAAGTCTTGATTCACAAAACCTTTGAAAAACTTAAGGGCCTTAACCCAAAACTCGTTTCATAATTCAACAGTTTACAATACCGGAAACATTTCCATAAATCTCGTGGGCTCGGCCCAACATTATTTCTTAAAACTTTTCCTTTAAAAACTTTGATTTGAAAAGTATCATGCTCATGACACCGTGATCCACTGTCACGTGTCTCCGTAGGTTCAACAACCCGCACGGACTACATCACGCACAATTAAACAAACATAATCAACTCCGACACCGTGATCCACTGTCACGTGTCTCCGTAGGTTCAACAACCCGCACGGACTATTAACCAAACATAACCAATTCCGACACCGTGATCCACTGTCACGTGTCACCGTAGGTTCAACAACCCGCACGGACTATTAACCAAACATAACCAATTCCGACACCGTGATCCACTGTCACGTGTCTCCGTAGGCATAACAACCCGCACGGACTATATCAATCACAACAATCACACACACAGTCCACGACACGTAGTCCACCGCCACGTGTCACCGTAAGCCCGTCGAGCTCACCGGTTGGGCGCCGTGTCCGAAACTCATGGTCCACTGCCATGCGTTATCGTAGGCCTCGTCAGACCAGCACGATTGGACCTCAGTACCTCACTAAGTTCTGATCCCGTAGTCCACTGCCACGAATCTTCGTAGGTCCCGTCGAACCAACACGAGTGAACTTAGCGGTCACACACATATTCACATTCACATTACATACAACAATGAGCACAATTAATCAATCACCTTGATCGCCACAAAATCGTACATTGCACGCACCTAACACAACCTCGACACTCGCAACAACTATCATTAATCAACGACATTTAACCAACATAACACACATTCGGTACACAATACATTGCACAACCAAGTGTACAACCATCCCATATGTACGTCGCATTCCTGCACAAATGGCACAACGCCTAACACGTATACTGATATAACACTATTATCACAAAGCCTTCAAATTGCGGAAAACACAACCAACTCAAACGGAACATATTTACGAAGGCAAGCGAAGTCATCATACATCTCATACGTAATTACTAGTCGCAAGATACAAGTCGTATAGTAAGATACTTGCCTTAATAACCGCTACCAAACGCTCCGAAGAACACGATTTGACCGGGAAGCTCGGACCCCGAAGAAGACAATGAACGGAAGGGTTCCGACTCGAGTTCTTCACAAGAATTCGACCCTAACAACATAAATTCAATAAATCATCGATCATACGAGGAAGAATAATCGTAGAACGCCCGAAAACCCCTCTATGACATTTTACCGGACACCTTCAAGGCGCCGACCAAGAACTCGACCAAAACAACGAATCGATATGATCCAACCATGGAATAATAAAGGAAATGATATAATACATCTAAATATTCATCAATCCATCATAATCCTAAGTTAAATCGGATTAAACGGACGAAATCGAACAAAATACCCAAAATCCCCAAAATTAGATTTCTAGAAAATCTGACCTGATTCGCTCGATCAAAGGATGTTATAGGATGAATGATTGATGATATGAACTCCAAGACTTCATGGATTCATTGTCCAACAACATCTCTAGATGATTCACACACCCACAGCCGCGTACGGGAAGAGGAAGAATGAAAAATGGCTGAAGAAAACGCCGAGCCTTAAATAGGTGACAGACTCGACCGTGTCCGCTGACACGGTCGTGGCGCGCTGTTGGCCGGAGACTCGACCGTGTCTGCATGACACGGTCGCGGCGCGAAGGGGCCTATCGGCATTGACTCGACCGTGTCACGGAACACGGTCGGGCCTCTGGGCAGAGACTTCTGGCTTATCCGGACGAGTACGGCACGGGCCGTGTCGGACGACACGGCCGAGTCCGGCCGGCAGTGATCGGCCAATAACGAGCGGGTGAGCTAAAACGACCATAACTCTCTCGTCCGGACTCCGATTGACTCACCGTTTGAACCATTGGAAAGCTGACTTGATGCTTTATAATATTGCAAAGATTCAGAATTTTTTTGGAGTTTCCAAGAATTTATGGTGATTTTTTTCAAAGCCGAACTCATACTTAGAAAAGTCGTTTAGTAATCCTGAACTCAACAAAACGACACCGAAACCCGAACCTGAATACGAACCGAAGATACGGTTACGAAGTACTCACAAAGACGAATCTAAGAGCTAGTAGAACACACGATTCCGACCACCCGAAGGCTCGGAATCCGACAACGGAAGTAATTACCCAAAACTTTGGGAAATTACGAAAATGGCCCAAAACGTCCGAAAATCACGATACGCGATCGAAACACCAAACCAAAGCTTGCAACAAGAATAATAACATTAAATGAACTTACGAGAAACTCGAAACAACAGTTTCGGACGAGATTCGCAAGAATCGAACTCAAGTGCGGAAAAGCATCTAAAAAGCTCGGAACTCAGCAAAATGATACCGAAACGAACTCGGATGACAAAAGTGCAGAATTAAATATTCTCAGAATGACGAAACGGTCAAAAGCGAGTTGCCGAAACGGACCTCCGCCGAAAAATGAAAATTACCGGAAATCCGAAATTGCGGATATTACAGAAGGAGGTTCTAATAGTAACATGAGTGATGAAGACGAAGACGAAGATTTCATCAATCAAAATAACCTCGCTCTTATGGCTAGAAGTTCATTCGACGAAAGCTATGTCGAAAGCCAAGTAAGTAGTTCTTACGATGAGTTATTTGAAGCATTCGAATTATTGCATACCGATTTTCAAAATGCTTTAAGTGAAATAAAATCCCTCCAATCTAAAAATAAATTATTGGAAACTGAAATTTCTAAAATTCTTGAAAAAGGGAAAATTGTCGAGACCGATCATCCTAAATGCTATGAAAATGAGAATAATTTAAAGAATGATTTTTTGAAAGTTCAAGACGGACTTAAAGTTTTGACAAAGAAATTTTCATGTGGTAATGATAAATTTAAACAAATGCTATTTGTTCAAAAATATACTTTGAATAGACAGGGGTTAGAATTCAACCAAATTTAAAAACTGAATCTGTAAATTTGAAAATACCCTGTTGCGACAAATGTTTAAAAATTCGGCATCATATTTCAAATTGTAAAAGCCCACATCGGACGATTAAAATTAAAAAGATTTGGATTCCTGAATGAACCACTATTCGGAATATCGCCTCTTTAAATGAAAAACGACCAACTTTCGGTTGGATCCCCAAAAATTAATTCTCATGAATAAATATTTTACTCAGGGGGAGTTTACCCTTTATGCATTTTTATCATGCTCAATCTTACCATATTTATAGTTTTTGCTGATCACAAAAAAAGGGGAGAAAATAGTTGAATGGAATAAAAGAAGAATGATATAAGGGGAGAAAATGAGAAAGCGTCATGGAAGAATGACGAAAATATATTCAAATAGTGAAAGGAGATGAAAAATACGAAGAAGTTGAAAAATGAAAAGAAGAAGTAGAAAAGGAGAGAGAGAAAACATGGTAGAAGAAACTAACGAAACGGACAACGTCGAAAACTTTGATATGTGTTTATATATATATATATATATATTATTTTGCAGGTTTTATCCCATTCAAGGTGTTGTTTTGTAATCATCAAAAATAAGGAGATTGTTGGAATATTTTATTCCAAATATTCATTATCGAGTTTTGATGATTAGTTATTAAACAAAGGAAAACAACAAGGAAGCTAAACAAAACAATGAAGAAATCGAAGAAGCAAAAAGTTGGAAATTGCAAGCATAATGTTGGCTATGAAGCATGCATAACGTACGTAATATAAAGCTACCTGATCAGACGAGTCAGAAAAGTTGACTGCTGATAACAAGCTTAACGCACGCTATATGCAATGTATAGCGCATGCTATCCAAGGTGATTAACGTACGTAACACAAACATGTTAACGTACGTAATGAGTTGTTTCAGAATTCAAACAAGATGAACATTGAAAAAAGTCCGAGTCAAAGTCAAGGAATCAAACGGACATTTTGACAAATGCATGCAATGGATATATGAGTTAACGCACGCTACGAAGACAGAATAACATACGCTATTGTATGAACTTAATGTACGTAAAGGTGAAGAGTTAACGTACGTAAAGGAAGAAACGAAAGCCACTGGACTGAAACTGGATGCAGATAATGTACGCTACAGGATAGCTATAACGTACGTAACGAGCTTAACGTATGCTACGCAGGAAGGCTAGAGCACGCTAAAGAGATAAATGAAGCTAACGGCTAGTTGGAGGAAAATGGCTATAAATACCAAACCATTTGGTATCAATCTACACAACAACCTTGAGCAAATCAATCATACTTGAGATATCATTGTAATCATTCTAGTTGTTGTACTTGAGCTTATACTGTCAAGAGTTTGAGTGTGATACACGAAAACTCATACACGGGGGGTAAAAGAAAGGATAAGATTCGATTCGGTGTTATTAGGATCAAGGATCCGGCATTGTTAGAATCACAATCTATACCCGAGTGAGGTTTGTCTAGCACCCATAGAAAGCTAGATAGGTTGATTCCTTGTCCGATAGAAAAGGAAAACGGTTTAACTTGGACTGACAAAAAGACAAGTGATTGTACGGTTAATCTCGGACCGATAGAAGACAAGAATTGTAACAGTTATCCCTCGACCAATAGAAGAGAGGTGCAGAGGTTGATCTTTAGCCTATAGAAGAAGATACAAAGAGAAAACATAGGCACATTCGGCCGAACCTCTATAAATCTTGTGTCGTTTATTTTTCGCACCTTTAAATATGCTTCCACACAACAACGTGTATACCGAATATTGCTCCAACAGCTATCACGGGACGCGAATAATCATTGGGAATATGTTGATATGTATGATTAGGTCGTGGATCCCATGTTTGTGATCGGAACGGTATGATGGGGTTGCGAACTCGTGTTTTCATATCGGATTGGTATTTTGGCAGATGATCTTTGGGTTGTGTCCCTAAGTGGTTTCGTTAAGTGAGAATTCTCAAATGTTTTCAAAACTCCCGTGATCTTAAATTTTTTTCTCAAAATGTATATTGAGTTGCATTCCCATTTTTCGTGTTTTGAACTGTTCCATTCAAGTAAATTATCTCGGGAGGTCTATTTTTATTTATAACTGGATGACCATTCACGATTATTATGTTCTTGGAGTACCATCTGTAGGGATTGTATTTGTATCTTATACTTGCACTAGCAAAACAGTGGAGTTTCGCTAACCCCCGAGTAATTGGGGGATGGATGTCTGTATTGCGTCTAGGTACTTGCAGGTTATTGGGGAGTGAATCGCAGGATCAGTACGAGGGATGATGGAATGACGACAATACTAATCACATGAAGACCAGTGTTGAGTATTTTGGTCAAGTCTTGTTGTTTTGTCTTTCCATTGTGGTGTTTTCCCGTCTTATGGGAGTGTTGATGTATTCTGACCCCTGCGCGGGTATGAGTTGTGAGAAAGAGTTGTGTATATGTAAGTTGTATGTTGTAGCAAAAGACCCAATGGGTCAAATGGTTCGTTATTTAGCCATGTCGGCATGTATTATGTTGTTTTGGTTTATGTATTTAGCTTGGTAGATCCTCACGGAGAGGGTCTGGGGCACTGTAATATTCCCAAGTGGTTTGGGGGTGTTACAGTAATATTCCCAAGTAGATTAAGGGTGTTACAGCATATGGTATCGGAGCTTAGGTTGTGGAAACCTAGGCTGTCGGGTCAAGTCGTATATTATTGAGTCTCGTCTTGTCGGATTTTGTCTGACTGAGTTGTGTCGCGACGCGTTGTCTGAGTTATCGATCGTGATTAGTATCATGTTGCAGCCATCATTTTCATGTGGCCTGTGGATGTAAGTCTCCTCTTTTATGTGTTTTATCTTTGTTTCATGACTCTGTTTACATGCGTGTCATGGAGATGCAATTCGTATTTGATACTTGTGGTATATTACGTATTTAATGAGCTGGAGGTATTGATGGATTTAACACCGAGTGGTGTAGTATGATATGAAACATTGAACCTTGATGTGTTTCAAAAAAATGTATCGATTGTAGAGTTTATTGAGAAACTCAGATGCATAGTTTTGACGTGTGTTTGAATTTCGGAGTAATGAGTTCTATTTGATGAATTGGTGATTTTGAATGCCGTGTAGGCATGTGTTTGAGAATTGCTTATTTTGGCTAATTGTTATATGCTACAAATGTGTTTCCATTGGAAAATATGTCTGTTGCATGCGTATTTAAAAACACTTTCCCGTAATTTCATAGACTTGAATAAGTTTGTGGAAAACTAATTTTCGAAAATGTTTTTGACGGTGCGGTTAAGTGGCAGTTTTGTATGGATTTTGAAAATTGTTTGAGCCGGCCTTGTATTCTCAAATGAAACCCCACGACGGTATTTAAGGAAGTGTTTTAAAGTATTTTGGACATTTCGTAGAAAGGTTGCCGTCGTTAATCTTTTGTCATGTTTGAGAGGAATTTTTCGGAAATTATTTAAATGCATTGGTTTTATTTTCAAATAATTCGAGTACACGATTTAAACCTTTCACACCATAAAATTTGTATATTTCAAAATAAAAATGTGATATTTACCTTCAAAAATAAATAGTGAAAGATGAAAAATCTTACTCGATTTAAACTTTAAACTTGGATTGGAAAATCATCTGTATTAAATTGGTTAATGCATGCTAATTGTGTACTTAGCGAACGTTAAGATGTGATGTGTGTGTAACGTGGATTTATCACTTAGAGTAAGAGACTAGAGATTAAACTAAAGTGTTAGCTTGTGAGGCCAAGTGATTTGATTTATTGTCGTGTTTCCTTTCTCGTTAAGGAATTTTGGATTGAGTATTCGATTGTGTTTTGCATTAGTTGGACCGTCTTTGTAACTCGTATGATGTTATCCGGATTAGATTGTCGGTTGTGGAAGTGATTAGTGCTAATATGAATGGTTTGTTCAATTGGGAATGATTCGGTGAAACCTTCGAGGGTCGATGCTAAGAGGGCATGGCCATGCGATACCGTGTATGTTGTTATTTGAGATAATGATAAGTGATTACATGGTCATCTTGATAATGTCGAACTCGAGGAAACTTGTTGTTCCGTGTTATGGTTTTGCAAAGATTTTCAAAACAAACGGTTATGAACTGTGGTTCTAGTTTTGATAAAACAGCCCGAGGTACCATAAGTGTTGAGATTCCGGATACAAAATCAAGTACACAGCGGAATAATAAAACTCAATATAAAGAATCCCACACATGATCGATCAAGTAACGCATATACAAAAAATAAAACAAATGAAGACAAAGGATCAAAGTCCCATACCTTTGAAGCCTTTGATAGTATCTTCATATGTTGATGATGATCAAGAACCCGAGTGTAACACCCCAAACTAGGCGGGTATTACAGTGCCGTGGACCCCCCGACTGGGACCCACCAGGCGAATGAAAATGAATGAATTACACAGGTAAATGTAGTACCGAACCACATTACAACATCAATTACTCCGATGAGGAGTTTTATACAACACACCCAGGATAAAATAGAATACATGTGTATTTTATGTGACGATAAAATACACAACACTGAATGAAATGAGCATTCAAACGGAATGTCTGCAGCGGAATAAATAAAGGAAACACAAATGGTGAATAAATGACTGAGCAGTGGGGCCCCTACTAGTATCATGGGACTCGCCGTCAACATGCTCATCCCGTGCCTTTGCCTTGCCGTGACACGAAAACAAAATCCCCAACGGGGTCGATTATACAGAACAACAATCCTCAAGAGTTGAAATTACACAATCATGAATTAATCAAGTGATGAAATATTCTTAATTATGAATTACGCTGAAGAGGAGCATCATAGTACGCCCGTGATCTCTGTGCAAGTGTACAAGACGAATGTCCGGACACACCCGTCCTTGTACCTAATTAGTCTCACGGAGGTAAGCGTTACCGTGTGCACGGTCCGATGTATCGGTGAACCCAATACATGACCATCATGTGCCCGACTAAAAATTCCACACAGCCACACCCGACCACGCAATATGAACCCGGAAGGTCACATGAACGAGAATGACCATGATGAAAACCAATGAATAATAATTAGACAAGGCCAAGATGACTCACCGATATGAAAGTAATAGTGACGTGATTGATAAACCAATGAAAAGATTTGGAACCGTCGTTCCTCGTGAATGAAATGATTATTCGACACTTACAAGTCTCAAAATGATTAATATTATGATGAATGAATTATGATTATGAGCAATCAACAACAAAAGGAATGAGTATCCTTTTAACCGAGTAAGATTTAACTTACACAATACCGATGAAGAATGTCCGTCCACGAACAACGTCCTAACCAAGATACCGATCGCTCGAACAACCTTGAATAACAATAATTACCAACAATCGTTCAATACACGTATCAAACAACAAAACACGACTAACCCAAGGGTCGAAACAACGATAAACAAACTCATAGGCATTCCAACGAATACATAACCGACCGCACAACTTCGGAAATATCCATCCGAATATGTCGAAACCCACACCAAAATGAGTATTTCGAACTAACAAAACACTTCAAGGATATCAATAATCCATTAGGAATCCATAATTCATGATTACAACGACATCAATCGGAAAATCCCCAATTAACGAAGTCAACCCCAAGAGTTCTTGAAAACAATTCCGAAAATAACCATTAAATCCGTAGGAATATATTTATCCAAGTAGATAATCCATAACTTAACATATCCCAATGATAATCCAAGCTTACGAAGAAATCGGAAGGAAAACCCAAAATCCGAAATTCTAGATCCAAGAAATTAATACCTTTGATTCGACGTTTGGAGATGATGAAGTGATGATAAATTCAACTCAAAGACTTGAAGATGATGATTGATGATTACACCTCGAAGAATCCCCTCTGGATCGCTCGGAATCGCCCAAAAATACCGAAGGAATGAAATGAGATGAAAAATGACGAACTCTGACTAAACTGTCCAATTTATACTCAGTCCAGGTTAGCGTGCGCTAGCCCTTGTGCATAGCGTGCGCTAACGAGTAATTTGGGTAGTCCAGTACCCACTGTCCGAACACGGTAGCGCGCGCTACGTACCTCTTTGTAGCGTGCGCTACGGCCATACTACTAGCGTGCGCTAATATCCATTGTTAGCGTGCGCTAGCGAAATATTTGACGCCCAGTACTGGAGTCCAGAAAACCATCTGCCCTCTGATCTAACCTCGATAGCGTGCGCTACAACCATTATTTAGCGTGCGCTAATATATCGGTTGCGTACGCTAACAACAATGCATAGCGCGCGCTATGAATAAACCCGGTGCAGTCCAGTAGCCACTGGACTCAACCTGATCCGCCCCTAGCGCGCGCTACTCCACACATGTAGCGTGCGCTACTACGACCCGCTAGCGCGCGCTACTTACCACTCGTAGCGTGCGCTACCATTATTCTCACCTGCAGTCCAGTACCTTCTGGACTGCAGCTAAGGTAGCCTTAGCGTGCCCTAAAGCTGAGCGGTAGCGTGCGCTACCTCTACCCAATTAGCGTACGCTAAAAGGAGTATGTAGCGTGCGCTACTCCTCAAGCACAGCTTGCAACGAAAATGACAATGATGATAAACACGGCACGAAACTCCAATCAGATTAATGATGAATGACGATCGATACTCGATACAATTACTCTGAATGATGAATACCATGACTGAATCTGAGTGACAAATGATCAATAATGAATGAAATTACTGAGTATCAAATACTGAATGATAATTACTGAATGATAATTACTGAATGATAATTACTGAATTACAAGGGTATTACATACACCCCCTTAAAAGAGTTTCGTCCCGAAACTAAGGGTCAAACAACTCGGGATAACTCTCCCGCATACTATCCTCGGTTTCCCAAGTAGCCTCTTCGACTCCGTGTCTAGACCACTGAATTTTAACCAAAGGAATCGTCTTATTCCTCAACTGCTTGATTCGCCGCTCTAAAACTCGTATAGGACGTTCCTCATATGAATGATCATCGGCAATCTCGATTTCATCGAACTGAAGTATGTGACTCGGGTCGGCAACATACTTCCGCAACTGAGAGACATGAAACACATTATGAATTCGGCTCAACGCCGGAGGTAAAGCCAATCGATAAGCTAACTCGCCCACCCGATCCAAAATCTCAAACGGTCCAATGAATCTCGGACTCAACTTTCCCCTCTTCCCAAAACGGAAGATACCACGACTCGGGGATACCTTGACCAACACATGGTCACCAGCCTCGAACTCCAATGGTCGACGACGGTTATCCGCATATGATTTCGCCGACTACGAGCGGTCAACAAACGACTCATGATCAAAGCTACCTTCTCACGGGCGGCTATAAGCATATCGGGCTCGGTGCCGATTGATTCTGATAAGTCGTCCCAACACAACGGAGATCGACAACGACGACCATACAAGGCCTCGTAAGGTGCCATCTTGATCGAAGCATGCCAACTATTATTATACGTGAACTCGATCAATGGTAGTTGGGCTTCCCAATCGTCTTTCCAATCGAGGACGCATGCCCTCAACATGTCCTCTAAGGTCTGAATCGTCCTCTCTGATTGTCCGTCGGACTGAGGATGAAAAGCGGTACTGAGATTAAGCTGAGTTCCCATAGCACGATGAACTGATTTCCAAAAGTGCGACACAAACCGTCCGTCACGATCGGAAACGATACTTTTAGGAGTACCGTGCAGTCTTACTATCTCCTTGATGAATAACTGGGCCAGTCTCTCGGGACCCCACGTATCCTTGATCTCAAGGAAATGAGATGATTTAGTTAAGCGGTCCACGATCACCCAGATCATATTCATGCCACGACGACTCGTCGGCAAACTCGTGATGAAATCCATAGAAATGTCTTCCCACTTCCATTCGGGAATAGGAAGAGGTTTGACATACCCGATCGCCGATGTTCAATCTTAACTTGTTGTGAGTTAAGCATCTCGAAACAAATTCTGCGACTTCTCGCTTCATATTACTCCACCGGTAATTTTGTTTCAAGTCCTTGTACATCTTGCTAGACCGGATGAGCGGAATAAGGGGTAGCATGAGCTTCTTTCAAAATCGAGTTTTCAACTCGTCATTTGCCGGTACACACAACCGATTCTTAAACCTCAAAAGTCCATCCTCGTGGACCACAAATCAGGGCTTTCCCGAGCCACATCCTCTCGGATGCGCAACAATGATGGGTCCGAACCCCGATTCTCCCCGATTGCATCCTCAAGAGATGATGAAATCTCTAACATACAAAGTCGTCCCCCGAACTCGCCGGCTGACCTCGATCTCGGGTCTAAGGAGTTCCCTTTGAAGCTCCTTACAGGCTGTTAGCGGGCAAGCATCCGCTCCCGAACGGACTTACGACTCAAGGCGTCGGCGACAACGTTCGCCTTGCCCGGGTGATAGAGGATCTCGATATCATAATCTTTGATTAATTCCAACCACCGTCTCGACGCATATTTAACTCCTTCGAGTAAATATATACTTTAAGCTCTTATGATCGGTGAATATCTGACAGGTGACGCCATAAAGGTAATGACGCCAAATCTTCAAAGCGAACACCACGGCTGCTAGCTCCAGGTCGTGGGTCGGATAATTAACCTCGTAAGGTCTCAATTGCCGTGAAGCATAGGCAATAACTTTCCCGTTCTGCATGAGCACACATCCGAGACCCTGTCCGGATGCATCACTATAAACCACAAATCCTTCCGTCCCCTGCGGCAAGGAAAGTACAGGTGCTGACATTAACCGACTCTTGAGTTCCTCAAAACTCCGTTGACACGCGTCGGACCACGTGTATTTCTTATCCTTCCGCAATAAGTTCGTTAAGGGTTGAGCGATTCTAGAAAATCCTTCCACAAATCGCTGATAATAACCCGCTAATCCGAGGAAACTTCGGATTTCCTTAACGTTCTTCGGAGGTAGCCAATCTCGAATAGCCTCCGTCTTCTGAGGATCGACACGAACTCCGTCTGATGAAATTACATGTCCGAGAAAAGTCACTTCGGACATCCAGAACTCACATTTAGAAAACTTCCCATAAAGTTGTTCTCGTCTCAACACGTCGAGCACTCGATGAAGGTGAGACTCGTGTTCCTCCCGGTCACGAGAATAAATCAAAATGTCATCGATGAAGACAACAACAAACCGATCCAAAAAGTCGATGAAAACCCGATTCATTAACTCCATGAATACCGCAGGTGCATTAGTGAATCCAAACGGCATAACCACAAACTCATAGTGACCATAGCGTGTTCGAAACGCCGTCCTCGCGATATCCGACTCTCGAATCCGCAACTGATGATATCCAGATCTTAAGTCGATCTTGGAAAATACTGAAGCTCCCTGAAGTTGATCTAAGAGATCGTCAATACGGGGTAAGGGATACTTATTCTTGATCGTCACCCTGTTCAACTCCCGATAATCAATACATAAGCGGAATGAACCATCCTTCTTCTTGACAAATAACACTGGTGCTCCCCACGGAGACGCACTCGGGCGAATATAACCCTTCTCGAACAACTCTTCAAGTTGGTTCTTTAATTCCTGCATTTCGGTCGGGGCCATCCGGTACGGCGCCTTCGATATCGGGGACGTACCAGGCTCCAACTCAATCGTGAATTCCACATCCCTCTGTGGAGGCAAACCAGGTAGCTCGTCTGGAAAAACATCGGCATATTCCCTCACTACCGGAATATCCGTTAACATTACTGATGACTTCTCGGTTTTGGCCATATAGCACCAATAACCGACACATCCCTGATTGAGTAATCTTACTGCTTTCATTGAATTAATGACCTTACGAGCAGTAGGGATTACCTCCCTTAAACACACATTCAACTCCATCGTCTGAAATGATAGTGACCATACGCTTACGGACATTAATGATGGCGTCATGACGATCCATCCAATCAATACCCAAGATGACGTCGTCCCTCGGCAAATCTACCACGATTAGGTCCGCTGGCCATACACGACCATGGCGAATCGGACAATTCTGAATCTCACGATTACGATAATTCGTCTACCATCGGGTAGGCCAATGACATAAGGCTCACAACTAGTAGCACTACCCAGACGTAGTCTACTCAAACATGACTCGAAATGAATGAATGCGATGCACCAAAGATCGAAAAGAGTACACACAAGTTGAGATAGAATATCGAGTGTACACGAGATCATTCGGGCCTCTGGATCATCGGTCTTCTTCATCTCATAAATCCGGGCTTGCTAGTCCCGACACGCAACTCCGTCGATGGCTAAAAGCTCCACCTTTAGTCGCTCCCGTCGTTTTAAGCAGCCGATTGAAGTGCTTTGATTACGAGCAGTGGCGCTTAGGTGCCTGAGATGACGTCTGAGTAGGTTTGGAGTCCCTACGGCAAAAACGGGCCTTATGTCCCACAATTCCACAGTTATGACACGTGACAGACTGTCTCGGACACTTGGTGCTGACATGACCAAGATCCCCACAGTTGAAACAGGTGATGGCCGAACTGGCCGCTCGAGACTGAGATTCCGCGGGTTTAGACGCTAGGGGAGGTCGCTCAGAAAAAGTAGAGCCCGCCCGCGGTTTCTTGAAAGTGGCCTGACTCCCGTCAGACTGATTACGGTTCTTGGACTTCTTGCTAGCAGACGAAGGTTGCTGCTTAGCAATTTCCTTAGCCGTAAGCTCGTAAGTGAGAGCTTTCTCAATGAATTCGGCCAACGTGGTGCAATTATGATTAAGTAACTGAAGTCTCATACGGGGTTTCAGCCTCTTGCTGAAATATTTGATCTTATCCGCCTCTGAATGAATGATGGATGAGGCGAAAGGAATAAGTTCCTGAAATTTCTCGGCAGTGGCGAGAACATCCTCGTCTGTTGAGGGGTCGGGGGTGAGCAATTCCGACAGCTTGGCCTCTCTGAGTGGGGCCGGATAATACCTCTCCATCATGAGAGTCTTGAACTGATCCCAAGTACAAGATCCTTCGGTGGGCTTCAACGACAACCACCAAGAATGTGCGCTCTTACCAAGGTAGTAAGCCGCAACAGAAACTTTGTGTCCCTCGGGACACTCTACCATAGCAAACAGCTTCTCGAAATGCTCGAGCCAATGAATGATATCTGCCGGCTCAGACGAGCCCTCAAAAGTAGGTGGCCTCTGGCGAGAGATATCGCCGATGATGTTACTCACATTCCTCTCTTGCCTCGAGGTGGCGGCGGAGGAGCCTGCGGTCCCGATTGACGGAGTTATGCATCGTCTCCATCAACCGAGCCATCCGAGTCATTTGGGCCATCATGCCCCGCATAAATGCGAGTGGATCAACCGGACACCCTCCGAGAGCCGTGTCCGGTGCGACTCCCGATAATGAATGATCGCGTCAGTGAATGAGTGGCGGCGTCATTGCTCGATGAATTAGCATTATTCCTCGCGTTTGCACGTGTATTCACACGAGCTCTCGGGATTCGGCCCGCTCCACGGCCTCGTCCTCCACGTCCTCTGCCAGCCCTTTCCATACTGAAGTGGAAAGTCATATGATGATTATATATCTCGCATAAGTATCACATTATGATTATATTATGAAATGATGAAAATGAGCATACGCGCTCAAATACAGCGATTACATGAATGATCAATTGACGTGACATGATTATCTGATGAAGTTACTGAAATGATTATCTTGAATGAGTTAACAAGATTAATGATTCGATCTTACTGATAAACAAATGAACAATGAAATGAATTGACTGATTAATGAGTTAACCTGACCGTCCTGGTCAACGTGACAATGATGATTGAGGATTGTTAACTGATGAATTATGAATGAATGATTAATGCCAGAAATTATACCATGGCATTAAAAATCTTACAGTTCTTGGTCTGATTGGCTCGGCATTTGCACAGGTCATACGTGATGCGAAAGTCCAATGATACTAGTCCGATGACGATGATTTCAAATGAGACATGACTTGGAGGGTAGTATTCAAAACCACGCTCCGATACCAACTCTGTAACACCCCAAACTAGGCGGGTATTACAGTGCCGTGGACCCCCCGACTGGGACCCACCAGGCGAATGAAAATGAATGAATTACACAGGTAAATGTAGTACCGAACCACATTACAACATCAATTACTCCGATGAGGAGTTTTATACAACACACCCAGGATAAAATAGAATACATGTGTATTTTATGTGACGATAAAATACACAACACTGAATGAAATGAGCATTCAAACGGAATGTCTGCAGCGGAATAAATAAAGGAAACACAAATGACTGAATAAATGATCGAGCAGTGGGGCCCCTACTAGTATCACTGGGACTCGTCGCCGTCAACATGCTCATCCGTGCCTTTGCCTTGCCGTGACACGAAAACAAAATCCCCAACGGTCGATTACACAGAACAACAATCCTCAAGAGTTGAAATTACACAATCATGAATTAATCAAGTGATGAAATATTCTTAATTATGAATTACGCTGAAGAGGAGCATCATAGTACGCCCGTGATGTCTGTGCAAGTGTACAAGACGAATGTCCGGACACATCCGTCCTTGTACCTAATTAGTCTCACGGAGGAAAGCGTTACCGAGTGCACGGTCCGATGTATCAGTGAACCCAATACATGACCATCATGTGCCCGACTAAAAATTCCACACACCCACACCCGGCCACGCAATATGAACCCGGAAGGTCACATGAACGAGAATGACCATGATGAAAACCAATGAATAATAATTAGACAAGGCCAAGATGACTCACCGATATGAAAGTAATAGTGACGTGATTGATAAACCAATGAAAAGATTTGGAACCGTCGTTCCTCGTGAATGAAATGATTATTCGACACTTACAAGTCTCAAAATGATTAATATTATGATGAATGAATTATGATTATGAGCAATCAACAACAAAAGGAATGAGTATCCTTTTAACCGAGTAAGATTTAACTTACACAATACCGATGAAGAATGTCCGTCCACGAACAACGTCCTAACCAAGATACCGATCGCTCGAACAACCTTGAATAACAATAATTACCAACAATCGTTCAATACACGTATCAAACAACAAAACACGACTAACCCAAGGGTCGAAACAACGATAAACAAACTCATAGGCATTCCAACGAATACATAACCGACCGCACAACTTCGGAAATATCCAATCCCGAATATGTCGAAACCCACACCAAAATGAGTATTTCGAACTAACAAAACACTTCAAGGATATCAATAATCCATTAGGAATCCATAATTCATGATTACAACGACATCAATCGGAAAATCCCCAATTAACCGAAGTCAACCCCAAGAGTTCTTGAAAACAATTCCGAAAATAACCATTAAATCCGTAGGAATATATTTATCCAAGTAGATAATCCATAACTTAACATATCCCAATGATAATCCAAGCTTACACGAAGAAATCGGAAGGAAAACCCAAAAATCCGAAATTCTAGATCCAAGAGATTAATACCTTTGATTCGACGTTTCGGAGATGATGAAGTGATGATAAATTCAACTCAAAGACTTGAAGATGATGATTGATGATTACACCTCGAAGAATCCCCTCTGGATCGCTCGGAATCGCCCAAAAATACCGAAGGAATGAAATGAGATGAAAAATGACGAACTCTGACTAAACTGTCCAATTTATACTCAGTCCAGGTTAGCGTGCGCTAGCCCTTGTGCATAGCGTGCGCTAACGAGTAATTTGGGTAGTCCAGTACCTTGTCCGAACACGGTAGCGCTACGTACCTCTTTGTAGCGTGCGCTACGGCCATACTACTAGCGTGCGCTAATATCCATTGTTAGCGTGCGCTAGCGAAATATTTGACGCCCGATCGGAGTCCGTAAAACCATCGCCCTCCGATCTAACCTCGATAGCGTGCGCTACAACCATTATTTAGCGTGCGCTAATATATCGGTTGCGTACGCTAACAACAATGCATAGCGCGCTATGAATAAACCGGTGCGATCCGGTAGCCACTGGACTCAACACGATCCGCCTAGCGCGCTACTCCACACATGTAGCGTGCGCTACTACGACCCGCTAGCGCGCGCTACTTACCACTCGTAGCGTGCGCTACCATTATTCTCACCTGCAGTCCAGTACCTTCTGGACTGCAGCCAAGGTAGCCTTAGCGTGCGCTAAAGCTGAGCGGTAGCGTGCGCTACCTCTACCCAATTAGCGTACGCTAAAAGGAGTATGTAGCGTGCGCTACTCCTCAAGCACAGCTTGCAACGAAAATGACAATGATGATAAACACGGCACGAAACTCCAATCAGATTAATGATGAATGACGATCGATACTCGATACAATTACTCTGAATGATGAATACCATGACTGAATCTGAGTGACAAATGATCAATAATGAATGAAATTACTGAGTATCAAATACTGAATGATAATTACTGAATGATAATTACTGAATGATAATTACTGAATTACAACCGGGTATTACACCGAGCACGAGCACGAAATCCCTTCGTCCCAAACACCAAAAATACGATGTCTCTACTTCACACGCGTCGGAACTTGCACGGAAAAATCAACGAGACACTATTCTATCAAGAACACGGCTAGGGAAACTCGTAGAAATTTTTCTCTTTTATTTTTCTTACTTTTCTTCCACCTCTAAGATGAAGAACACTTGAAAAAAAAATATTTCTCCCCTCTCTCTTTGGTTTGGCTGAATGGTGGTGTCTTGGTGGAGTTGTGTTGATATCAATAATATACTCATCACAAGACAAAATGATGAGATAAATCAATAAAAAAATATACACTTAACACTATATTTGGAATCATGAGGAAAGTCATCACCATCCACCAACAACATAAAGACAACCGATGTGGAAAGGGGGAGGGGGCGGCCTACTAGGAAAGTGCTAGGAAATGGGCCGAGTTACTCGGCTCGTGTAATGGACGTTCATCAATCGACTTCGTTAAATACACTCCGTTTTATCATCAATGTATTTATACTAATTAATTAATCCAATTAATTAATTATATCAAATACAAATATATTTCTCTAAGAAATATAATTTATGAATTAAATTAATTACCCAGTAATTTAATTTCAATTTATAAGACCGCTATTTGATTTATCCAATAAATCATAATTTAGATATTCAATATCTAATATTAATAGAGAGATAGTAAATTCATATTTATCCGTCAACGATTCTGATGCGCAACTCTGTAGGTCCGTCTCAGCCGGCATTAGGAGGAACCAATGAGTACGGGCAGCACTTAGCCAGCCCAGCGGTCCGCACAGTAAATCCCGACCGAGAACGAATGAAGGGATCATTCCAGATCCATTTTTGTTGGTCCCCATAATGATGAAGACTGTCCTCACTATACCAACACGAGTGTTTTCTAGCGCGCTTTGTCCTCACTCACGCGCACTTGAGAAACTTCCCAGGGGGTCACCCATCCCATAACTACTCCAAGCCAAGCACGCTTAACTTTGGAATTTCTATGAGATGGCTATCAGAAAAGAAGATGCATCTTGTTGGTATGAGTAGTCCAAATCAATTCATTTAACCACTTTCTAGTGCAGATCTCACAGGTCGAATCGCAAGCCGTGCCTCGCGCATTTTTAAGTCCATGCAGGCAGGATGCTGGACCGAATCTCAACAATCCCCCTCCCAATATCTGCCAATATTTCAGCTCCAGAGTCTGGAAACCTCCGCGAACTAGATTTGATCACACAGCCCTCTAGTGGCTAGATTCATTCACACAGTCGTCCAACACTTGACTTCAGCATCTTTTCTAGCTCCGTTACTTCTGCTGCGCCAGTATCTCAGTTGCAGCATACTAGATTTGATCACATAGCCCTCCAGCTCCTGACAACCTCCACAGCGCCAACATCTTAGTTCCGGCCAACTGGCAACATTTGCTGCATGCCCGCCTCTTAGTTCCAATACTCTGGCAGCCTCCACTGTAGGATACATCGAGGGAATCCGCACCCGTGACCTGCTCTGATACCAATTGTTGGTCCCCATAATGATGAAGACTGTCCTCACTGTACCAACACGAGTCTTTTCTAGCGCGCTTTGTCCTCACTCACACGCACCTGAGAAACTTCCCAGGGGGTCACCCATCCCATAACTACTCCAGGCCAAGCACGCTTAACTTTGGAGTTTCTATGAGATGGCTATCAGAAAAGAAGATGCATCTTGTTGGTATGAGTAGTCCAAATCAATTCATTTAACCACTTTCTAGTGCAGATCTCACAGGTCGAATCGCAAGCCGTGCCCTCGCGCATTTTTAAGTCCATGCAGGCAGAATGCTGGGCCGAATCTCAACAATTTTGTCGTGAATACCATATACGTATAGACCCTTCATCAGATATCCCAGTAAAGTCTTCGGGTCACGGTAAATTCAAACCCTACTGTTGACAAGACACTATACATGTCTTAACGCAAATCAAGACTGACTGATTACTAGTGTATCCAATATGACTAGATCAGAATGCTTTGGCCAAAGACTTATGATCTTATTTTCCATTAACCGTATAGGACATTCACCTGCTCACTAACAGGAGATACAAACCTTTGTTGGCGTACAGTAAAGACTGCTACCTGCCCGTATAGCCCGCACTTCGCGGTTGACCTAGCGATTAAGCAAATGAGTCTAACTACTCTAATGACAAACTAAACGTCACAGGCACATCTCTTGTTGACCCTCAAGTCAAAGGTCCACGTATACTATCACAAACTTTCGATTCGTCATCGACTCTCCAAGAGTGAATACCGTGTGACTGAATCAAGTATGAGTCGTGTTCGAGTACACTGGTCCCACCAATATACTTATAGCTATCCTGTCAAGACATGCACATATCCTAGCATCAGTTATACAAGTTTTACTCAAAACTTAATGCCCAATTAAGTTTATCGACTTGCGAACGGTTTAAGTAAATAAGCTTTAAACACTTCCAGTGCATTTTCTCTTATCCCATAATGAGAGTGGAATGTTTGCTCTTATTTACATGGACTTCACTTCAATGTTTATCAAATCAAGAATGCATTTGAAATACAATAAACAATGAATGAATAATATTGCCTTTTATTAATTATTCCATAATTACAAGTACAATGCCCTTTCTCTCTCATCCCCTGTGTGGCATTCGAGGGCATATTCCTTACAATCTTCCACTTGCACTCAATGTCACACATCATGGTATCCAATACCCATATTCTTCAGATGTCTTTCCAAGACAGCCTGAGATAACGGCTTAGTTAGTAGGTTAGAGACATTGTCTTCTGAGTCTACTGTTTGCAATGAAACATATACTTTTTCAACCATCTCTCGAACGATGTGATACTTTCTATCTATGTGGTTGGCGTTGTGGGGAGCCCTTGGCTAATTGGCTTGGGCGACAACTCCATCATTATCACAGAATAGTGATATAGGCAGCTTCGCATTAGGCACCACTTGAAGTTCTTGCACAAACTTCTGCATCCAAAATGCTTCCTTGCTAGCCTATGAGGCAGCTTGGTACTCTACTTGGTAGGTGGAATATGCAGTAGCACTTTGCTTGGAGCTTCTCCAAGATACTGCTCCTTTATTAAGAGTAAACAAATACCCAGATGTCGACTTAGAGTCGTCATTGTCTCCTTAAAAATCAGAATCAATGAATCCAACCACCTTCAGTTCTCCACCACCGTAAGTAAGAACCATATCTCTAATCCTTCTTAAGTATTTAAGAATGTTCTTGACGTCAGTCCAGTATTCCCTTCCCCGGTTTGCTTGAAAACGACTTACCACACTTACAGCGTAGGCTAAGTGTGGTCTTGTGCACAATATATCGTATATGAGGCTACCCACTGCCGAGGCTAGGCGTGTTCAAAAATACCCGACCCGAACTACCCGGCCCAACTACCCCATGACCCGAACTAAATATTCCGGGTATTTTTAAAAATTTTAATTTTTTTCGGGCCGGGTACCCGACCCGAAAAAAAGTCATATAATCGGGTCGGGTCATGGGCCGACTTGTTGTGTAAATTCGGCTACCCAAAAACCCGATTATTTTTTAATGGTTATTTTTTTATAAATTTAATTATTTAATTTGTAATTATATGAAACTTTATCTTTCAAATAATATGAATTATATTTAATATGAGAATTCATGTATTTTTAGTAATGGTATTTATTCTCACTAGTTTGGAAATTTATAAGAAGATAAAATCTTTAAATAAAAAATAATATATTCTTTCATATATATAATTGAATATTGAATTAAGCATAATTATATAAAAAAATGATATATATAAAAAAATTTAGTTAGTCTTGAAATTTACTTGTTATACGGAAAATATTTATAATGTATTTAGTACTCAGAGAATTAATTTATATAATAAATTCTAAAATAAATTTATATTAAAATTAAAAATTATTTATAAAGATTTAAAATTAGTTGTATTAAATTTTGGGCCGGGTACCCTATGACCCGACCCGAAAAAATAGGGTACCCGCTTTTTCGGGTACCCGACTTTTTGGGTCAGGTCACGGGCCGAATTTTTCATTACCCGCATAACCGGGTACCCGTAAATTCGGATACCCGAAAAACCGTGTACCCGGTTATGAACACCCCTAGCCGAGGCATAGGTACCTTACTCATCTCTCTTTTGTCTTCCTCACTTTAAGGACACATTTTCTTGGTGAGATGAATTCGATGTCGCATGGGAAGGAACCCTCTTTTAGAATTATCTATCTTGAATCTTCTCAGGATCTTATCTATATAGAGGGCTTGGAAAAGTCCTATCATTCTTCACGGTCTATCTCTGTAAAGATGGATCCCTAGAATATAAAAAGCTTCTCCCAAGTCTTTCATGGAGAACGTTTTAGAAAGCCAATCTTTCACAGTGCTGAGCATTGCTACGTTATTTCCCATAAGTACAATATCATCTACATATAGTACTAAGAACGCAATATTGCTCCCACTGACTATTTTGTAAACACATGGATCCTCCTCGTGTTGCACGAAGTCAAAGTCCTTAACTGTTTCATCAAATCGAAGGTTCCAAGTCCGAGAAGCTTGCTTCAGCCCATAAATGGCTCGTTGTAGCTTACACACCTTATGAATATTAGCTTTGGACCCAAAACCCTTAGGGTGTTCCATGTCGATTTCCTCCTCGAGGTATCCATTTAGAAAAGACGTTTCGACGTTCATTTTCCATATTTCATAATCGTAATGGTCAGCAATGGCAAGCATCATGTCAATCAACTTGATCATAGCTACGGGCGAGAAGATATCATGATAATAGATCCCTTCCCTTTGGTTATAACCCTTTGCCACAAGTCTGTCCTTATAGGCGACAACCTTGCCATCCCCGTCAGACTTTCTCTTGTATATCCATTTACTTACAATAGTCTTCAGGCCAGTTGGTAAATCTACTAGAGTCCAGACCTGATTGGCATGCATCGAGTCTATCTCAGCTTCCATAGCTTCTTGCCAATTATTGGATTCCACATCCACTATCGCTTGGTCATAGGTGACTGGGTCGTCCTCACAGCTATCAAGTACGTCGTGGAGAGCTAGTTCCTCGACATGTGTATAGCCATACCTCTCAGGTAAGTGAGACACCCTATCAGACCTTCGAAGTGGAGGTTGTGTCACAATAGGTTCGGTTCGTAATCCCTAATCAGATGTCACTTCAGGACTTTCTTTGTGCTCTTCCAAACAGACATTTCTACCCGAGCCACCTTCCTGAATGAATTCATCCTCAAGGAAGTGCGCTTGTAAAGCCACAATGACCCTATGGTCTTCTGGAATATAGAATAGATAACCCATCGAGTCCTCTGGGTATCCAATGAAATGTCCCTTGATGGACCTTGCTTCCAGTTTGTCCACCTTAGCCTTCTTGACATAGGTTGGACATCCCCAAATCCTTATGTGATTAAGACTTGGTTTCTTACCATTCCACATCTTATGCGGAGTGATAGGAATGGACTCGGAAGGACATCTATTAAGGGTATAGGCAGCGGTAAGTAAGGTGTATCCCCACAGGTAAATTGGTAAATCAGTGTAATTCAACATGGAGTGGACCATGTCCAACAAAGTCCGATTTCTCCTTTTTAAAACATCATTTAACTGTGGGGTTCCTGGCGACGTGAATTGTGAAACTATTCTATGTTCCTTAAGGAACTCATCAAAATCGGTGCTAATATACTCGCCACCTCTGTCTGACCGAAGTGCCTTGATATGACATTCAGTCTGTTTTTCAACTAGGGCCTTAAATTCCTTGAATTTAGTAAAGACTTAGGATTTATGTTTCATCAAGTACACAATCCCCTACCTAGTATGATCATCTGTGAATGTTATGAAATATTGATATCCGTCTCGAGCTTCTCCCAGAGCACCACAAACATAGGTATGTACCAACCCAAGTTTCTCAGCAGCCCTTTCAAATGTCCCTATGAAGTGGGACTTAGTCATCTTGCCTTTAAGGCAGGATTCACAAGTTGGATAGGGTTCTTCACCCAATGTACTTAAAACTCCATCTTTCTCCATTTTGTGAATCTTGGTCTGACCAACGTGACCAAGTCTAAGGTGCCACTTAAGAGCTTGTTTAGTATCATGCCTGCCTGTTTCCTAGTTATAGTGTTCACTGCTGATTTATTTTGTAAGTTCAAATGATATAAACCATTCAACAATGTAGTTGTTCCAACCAATTTATTTCGAAAATAAATTTTACAACTACCATTGCCAATAAGAAAGAAAATCCTTTATGGTCCAAGAGTGGAATGGATACAATGTTTTTATGCCCCTTGGGCAAAATCAGTACTTCATCTAATGTCAAAATAAAACTGGATTCCAAACCCAGTAGGAGTGATCCATTATCGGTTGCCTCAACACTTTTTCCGCTTCCAACAGTGACCCCCACTTACCCAACTTCAAGCTGCCTACTTCCTTCCAGATCCTGATTCATAGTACAAATATGAGAAGTTGCAACGGAATCCAGAATCTATGAAGCAGAATATACAGTAGCGGAATAATTAGTTTCAAAAACAAAAAGTTCCGTACCTGATGCGCCATTGATATTGGGACAAGTCCTACGCCAGTGTCCCAACTCACCGAATTCAAGACATTTATCCGTAGGTTTGGGACCGCCTACCTTCTGAACCTTTAGGGCCTTGCACTTGCCTTTCTGCACCCTTTTCTTGGGTTTATACTGCTCGTAGGTCTTTTCTTATTGCTCTTGGACCTCCAAGGCCCAGAAGAAATCACAAGAGTAGCCTCCCTCGTCTTAGCCTTCATGTTAGACTGTGCCGTCACCAGTTTGTTCATTAGGCCAACTAATGTGCATGAAATTTCATTACAGTTGAAATTAATTACAAACTGCGTGAAGGAGTCAGGTAGAGATTCAAGGATGAGATCAATTTGGCGGGATAAATCCATGTGAAAGTTGAGCCCCTCGAGCCTATCAATCATGGAGATTATTTTGAGGACGTGGTCTCCCACTTTCTCCCCTTCTTTCATCTTAGCACTGAATAAATTTTTCTCTATTATTTTTCTTACTTTTCTTCCACCTCTAAGATGAAGAACACTTGAAGAAAAAATATTTATCCCCTCTCTCTTTGGTTCGGCCAAATGGTGGTGTCTTGGTGGAGTGGTGTTGATATCAATAATATACTCATCACAAGACAAAATGATGAGATATAATCGATAAAAAAATCCACACCTAACACTATATTTGGAATCATGTGGAAAGTTATCACCATACACCAACAACAAAAAGACAACCCATGTGGAGAGGGGGAGGGGGCGGCCTACTAGGAAAATGCTAGGAAATGGGCCGAGTCACTCGGCTCGTGTACTGGACGTTCATCAAACGACTCCATTAAATGCACTCCATTTTATCACCAATATATTTATACTAATTAATTAATCTAATTAATTAATTATATCAAATATAAAAATATTTCTCTAAGAAATATAATTTATGAATTAAATTAATTACATAGTAATTTAATTTCAATTCATAAGACCGCTATTTGATTTATCCAATAAATCATAATTTAGATCAAATATCTAATATTAATAGAGAGATAGTAAATTCACATTTATCCGTCAACGATCCTGATGCGTGAATTTATAGGTCCGTCTCAGCCGGCATTGGGAAGAACCAATGAGCGCGGGCAGCACTTAGCCTGCCTAGCGGGCCGCACTGTAAATTACGACCGAGAATGAATGAAGGGATCATTCCAGAACCATTTTGTCGTGAATACCATATATATACGTATAGACCCTTCATCAGATGTCCCGGTAAAGTCTTCGGGTCACGGTAAAGTCAAACCCTGACTAGACACTATACATGTGTTAATGCAAATCAAGACCGACTGGTTACTACTGTATCCAATACGACTAGATCATAATGCTTTGGCCAAAGACTCATGATCTTATTTGCCATTAACCGTATAGGACATACGCTTGATCACTAACAGGAGATAGAAATCTTTCTATCTCCTGCCGTACAGTAAAGACTGCTACCTGCCCGTATAGTCTGCACTTCGAGGTTGACCCAGCGATTAAGCAAATGAGTCTAACTACTCTAATGACAAACTAAACATCACAGGCACATCTCTTACTGAACCCTCAAGTCAAAGGTCCATGTATACTATCACAACCTTTCGATTCATCATCGACTCTCCAAGAGTGAATACCGTGTGACTGAATCAAGTATGAATATGCTATGGATATGCTATCAAGACATGAACATGTCCTAGCATCAGTTATACAAGTCTTACTCAAAACTTAATGCCCAATTAAGTTTATCGACTTGCGAACAGTTTACGTAAGTAAGCTTTAAACACTTCCAGTGCATTTTCTCTTATCCGATAATGAGAGTGAAATGTTTGCTCTTATTTACATGAACTTTAATTCAATGTTTACCAAATCAAGAATGAATTTGAAATACAATAAACAATGAATGAATCATATTGCCTTTTATTAATTATTCCATAAGTACAAGTACAGTGCCCCTTCTCTCTCATCCCCTGAGTGGCATTCGAGAGCATATTCCTAACAATTACTTTCAAAATTTTACTTTAAATAAACATACAGATTCAAAGATTTTCTAATGATATTATTTAAATGAGTCTCTCTCATCCCCCAAATCGATCTTCCGTCGTCGATCGGAGCAAGATTCTACTCGGTCTCCATCTGGGTGAGTCTCTCTCTCTCTCTCTCTCAATTTTAATGATACCAGCCAGCCCTAATTTTTCTTGCCAAGTGGATCTGTCGCCTTCGATCGGAGCCCCTATGCCGCCGTTGACCTTTATACACTCCCCAGTCTCCCTTTCCTTAGCCTTTCTCTGTTCATATATTAAGTTTGCCATCACTTTTTGAGCATAGATATGTGGAGTTCTGCAGAATTCAAATTAGACTTAAACTCCAATTTAGCTCATACACTTTTTCTTGCTGCAAGCCGCGCATTCAAGCTCTGAAGGATGTTGGAGCGAAGGATTCCCATAATCAGAATCCATCAGTAAGCCCTTTTATAGATTTTGTGTTTCTAGTTTCTCTATGTCATTTCCTGTTGGAAAACTATTTGGAAACTATGATGTGGTAAGAAGTTTGCACTTTGTAGTGCTGTTACGATGTTGATTGCTATGACTGAGAATCGGGACATCCTGAGGTCCCGGTCCCGAGTCCCGAATGTCCCGGTCCTGAAATGCACCAATTTGGTGGTCCCGGTCCGGGTCCCGATCGGGACTTCGGGAGTCCCGATTCCCGAAATGGGATAAATTTAAGTCCCGGTCCCGGTCCCGATCCCGAGGATAATTTTTCGAAATGTCCCGAAATGTCCCGAATGTCCCGAAATGTCCCGAAATCAGAAAAGAAAAAAAAATTGATTGAAATTAAAAATTTCAATCGGGACTTCGGATAGTCCCGATCGGGATTTTGGGACTCCCGAGTCCCGAAATTACCAAAATTAAGGGTCCCAGTCCCGGTCCCGGTCCCGTAAAATTCGGGACTCGGGGTCCCGTTACCCATCGGGACTCGAGACGGGACCGGGACTCGGGATTTTCCGATCCTAAATTCTCAGCCCTATTGATTGCTTTTCCAAACTGATGGAAAACTCCCTCTTTTGGTAAACTATGATTTGCCTTTTGTGAAAATGGAACTGATATATCTTGCACATTGTTTTAGTTATATGCTTTCATTTTGTGATGTGTTTTGCACATTGTGATGTTTTTTATATTTTGTGTGTGCAGATTTTGGATTTCATTTTGCACACTGCTCATTCATCAAATTTCTGTTAATCCTTGTCAAAACATTTTTCTCCTCCACCAACATTTTTTTGTCATATTCAAGGGCAGTTTTAAGTTGCTCCGGTTGTGCATTCATTCTCACCAAGTTCGCTCTCCCATCTCATTCAACCTTCTCAACAAACCTGGAATTATCTGCTTTAATTTCCCTAGGAATTTATGGTTTTAATTTGCTGTCAGCACGAGTAGACACATAGATTAGCATATAGCTTTTATTACATTGCTGGTTCCTTGCTATTTATTGACTTGTGATGAATATATTGGCATTTGTGTGATAAATACATCAGACCCTCTGCCGCCGTCGACCTTGTTTATGTTGGGAATTTATGTTGCAATATTTTATAGTTATTGGAAAAATAATTTTTGGTGATTTCCTTTTGTTTTATGTTCATTGCAGCCTACTTAATTTTTGATGATTTCCTGTTAGGAATCCGATCTCATAGTTCATTTCAAGGTATTGTTGTCAATTTTATTTTACTTTCCCTGACTTTCTTTTTGCGCGCTTGATATGTAATGCTCATGAACATTACATATAGGAACCCTATAATTTTCTGCAGAACCATATAGGAACCATTCTGCAGTATTTCTGTTTTCAGGATTTCATTTTATCTACAGACTCTGTTCTGTTCATTACCTTCGGCATTTTATTGCATTCCTTATAATTTTCTGGTTTCTGCTCTGTTTCTGCATTAAAACTGCTCTGTATTTCTGCATTCTGCTCTGTTTTTTTACAAAGTCGATTACATGTGGCTATGGTTTCAATTGATTTTCCTTCAATCAACTAGTTATTGTTAACTCTAGTTGCTCAATTGATGTTTTAGTTATATAGACTTGTTTGTAGTCGTATATATTGTAATGGAAACAATAATATTATACCAGAAATATGTAACAAAATACAATCTGGAAACTTTCGACTTCTTTTAATGCAAACCTGTTTTTAGTGTTTGTAATAATCGTTATGAATCATAAGATATCAGTAGCAAAGTACTGTTAAATATCAACTTATTTTAAATATCACATTCATCCCAATATATATTTTAAAAATATCAAATTATTATAATTTTTACTGATAAATAATAAAAAATATTAATAGTTCAAATTGTGTATTGACAACTGTGAAATTCCAATCGTTGCAATTATAAGAGAACAAGATAATGCTTTTTTTATGAGATGTAATGGTATCTTTTCTTATATCTAAAGTTAAATTTCCTATTGTCCTATACTCATATATTATGTATATGTACATGTATATCTATACTCATATGTTATCTTTTTTTTTTTAATTATTTTGTTACAATTTTTAGAATGGGTGACAACTGTGACTAGATGTATCGCCGGAAAATTGATGGTTCTTGGAATCCTACATTTCTCTCTGGACTTAACAACTTTATTGAGTATGCAAGTAGTCAACCGCACTGCATGTCGGATGAGCAAATAAGATGTCCATGTAAAAAATGTGATAATATACATTTTCATGATACAGAAAAAGTTAAGTATCACATTGGGAAATTTGGGTTCATTAGGGAGTATAAAACTTGGATTTTCATGGCGAAATTGAAATGGATGAGGGATGTGAAGATATGGATGAAGATGTGAATATGGATACCAATGAGTCGGGATCCAATTCGTACCATACGATGGTCATGGAGCATGTCGAGCCTCAAATTAATGTTGAGAATGTGGAAGAACCACCAAATCCTAAAGCAAAACGAATATATGACATGTTTAATGCCGGAGACAAAAAGTTGTGGCTTGGTTGTGCTAATTACTCCCAATTGTCTTATATGACTCGTTTCATGAATTTGAAAGCAGAGAACCATTTATCAGAAAAGTGTTTTAATCAGTTTGCAGAGTTCATGAAAGACAGTCATCCAAAAGGGAATCTATGTCCCGGTAACTTCTATAGTACAAAGAAATTGCTGCGTGGGTTGGGATTACTTGTAGAGAAGATTGATTGTTGTCCAAACAGCTGCATGCTTTATTGGGACCATTACAAAGACAGTGAGAGTTGTATATTCTGTGGTACATCACGCTACAAAGATATGTGTCGTGCCTCAGGAAGCCGTAGAAGGAAAAAAGTGGCAGCCATGAAGATGTACTACTTTCCTCTTATTCCCCGATTGCAAAGGCTATACATGTCAAATGCTACTGTGGCAGATATGCGGTGGCATGCTTCATATTCTAGTTCAAATGATGGAATTATGAGTCATACTGCAGACTCTCCAGCATGAAAGCACCTTGACACTATTTATACATATTTTGCTGCGGAGGCTAGAAATGTGAGATTAGGTCTTTCGACTGATGGTTTTGCACCTTTTGCACAATCAGGGCGGCAATATTCATCATGTCCAGTTATAGTTACACCCTACAACTTACCACCTTGGCTCTGTATGAAGGAACAATCCATGTTCCTAACAATCTTACTACCAGGGCCACGCAATCCTAAGATGCAATTGGATGTGTTTCTTCAGCCGCTAATAAAGGAGTTGGTGAACTTGTGAGAAGAGGGTGTTCCAAAATTTGACATCTCATTGAAGCAAAATTTTCAAATGCGAGCAGTGTTGTTGTGGACTATTAGTGATTTTTTAGCTTATTCAATGTTGTCTGGATGGACTACTGCTGGAAGATTGGCATGCCCTCATTGCATGGATGAGACTGAAGCATTTACTCTTCATCAAAGTGGTAACCAAACATGGTTTCATTGTAGTCGGAAATTCTTGGATCCGGATCACATGTTTAGGAGGAACCGACGAGCATCTAGAAAGAACATGACATGTGAAGTACCTACACCTAAGAAGGTCGGGCGATGAGATATTGAATCAAATAGAGGCACTGAGTCTTGTGAAAGTGACAGAGGACTACAGTGACACAAACAAAGAGATATCCAAGAATTCTAAGAGCGGGTGGAAGAAAAGAAGCATCTTTTTGGATCTCCCATATTGGAAAGTACTTCTGATTCGTCATAATTTGGATGTCATGCACATTGAAAAAATGTGTTTGACAATGTGTTCAACACTGTGCTTAATGTGCCGGGAAATACCAAGGATACCACCAAGTCTAGGGACGAGTTGCAATTGCTCTGCATCAGACCTGAATTGAAGAAAATGAGACGACAGGAAAGTATCCGAAAGCTTGTTACTCACTTGACAGAGATGAAAGAGAGTACTATGTGAATGGATATCTCGTATTAAATTTCCTGATGGCTACATGTCCAATATTAGCAGATGTGTGGATAAGAAAGAACTAAAGATGAGAAGGATGAAAAGTCATGACTGTCATGTGTTCATGCAACGCTTGTTACCTATTCTGTTTCCTGAACTTCTTCGTCAAGCTGTTTGGAAGGCAATTACAGAGTTGAGTATCTTCTTTAAAGACTTGACATCTCGGACAATAAAAATAGAGGACATGTGTTGACTTCAAGAAATAATTCCAGTTACTTTGTGCAAACTTGAGCGTATCTTTCCGCCTAGCTTTTTTTATTCAATGGAGCATCTTGTTATCCATCTAGCTGATAAAGCCCGCATTGCTGGTCCAATACAATATCGATGGATGTATCCATTTGAGAGGTATAGGAAGACATTGAAATATTTTGTAAAGAACAAAGCCAAAGTTGAAGGATCCATCACGCAATGCCTACTTTATTAAAGAGGCATCAACATTTAGCTCATACTACTTTGAATATTGGGTGGCTACGAAGATTAGAAATGTGCCTTGAAATGATGAGGGAGGAGCCGATGGAAATGATGATCCGAATATGCTCTCAATTTTCAAATTGGATGGCCGTCCTTTTGGCAAAATGCCTTCACACTATTTTGATGCCAAAGAGTATAATGCATCTCACACACACACACACACACATATATATATATATATATATATATACATATTTTATCCAATTGTGTCGAGGTTTCAGAGACATACTTGACTTGAGTACCCTCATGATATTTTATTTAATGAAGAATAAATTCATTCATTAAATATAATAACTCGTGTGTTTTTTGAAGATTTTTTGAAGAACAAATTCGAGCAACTGATCCGAAGATAACAGAAAGTGACTTACAAACAAGAGTTGAAAAGTAGTTTGCAAGTTGGTTCAATGTAAGTGTGGGGTCTCATATCAAATTATTTGTAGACTAATTTCATATGTATAAAGTTACATAACTAACATACTTAATAGTTGTCATAGGTTAATGATCCTTCAAGTAATGCAAGCCAATGCATTAAGGACCTTGCAGAAGGGCCATTGTATGGGGTTCAAATTTATTCTGGGTATTTAGTTAATGGATACAGGTTCCACGCGGTTGATCATGGGTTAGATAAAAGTACTATGAATAGTGGTGTCTGCATAAAGGATGAGGTTTATAATAGTGATGTGCAAGATTTTTACGGGCGATTAATGGAGGTGTGTATGTTAGAGTATAATGGTGAACCCACTAAAATAATTGTGTTATTCAAGTGTGAGTGGTTTGACTTATCACCTCTAAGGACTTCGGTGAATACAGATTTCAATTTGGTTTCAGTAAACCACACCCGTAAATACAAGGAGTACGAACCTTTTGTGTTAGCAAATAAAGCTACTCAAGTGTATTATGCTTCCTATCCTAGTATTAATCAAGATAAGAAGTATTGGTGGGGAGTGTGCAAAGTCACACCTATATCTAGATTTGAAGTAGCTCGTGAACCATCCGCATTGTCATTACATCAACCGTTTCAAGATGATGCCGCGGTCACGAGGACTAGAGGTAGTCAAGCGACTATAGATGATGAGATATAAATATCGCATCCACGAGGTGGACTTATTGATATCGATGATGTAGATGAGGCATCAAATGATGGATATATAATAACGTCAGATGAGGAAGATAGTAATGATGATGATGATTCTGATCATATATTATAGTCTTTACGATCATGTCAATATTGTGATTTTTAAGCTAATGAATATTCTCTTTTAGATTGTTTTATGAAGTGCACTTGAAAATTTGAATTAGATTGTAGACGGCTTGGTTTATTCTTCCCATTCTTTCGATCTTTATTTATACGATGTTTGCCTTGATGATTTTATGTAGATTGTTATTCGATGTATTGTCGCAATGTGTGCTGTGTACATGTTGATTTTTGCTTAACTTGTACTCTACTCATTTGCTTTGTTTCTAACACTGAAGATTCCAAAGATTCACCTAGTCTATTACACTAGAGAAACCTTGAATTCTACCTAGGGAACACTTAACCTGAATGACCCACTTTACCTGAGATGGACCAATATGCTTGTTCTAATGATCCTCTGTAACACTAAAGAAACATTGGATTCTACCTAGGTGCAAAAATTCCTTTATTCAGTTGTTATCATTTTTTCAACAGATTATGGCCTTATTTTCAGCTGTTGAATGTTAATTAGACTAACCATTTAGTCAATAGTTCATATTGTTTTATTCTATGATGATGTTAACAATGTTATGGTGGTCTTCGACATTGTATAAAGCATTTAAAATTGCAGACAGTGCTTAGATAAATATCGTTGTTGTGCTCATCTTCATTTAAGGTTTAGTTTCTATAATTGGTCGATGCTTAACCATTATGAATTGTTGCACATTTTAATTACACCCATCTTTTTTTTCCTCAGATGTTCTAGATGAGGATAGGTGGTGCCGGGCGCCGCAGAAGCATGGGCTCCTCACGAGCAGCTCCCAGACACTCTTCACCCGCTACGGACTCCTCACTAGCAGGTCCTATTCGTTAGCTCTACCCGAGACTCCGCCGATTGTTCTACTCTGAGACAGGCCAGATGAGGAGACTAGTGCATACGTTTCTGAAGATGAGGATCGGTAGGTGACAGCTTTTGAGGTAGCCTCAAGTATTGTTTCCTGTAGAAAGATTGCTCCTGAAAGAGATACTAAAACCGGGTTAGTTATTTACTGTTTAATTTTTTTTGTTACAGCAAGTGTTCAAATTGTTTAATCAATTGATGACAATACTTAGAGGTCATATAAAATATATTTCTAGGACTAAATTGATTGGGGAATTGTATTTACTGTCATCAAAATGCTTAAATAGTAAATACATCAATTGATGAATTATTTTTAACTAGTTAGTGTTTGTTTACTGTCATAAATTAAATGCTTAAAGATGTTGATTATGCTATAACTAAGTATTGTGATGATCTAAATGATTAATTTGGTTTTGGTTACAGAGAGATAGTGATTCATCCCCAAATTTCCAGGGTGTGCACGAGGAGTTTTAAAAGAGTTCCCAATCGACAGGCTTCAACACGAAAGATACTCCTGATTGCGTAAAGGCCCATTACTATACCTTCTTTAAGGTAATTTGTAATCATTACGTAAACTAAATATTCAATTGTGTTAAGTTAGTTTTATTAACTTGATATGCAATATGTCATAGAAAATTTTCATGTGGCATGTTGAGTAGGAACAATAAATCTATGATCTTTGGGAGTCTCGCGCACGGGTTAGGTTCAACAATTTCCTAAGTGATTGAAAAAAGAAAAGGGATCAAGGGAGGCCGAAACACATCCCTACTGATTGGTGGGAAGGTTTCTGTGCTTACTGGGATACTCCCGAGGTGAGAGATGTATCTACGAGGGCAAGAGGCAACCGAATGGCTGAAGTGGATGACCCTGGTTCTGGGATAAGCAAGCACAGTGGAGGCTCTAAGTCTGTTAGCGTACTTGCTCTAGAGTTGGTTAGTAATTATCAAATTATTTTTGCTTGTATATGTAAGTGTGCATCGTAATAATTTCGAAGTTTTTTTAATAAATAGGTAACGAAGAACAATCTTCCATTAGAGCAGTGTGTTTATGCCTTTTTCCAGATATCCACATGAAAAAAGATGGAACTTTTACGACACAGAAGGATGCGGATATTGATATAAGTATATATGCATTCGATTCATCCACGTTATTTTGGAATACATTCGATTCACACTTGTTGTTTTGATTGTCATGGAAACAGTGTACAAACCTGAGTTTTCTTATGCTTCCTATAGACTGTATAGTTCATGAATAAAAGTTGTATAATTACAAAACTTATCCCTGTACTGTAGATTAATTAGAAAAGACATCCAGTTATCTTTCAAATAATATAAAAACCCCTAATATTTATTTTGGCTAACAAAAGTGCACCCTCGGGAGGGAGCTCTTTGTAAGGTAAATACAAAGTTGAAGGGGTTGTTTGTAGTTTTAAGAGAAAACTGGGCTTTCTTCTATGTACTGTAGTGGCGCTCCTTGTTCTGTAGTTTTTTCTTTCCTGTACTATAGGGGCTAAAGGGGAGCTCCTTGTACTGTAGTTTTTTTTCCTGCACTATAGGGGCTGAAGGGGAGCTCCCTGTACTGTAGTTTTTTTTCCTGTACTGTAGGGGCTGAAGGGGAGCTCCCTGTACTGTAGTTTTTTCCTGTACTGTAGGGGTTGAAGGGGAGCTCCCTGTATTCATTAGCATGTTTTAATAAAGTTGTATTCATTTAGCATGTTTTGAGCTCCCTGTATTACTCATTTGGCATGTTTTGAGCTCCCTGTATTGCCAATCTTCATGTAAGCCATTCACGATAATAACTGCTTCCTCTTTTCTTTTACCTCGATTTTATAATAGAAGTCTGAGGGTGTATAAGTAATAACTGAGGAAATGGGAAAAGGGTTTTAATAGTAGTAAGTTCTGTTGTTGAATGTTTCTTTCCTTGGCAGTGTGTGTGAGTGTGTGTGTTTGTGTGTGTGTGTGTGTGTGTGTGTGTCTGGGTCTAGTAGAGGAATAGAAGAACGGAAAATATATTGCAGACCTACAGTTATCCAACTGTCATCCCTCTCCTTCACTTTCTCCCCCTTTCTAATTCAGTATATTTTTGTAATTACCCGAACATTTTTGTAGCTCAGCTAAACCTCAGAGGTAATTTTTGTAATTATCCATAAAATAGGGGGTCAAATATGAAATACTGCTGAAATACTCTCCCCTCCGTAAATGAGAAAATGCGTGTTTCCTTTTCTCCTATTGATATGATTCTCTAGCTGCGTCATGGGAACGTACTTTGATTTTTAAATTTTCGCATGCTATTCCCACCCCTCGAGATGTGTCTTCGGGATTGACTGACATGAAACTGAGGGGTAAATTTAGTTGGAGTTGGTTGAACTATTCTCATGTAGCAGTTAGGTTTGAGAATGATGAGGACTTTAGATGTATTTGGTTAGGTTCTACCTGGAATTTTTCTGGATGTCCTGCACGAGTATTTAAGTGGTCACCTAGTTTCTCGGTTAGGACAGAGATGTCTATTTGTCCGGTCTGGATTAGACTACCGGGTGTACCTCTACATTTATTTCATCCACGTGCATTATACACGATTGCCAAGGCTGTTGGCAATCCAATTTTAGTTGATGCCCCGACGGCCACACACTCACGGCTATCAGTCGCCCGTGTGTGCGTCGAGATTGACCTTCTGGCACCCAGAGTGCCTGAGATCGAGGTTGAGTTTGGCGATCAGGTTATTACGCAGCTCATTATTTACGAGAGAGTGCCATTATATTGCTCTCTCTGTTCTCACGTGGGACACGAGCCGTCCAGTTGCTACATAGTTGGTAACAAATAACGGCCTCCACCACCCCTGCGTAAGAAACCTCAGGCTGCCCCTTCTCGTCAGCTGAAGATGCAGCCGGCCTCTCCTAAAGCCACTAAGGCTAGTACTTCCCAGGCAGCCCCTAAAGGCAAGGATCCTTCCGTTTGGCAAGTAGTTGCCAAAAAAGGGCCCAAGGAGACGGGATTGATTCCCAAGGGCACAGCTGCTACTGGCCAGCACTCTTACTTTGCTTCTTTGGACTCCTCTGCTAGAGAGGAGGAGGATTTAGTTGGCACTGACGATATCATTAGTGTGTGTGATATAAATAGTGTGTCGGGTAGCGACTGCAGTGGTCACGAGATTCATGTCGATCATGTTTTAGAGGATGACACAGAGTCCTCTTCCGTCCCCGACTCTTCTAGACTCTTTGAGTCTACCTCCCCCCGCCATGACGGTGACGGCCGCATCGATGACCAGATTGTCGTTCAGTCCGAGTCCTTGGCCTTGGTGGTTTACGAGCCTCCCCCTCCCCCCTTTCTACTTTTCCCTCTCTCTCTCAGTCTGAGTGCGGTCTTTAAAGCGCTCAATTTGAGATCTCATAATCCACTCTCCCTTCCTTAGCGATGGTGCCTCTCCCGTCGGCACCAAAGCCCCCGGTTAAGAGACGTTTGATATCTTCTATTGCTGCCCCTGGTGTCACGACTAGGGGCAAAGATGCTTCTGGCTCCTTTATTTGCACACGAGGAAGAGCAGCTTCTCGCGGACCCTATTCCTCCTCTAAGGGGCGATCTTCATCACCCCTGAAAGGGGAAACATCTGCCCGGCAGGATACTCCTCGGAGACGGGGCCGCTCCAGTCAGCGTCCTAGGTATTCATCTGAGTTGGTTGTTTAGTTTATGTCGATTCCCATTCTTACATGGAACGCTCGTGGTCTGGATAACACCGGAGCACAGAAGCGCATTCGACATCTCAACCGCGTGCATAGGTTTGCGTTTATTGGCATTTTGGAACCCATGGGTTCCAATGCTAATTTATATTTTTATATTCGCTCTTTAGGTTATGCGTCGGGACTTTATAATTGGTCTAACAAAATTTGGTTCTTCTCTTCCCCCCACTTTCAACATCAAGTTCTGTTGGATACCGATCAAGTCCTTCATCTTTCTATTTCTTCTTCCCTTCTTCCTCAGATGACTTACGTCACTTTTGTCTATGCCAACACTAACCGTGCTGGTCGTTACGCCCTTTGGGACACCCTCCGTGAGATTGCTTTGGAAGTAGAGGGGTTGCCGTGGCTAGTCAGCGGTGACTTCAACATCTTCTTGTATTCACATGAGCGCGAGGGTAGTACCACTGACCGTTCTCCAGAGATTCTGGACTTCGCACAGGCTATTGCTGACTGTGAGTTGATTGACGTGGGTTGTGAGGCCGATATTTTCACATGGGAGCGCAATGGTTTGAGGGCAAGGCTAGATCGTGCTTTATTTAATGAAGCATGGTCGAACGTGTTTGTGGTCTCTACCATTACTCACCTGCCTCGACTTCGGTCTGACCATGCACCTCTTCTTATCCAGTGTCGCTTCTCCGCGACTCGTCACAAGTCGTCATTCCGTTTCCAGAGTATGTGGGTCCGGCATCACACATTCCTGGACACTGTTAGGGAGGTCTGGCTGACTCCGACTGGATTATATGGCATGTGTAACCTACAGGCCAAACTCCTTAGGGTTAAGCGTAGACTTAAACAGTGGAACTGGTCTGTTTTTGGTAATCTTCATACGAAGTTGGATGAGGCCTTGAGGGCTGCTGACGAGGCCGAGCGGAGATATGATTCGGATCCCACTCTGGAGAATATAACCGCTATGCACCATTTCCGTGCTGAGTACCATCTTCGTCTCTCTATGGAGGAAGATTTCTGGAAACAGAAGTCCGCAGTTCGTTGGGCTACTGAGGGCGAGCGCAACACCCGGTTTTTTCAGGGTTTTGCAAAGCAGAAACGTTGTCAGTCGCATATTCACAACATTGAGGATGGTGGTACGACGATCGCTGTAGAGTCGGACATCAGATCATCCGCTGTGAATTTATTTAGGATTCTGCTTACATCCGATGGTGATGTTCTCGTACCCCCGGATGACACTTGTTTTCCCTCTATCCCCTCTTCTTTTGATTCTGATAGTTTGTGTGTCCCACCCTCTCCCCTTGAGATTCATGCTGCGGTTTTTGATATCGATCCTCACAGCGCTTCTGGGCCTGACGGGTTCTCGTCTTTGTTTTTTCAGCATTGTTGGGAGATTTTATCTTCCGACGTCGAGGGGACTGTGCTCGAGTTTTTTGAAGGTCATCCTATGCCTCCGGCTTTCACGGTGACTACGGTCGTCTTGATCCCGAAGAAGCCTGTTCCGAGCGGTTGGTTAGATTACCGGCCTATTAGTCTGTGTAATGTGACCAATAAGATTATCACAAAAATCCTTAACGCTCGGCTTTCTCCTCTCCTCCCTCTTATTATCTCTCCGAACCAGAGTGGATTTGTTCACGGGCGGGTTATTTCTGATAATATCCTTTTGGCCCAAGAACTTATTCACGACCTCCATGTCGCGGACATTCATGGTGTCCCGAACCTTGCGCTAAAGCTTGATATGGCTAAGGCGTATGATAGGGTTCACTAGCATTTTTTACGTGAGGTCCTGGTGAGGATGGGTTTCCCGGCTAGATGGATTTTGTTCATCCGTCATTGCGTCGAGAGTTGCACATTCTCCATTTTGGTGAACGGCAGTCCGGCCGGCTATTTTGCCTCTAGCCGGGGTTTACGGCAGGGCGACCCTATTTCTCCATCGCTCTTCGTGCTTGCCGCTGATTATTTATCACGCTGCTTGGATCGATTCATTCGAGATCATCCTTTGATGAGGTATACGACGGCTGGACGGCCTTTCCCCGTCTCGCACTTATCCTATGCCGATGACATCATTATATTCACACGGGCTGTAGATGATGGTCTTGTTCATCTTATGCGTCTCCTGGATCACTACTCTATGGCTTCGGGCCAGATGGTTAGTATCCAGAAGAGCACTTTTATTCTCGCTCCCAAGCATGCTCCTCGTTGGCATCAGAGAGTTTTTGATCTTACTGGTTTTCGCCAGGGCGATCTCCCCATCACCTATCTAGGTGTGCCCCTTTACAAAGGCTTTAAGAGACGACAGCTCTTTGCTGGGGTGAAGCAACGGATGTTGGATAGGATCTCTGGTTGGTCCCATCGCCACCTTGCTTTTGGGGGCCGTTTGGCTCTTATTAAGAGCACTCTCTGCACGATTCCTCTTCACCTGCTTCAGGTTTTGGATCCCCCATAGTACATTATCCAGGAACTCGAGCAGATCATTGCGAGATACTTCTGGGGTGCTGTTGGTCCAAAGAGGAAGACGCATTGGGTCAGTTGGCGGCAGATTTGTCGGCCAGTCTCTGAGGGAGGCCTCGGGATTCGGAGCCTTTCGGATATGGCGAGAGCTTTTAGTTATAAGCTCTGGTGGCGCCTTCCCGCGGGCACGTCTCTGTGGGCGCAATTTATGCTCCGTAGAAACTGCTCTGCTGGCCTTTATACGCCTATGCATACTACTCTTAAAGCTCGTGCCAGCCACCCTTGGCGCCGTCTCCTCCGCGTGGGTATTGAGGCCCAGGAGTTCATTCGCTGGACTCTTGGTCGTGGCTGCGGGGAGGTCAGCTTTTGGGACGATACCTGGATTGGGGATAGGCCGATATCTTCTTATTGTCAGGTTTCTGGTAGACCCCATCTTAGGATTAATGAGTTATGGGTTGATGGGTCTTGGGACATGGATAGGTTGGAGACTATTGTTGGAGAGGAGCTAGGATTTACCCCTCAGTTCATCCAGGATATCTCCGTGATTCCCATCGCCGAGGAGGATTCGGATAGTATGTGCTGGACTCTTACCTCTTCGGGTGCGTTCTCATTATCGTCGGATTGGTCTCACATCAGGGTGAGGGGTCAGGCTAATCTTATTTACGGGGCCATATGGACAGCCTTACTCACACCGACCATTTCGGTGTTTATTTGGCGACTTCTCATGCGCCGGATCCCGATTGATGAAATCCTACAGAGGAGGGGCGTTTCATTAGCTTCTAGATGTTTGTGCTGCTCGCATACCCTTACCCAGACCTACCATACCGAGACCATTGCCCACCTCTGGTGATTCTAACCTATGTTATAAATGTAGGAAACCCGGACATTATACAAATAGGTGTCCACATCCGAAAGTACAAAAGTTGCCAGAAGCTGAGCAATAAGAAAAGGACGAAAGAAGGTGTGTCTGGAAAAACAAGCTCAAGGCCCTGATTGGTGAATCAGAAGCCCTGCCAGCATTGAACAAGACCGAGGAGCGCCTTCAGGCTATCATTGACAGTGACTCCTCCGATGATAAGATTGAAGATAAAGCATATATGTGCTTTATGGCCAAAGAAATACAGGACGATGAGGATAGCGATGATGAAGTAAGTTCAAATTCATCTACTCCTGTAAATGCATCGCATACCTTCGAAAACATGTTGAATAAATTCAAAAACATTCAAAAGGCCCATGAGACTTTAAAACGAGAAAACATATAGCTCGAAATTTCAAACTTAGGGCCGAAAGTTGAAAATGACTTGCTGAAAAAGAACTATGAAAATATGTCTATAACAGCAAGGTCACAATTGAAAAACTCATGGAAAGCAACCATTAACTTGCCCACGATCTAAATGATACTAAGTCTCATAATGAGGGCAAGATAGATGATTTTTCTTTACTCGAAGCCAAAATAAAAACTCTCGAAAAGCGAGAAGGAGAATTAGAGACCATCCTGAAATCATTTGAGAAATCATATAAACGGATGGAAGAAATTCTAAGCACTGGACAATATGCTCATCATAAAAGTGGCTTAAGATATAACTCATTCTTCCATAAGGAAGAGTATAGTACGGTATTCGTCAAGGGTGTGGAACCCATTCCTGTACCTGAAGAAATTCCAAGTCCTGCAAAGGTTACAGATGCCCCTCTTACATAGAAGGCTGCGATTGCGCCACCAAGATCATACCACAGACACCGAAAACCTCTTACTCCCACACTTGTAAGGCATATTCAACAGCATGCTCCCCGAGCATATCAAAAGCGCCAGCAGCCATCTAGACAGAAGGCTGTATCCAAATATCAAAGAAAAACACCGGAGTACTATCAACAGCACAGTGGGCCTAGATATTGGATACAGGAGCCCCGTTATTCATCAAAGAACTAGGTCGCCGTGCAGTATCAACAACAGCTCTGGGAATCCAACTGGAGACCCAGAAGATAAGATGTAAGATCTAAGAAAATGGCTCCACCTCCTAAACGGCAATCATACTGGAACTATAACCCTAAATTTCATATGCATAATTATCAAGGTTACAGCGACTACGTGTATGCCCCACGTAGACACCGCAAAAATGGACCAAAAGTAACCTACAGCAAACCTATTGCTGTCAGGCAAATTTGGGTACCAAAAGGCACTAACGTTCATGGATCCAACAATCAAAGGGGACCTACATCTACTTAATCTCTTTCCTTATAGTATATCTCAAAGAGAAGGACATCAAGTACTTTGACAGCGGATGTTCTCGACACATGACAGGAGATGTAAGCAGACTGTCAGATTATGTAGAAGGTCGCAGTACAAAAGTGCGCTTCGGTGACAAGTCCAAAGGAAGAACAAGAGGGAAGGGAACCCTGATTGTAGGAAAGTTCAAAGTCACCGACGTAGCCTATGTTGAAGGCCTACAGTACAATCTACTTAGTATTAGCCAGTTCCTTGACTAACAGTTCTCAGTGAAATTCTATATAGACCACTGTAGAGTGAAGGACATAAAGACCAAGGAAAACGTCCTCACAGGAAGCAGGTCATGTAATATGTTATTGCTGACTGGAAGCCTACGAGCTACACTGTTCCTTGTTTTGTTGCCAAAGGCACTGCAGATCAAAGCTGGATATGGCATAAGATGATGTCACACATCAACTTCAAGATGATCAACAAACTAGCCAGACAGGGAATGGTTAAAGGTTTGCCCGATGTGTCATTACATAAAGACAGTGTCCACAGGCAAACAAGTGAAAACCACCCTGAAAAGCAAATCATACATTTCCACCCACAGAGTTCTGGATATGCTACACATAGAGCTCTACGGTCCTGTAGACCTTGTAAGCTTGGGAGGTAAGAAATACTGACTTGTTATTGTTGATGATTTTTCAGGTATGCTTGGACGATTTTTCTCAGCAAGAAGAAAGAAACCACAACAAAGTTGCCTGAGCACCTGAGAAAGCTTTAGAATGAGAAAGGGTTGAGTATCGTGTCCATTCATTCCGACAGAGGTATTGAATTCACAAATCGCTTTATAGAGCAATACTATTCGGATAGTGGAATACAGCACGAATACTCAGCAGCCCGGACTCCTCAGCAAAATGGTGTTGCCGAGCGAAAGAATTGAACTCTCAAAGAAGCAACAAGAACCATGATTTCAGCAAGCGAGTTGCTGCAGCAGTTCTGGGGTGAAGTAACTAATATAGCGTGCTATACACAAAATCGATGTATCATCAACAAGCATCACAACAACACATCCTATGAGGTATAAAATAATAAAACTCCATTAGTTGCATACTTTCATATCTTTGGATGCAGGTGTTACGTTCTAAATAATGGAAAATATCAACTCAAGACCTTCGATGAAAAGTCTGATGAAGAGATATTTGTAGGATACTCCTCTGTCAGCAAAGCTTTCAGAATCTTTAACAAAAGGAAGCTGACAATAGAGGAATCTGTCCATGTAGTGTTCGATGAACCTCATTTTGATCCTATAGGAGTAGAAGACTTAACCCAGAATATTCAAACACTCTCCATTAATGACCCTCAAACTTCTATAGAGTCTGTCATAGACTTAGAGATTAATCCAGCAGCTGTAGGATCAGTAGTAGTCGAAGTCGATGATGTACAAGCTAAAGATAAAACTACAACACCACAATATAGAGTACGGGATGCCAAACTAGAACCTGACAGGAGATGGTTGAGACATCACCCACAAGAATCAATTATAGGAGATATTGATGCTGGTGTATCTACTCGAAGAAGAATACAGAGTACACAAGGAACTATACTATGTGCGCAAGAAGAGCCCGATTATGAGAAATCTCCATTTCCTGTATGGAAATCTCAAGCTGAACTTAGGAGACTAGCTATGTGTAATTATTAGCTCAATCCGAACCACTTTCAACCAATGAAGCTTTGAATAATTCTCACAGGATAACTTTTGTGGAAGAAGAGCTTAATGGTTTCGAAAGAAACAACGTATGGTGTCTAGTACCCAGGCCAGAACATCAAGCCGTAACCAGAACCAAATGGATATTTAGAAACAAGAAGGATGAGAATCGGCTTGTTATCAGGAACAAATCCCATCTAGTCGCACAAGTCTATAGACAGGAATAAGGCATAGATTACGATGAGCCTTTTGCCCCTGTAGCCAGACTAGAAGCCATATAGATATTCTTAGCTTTTGCCGCCCATAAGAGCTTTATAGTATATCAAATGGACGTTAAGAGCGCATTCATGAATGAATACCTCGCCGAAGAAGTCTATGCTGAACAACCACCAGGGTTCGTCAACACTGAAGGTGGAGACTTAGTATACAGGCTACGGAAAGCACTGTATGGACTTAAGCAAGCACCTAGAGCTTGGTATGAAAGCCTGTCCCTATACCTCACTAATAATGGATTTGATAAAGGTGCTATGGACAAAACTCTATTTAAAATACAGGAAGAAGATGGCCGGTTAATGGTACAAATATATGTCGATGATATTATAATTGGTTCTACTAACCTTGATCTATGTCATAGGTTCTCTCATCTCATACAAAGTAAATTTGAAATAAGTATGATGGGAGAACCTAGTTATTTCCTAGGATTGCAGGTGAAGCAATTGCCTACAAGAATTTTCATCAACTAGGAGAAGTACAACAAGGAGCTACTCAATAAGTTTGGGATGAACAACTCCAAATCCTCGTCAACCCCCATGAGCACTTCCGTACAAATTAGTGTTGACGAAGCTGGAAAGCCGGTTGATCAATCACTCTACAGGAAGCTTATTGGCTCGCTCCTGTACCTAACTGCTAGCAGGCCTGATATCTAATTTGCTGTAGGAGTGTGTACTCGGTATCAAGTAGCACCTAAGGAGTCACACTTCACGACAGCCAAACGAATCCTTAAATACGTGAAAGGAACAGTTGATGTAGGATTGTGGTATCCTAAGGAAGGAGGATTTGATTTGGTTGGCTACAGCGACTCAGATCTCGGAGGTTGTAAGTTGGATTGGAAGAGTACAGGCGGTACTTGTCACTTTCTTGGACCTAAACTTGTGTCGTGTTTCAGTAAGAAGCAATTGGCCAACTTGCTCTCTACATCTGAGTCGGAATACTATGCCGCTGGAAGATGTTGTATGCAGATTCTCTGGATGCAACAGCAATTACAAGATTATGGAACCAGTGCCAGAGAGACACCAATCATGTGCGATAGCACGAGTGCAATTGCAATAACGCACAATCCTGTATTGCACTCGCGAACTAAGCGTATTGATATGAAGCATCACTTCATCACGAATCATGTTGAGAATAAGGATGTTCGAATCGAGAAGATTCATACAGACATTCAGTTGGCCGACATCTTTACAAAACCTCTCAGCACAACCAGATTCTATATGCTTCATCAAGAATTGGGAATGTTACAGCCTGACTCCCTGTAAGTTTTTACGCTTTTACTCATCAATTGAGGGGGAATGCTAAAATACCCAAGAATACAGTATCAACTTAATATAACAGTACACTTAGAACCATTCCAATAGTATTGCAGGACATAAAAGGCATGAAACCTTCCTACAGCTGACGCGTACATTAATTAAGGGGGGAATACAGTATGACCCATAAATACAGTATTAATCCAAATATTGGTGTAAGAATTGAATCCTGTATGTACCTTACAAGGGGGAATGCTATATTGATTTGCGGATACAGCACATATACTCTATGAAGTCAATTAAATTTTATATTACCACTCTACTTATTTAGAAATCGTTTTAAGTCCACGTACACTGTTTACATTTCAAACGTTTTATCCTTTAATGCTTCAAAGACACCTGGACTTCATTATTTCAAATACCGCGATTTTAATAATTTCAAACCGCCGTTTCGTGTAATAAGGGAAGCCGAACTATCAGAAGTGGGACTGGTTTTCATTTCAAAAATAGATGAATAAGACGTACAAGTTACTCTGAATCCATCCTGTACATTCGTTTTAAAAAGACGGTTCCCATCCCTTAAATCTGACCGTTCACTGTATGAAACCCTAATCTTCCCTGCATCCTATAAAAGGACTGTATTTTGCTCCCTTAGACTCTTTACGATTTCTGCAATTTTAAACGAGTCTCAAGCAAAACAGTGTACATATTCTCTGTATTTTCTACAATTTTCTGTGATATTTCCCAGCTTTCTTCAAAACCTTTGTCTGTGAAAATGTCTACTTCCCGGACTTCCTCCCTCTCCATGAATAAGATAGAAACAATCATCGACGGATGCATCTTTGCTAGGTCCGTGGTTATAGATAGAATAAATATCGAATGAGAAGACTTCATCGGGATGGAACTGGTTGTTTCAAGGGTGAAACAGCAAGGGCTGTACCGCCCTTCCACTCGCCATGCTGACTTATATGATGAACACTTTATAGAGGAATTCTATTTGGACGCTTCGTACAAATACTCATCTCAGAGAAAATGAGGAGAAATTTCTGAGATATCTGCAACCGTTCAAGGGATTCAGGTCTCTATGAACAAAGATTTGTTGGAAAAACTTTACAGGCTACCATCCGACGGCCTGAGAATGAAAGAACTGGAGACCTTCGGGTCGGAGAAGTTGTTGACAGCCCATTGGAGGTTGTTCACCGGTGATGAGAATGCACATAATATTCATCCCTCATGCCACAAGAAAAATTTTTGCCTGCCCTACGTCTACCTTCATGACTTCTGTGCCCGGGTTGTTGAGAACCAGACAGGAGCTTTTGAGATGTGCACTAACCTTCACTTCCGAATGATGGTAGCTATCATGTCCAGAGAAAAGGTTAACTGGTTCCAGATTTTATTGAAGAGGATTCAGGAGGATGCTGCCAAACCTGAGACTGCAAATAAATCATACGGCCTCATTCTGAACTACATCCTCACAAACTGAAGAGTTAAGCAATCTGCCGATGCCAAGAAGATTGGCCCCGGAAAATTCAATGGTGCCATCAAGGCTACTGTATTCAACAAGTCACCCCTGATTTCTAAGAGGCCGCATCCTCAAGACATGCCCATATCAAGTGACACAAGGTATGTCACTGTGCGGATCTTGAGCAAGGAGAAGTAAAGAAAGAGAAGTGTCCCTGACAGCCGATCACCTCATACTGCCGACAAGAAGAAGAAGAAGGCCAAGAAGTCTTCCAAGACTGAGCCTACAGTACCTGCAGCGGTTATTGTAGAGGCTACCTCTGCTCCTGTTGCTGAATGTATCCCACAGGGCGCATCCCCTATGGAAGAAACAGTTTCTGCGAAATCAGCAGATCCCGAGCATGTGGCGGCTATGATGGATGACCAATTGTTTGCCAAGATGGAAGGCTCTGGAGATTCGGCTGCCCCTATAGAGCCAAAAGCCGCTACTTGTGACAGGGTACTCACCCTTGTACAGGATCCCTCTCCCCACAGGGTACCATCCCTTGTTCAGGATCCCTCTCCAAAACAGGCTCCCATACCTGTTGAGGATCTCACCCGCATGGTAGACTCAACTACTATACGGAGTCCCTCCCCATCCGAAATAATAAATAACACTCTCCTTCAGGTAGAAGTCGAGCAAGCGTACGAATTCTTCAAAATATGGAAGTCCTATAAGGTCGCCCCATACGACACCCTGTACAACTGGGCCGACTGGAAGGAAGAGGAATTATTTGCTCTAGAGGTCAGGAACACCTAGAATGTTGAAGTCTTGATCCGCTGGGAGGATCACTTTTGCCAGGAACTCACCTCTGACTAATTCAAGTCGAAAGAAAAGGCTAGACTGAAAGGGAAGTCACCTTCCAACGACAAAGCTCCATCAAACAGCCACCACTCGGACCCTGACTCTGTAATATCCGCATTTTTTTTCTTTCCCTTGTATTTTCATCTTTGGTGTATTTCCCGATCGTAGTGCCCCTCGTGTACCTTTCAGTGTGTCCTTCCTGTCAACTGTTGAACTGTTTTCTCGTTATTGTTGTGCGGAACCGCCGTTTCGGGGTTGCCGTGGGTCCATTTCGTGTTATTAGTTCCCAAATATTGATTCCTATCGTTTTTATTCTCTTTCCGGATCATTTTTATCATTTTGGGACCCAAAAAGGGTGTGGGCCGCGGCACACAAATTTCTCCAATTGTTGGTCGAGCGATCTGTACTGTGTGCCGCGGCAAACCCATCCGGTGCCGCGGCACAGTGCCGAGTCAATGCCGCGGCACACCCGTCTGGTGCCGCGGCACACCCGTGTGACATCTGCGACCAAAACCCGACTGTACCGGGTGCCGCGGCACACGCGGTATCTTGCGGCACACTGCCGAAACCTGGGAGTAAATTTTTGGCCTGTGCCGCGGCACACAAAGCGGTCAACTGTTCAATATCGTCCTTATTAGACGAGATCGGCCATTTTCTCCTCCATTTCACCTGCGCGAGAGAGGGAGATCCAAGGGGGGAGAACTTCTCAAGCATTCTTCATTCGGGGATCGATTTTCATCATTTCCCTTCGGTTGTGAGGCTCGGAGAATCAATCTAACGCGTGTTCTACGGATCTTAGTACTTGAATCTTCAAAGATAATATTTCTAGAACCCTATTTTCGATTAATTTGGGGGTTTTGGGTCTTTCTTCCGATTCGTTCCGTTTTGTTGGTGGATATATGATGAATACGATTAATATTGTTAGTATCTTTAGCTTTCCTACGGATTCATGGATATTTTGCGGATTTTTACGGAATCGAGAGGGTTTGGTTGTGGTCCGCCCTCGTTGTTATTTTTGTACAAATATACATGAATCGTAGGCGGGTTTCCGGGTGTATTCCATTTCCATAATCGTTTAGAAGTGGTTGTGATTGTGATATTCGAATCGTTAGGTTCATTTTCGTCGGTTCCTCGCGGTCGTGCTTGATTCTTCCGTTCCGTTCTTGTCATCGTCTATTTAATCGAGGCAACTATCCTTATCAACTTACAATCTTGACATAGTAGTATTGTATGAGAAATGGTGTGTGTGTGTATGCTCACTACGGGTTAGATCCGACGGGGTCTCGGTAGGGGTCCACAGAGACGTGGATCGACGAGCTTGCTTTTAACCACTACGGGTTAGATCCGACGGGGTCTCGGTAGGGGTCCACAGAGACGTGGATCAACGGTTAATTGTGGTGAAATTTTACAAATGTGATTTGATATTGGCATTTCCGGAAATGAGTGCTTTCGAACGGTTTTCTTTATTGCATGCATTTACTATATGTGTAAGATGTAAGTTGTTCATCTGGTTACTTGTACTAGCGTAATTGGTAACCCCTATGGGGACCCGTTTTGGGGAAATTCGTTTTATGAATTTCAGGTCAAGTTCATCGGGACGAGCGGGCGCTGGACCAGTACACGGATGAGGGCCATGCGTGATGATTGTGCATAAGTGACGTCTTAATGTCTTTTTATCTTTTCATCTTTTGTGGCTTTTGAACTAATAGTTGTACTCGAGTACTTAAGAGTTCTTGTTCGTCCGGATTGTATTGTTGCCTATTGTGTTGTGTTGGATGATGATGTTATGTTGACCGGTTGAACCGGGTGGATTATTCTGTTTTGCGTCTTTATGACGAGGTGTTATTTTGTCGTTTCTGTGAGTCGATGAGTATGATGTCGTTGACTGGTGAGTCCCATATAGGGATTCACGGCACTGTAATATACCTCGAATATCTTGAGGGTGTTACAGAAAATGGTATCGGAGCACTAGGTTTATGGATACCTAGGCTTGTCGGTTTATTGGGTCTTGTGGTGTTTTGTTTTTGCACATCATCGTCACGCTGCCATGATTTCGGTACTACCAGTGTCCGTAAGTTTTCCTTCCTCTGTTCATTATTTCCTTGTATCGTACCTTTGATTCTCGACTTGTGATTGTTCTTTTCTCGTACTTACCCTCGTATGGCTTTTGCTACTTATTTAACTCCAGTATGGATGCTGGAAGAGGTCGTGGTCGCGGTCGTGGTCGTGGACGCGGCCGGGGATGTGGGGCAGCCAGTGGGGCGGCCACGTCGCAGTCTTCGGGAGTCGGCAGTACCGGCGACCGCCACAGTCATGCTTCTTCTCAGGAGCGCGTTGACCTTGGTATTGCGGCTGTTATGCAACAAATGGTGAACCAAATGGCGGCAATAGCTTAGGCGGTTCAGAACCCGGATCAGGCCCATACTAATCGGGGCGGAGCGGACCGTTGGCTCCAAGATGTCATCAAGATGCATCCTCCTCAGTTTTCGGGAGCTTCAGACCCGATTAGCTGGGAAGGGTGGATCAAGGAGATATCTAAAGTCTTCACTGCTACCAACTGTCCCGAGGACCGTAAGGTCCCTATTGCCCAGTACTTTCTCACTGGGGACGCTACGGACTGGTGGGAGGCCGTTAGGCCCAAAGACCATGCTGCTTCGTGGGCTGAGTTTCAAGAATTGATAAAGACTGAATATTGCCCGTGGCTGGTCAGACAGGCTCGGGTACATGCTTTTAATGATGCTCAACCGCGGGATATCCCCGTATCTCAAGCTATTGCTGATTTTAACAAGGAGCTGGGTTATGTGAAGACCCAAGTTGTCGAGGAGAGCGACAAAATTTTCCATTTCTCCAGACTGATGAAGTTGTCGATTCGGGACTATGTGTCGGGGCTCGTATGTGCTACCTTGAAAGATTACCAGAGCAGGACCCTTGCTTACGATATGTCTGTGACGGCGAGTGAGGCGGCCCGCGAGAGTAAGAAGCAGAAGTCCGCCGGGAACTTTTCGGGCCACAAGAGTGGGGGTCAGCAGAGATCCCAATCTGCTAACTTCCCCGCCGGCGGTGGTCCAGCTCGTTCCGCTGGGGGTCCTCGTGGAACTACCAGTGCTCCTTTCCGCGATGTGAAGTGTCTCAATTGTGGTCGTACAGGCCACGTCAGTCGTACTTGTTTGAGCCCTTTGCTGACGTGTAATCAGTGTGGCCAGCCGGGCCACAAGGCTACTTTCTGTGCTGAGAGGGAGAGAATTCTTGGTGCCCGGGCTTCCATTCCAGCGCCTAGGGAACCAAGTGTGAATCAGGGATCGTTTGCTCCTCAATCTCCGCCGAGTGCTAGTCGGGGGAGAGGTCGGGGTCAGCCCTCTAAGGGGGGAGCTTCCAGTGTCGGCTCAGCCCACCCGCGTGTCTATGAGATGCGGAAAGCCGATGACCCAGCGGCTACCGTGGCGACAGGTACCGTTTATATTCTTTCTCATCCTGTCAGTGTGCTTTTCGATTCCGGTGCTACGCATTCGTTCATATCTTTGGATTGTGTGCGCCGTCTGAGTCTCGACTGTTTGACGCCTTGTGAACCCTTCATCGTTAATGTTGGCCACTTAAGTATACTGGATACAGTTTGGAAAATCGTTTAAACAACAAACTGTATGGAATCTAAATCTGAGTGCGTAGCGGAAGTCTTGGATACAGTTAGTTGCCGTGGATACAGCAACGACGTATTTGGTGTATACTTAATATATCACAGTTATTTCAAACATTAAGCGAGAAGGTAAATAACACGATAATTTAAGTGGTTCGAGGTAAACCCCTCTACGTCCACCGGTCCTCCACGGGAGTAAAAGTTTATTATATAATTCTGCGTACACAACTACGTAATTATAAACAAACCTATCCTTGTATCGTTCACAGATTGATACAAAGAATGTCGCTTTCAACCGTTCACAGATTGGTTAAAGCTTCCTTCTTGACTAGCTTCTTCACACACAGTTCCAAAGCTTCGTCCTTATTCGTCCCACACAGGTCAGAATAACTTGTTGAGTTCACACAGAGCTCGGTTTTTACACAGAGGTAAAAGGTAGGTAACCAGGTAAGAACAGCAGCTTTGAATATCAAGTTCTTGACCTGATGATAGCTGTTCTTGATGTTGAGCACTGTATATCTCTTTCGTTCTAACTTGCAGTATGCTTTGGAGATATGTTTGCTCTGATGATAACTTTGATAGCTTGAGTATTAGGTTACTTGAATTAGTTCAGTTGTTGTTTTTGGTTGGTAACTGATCTTCAATGTCTTCAAGGATATATATAGTCTCTAAAGAAAGTATCCGTTGAGATATCCGTTTGAATAAGATTTCCTTCAACGGGAATATGACATGATCCGGATTTCGCGGGATTCTGAAGATCTGAAGACTGACAGTATTTAAATACTTTATCCTTGAGTATTTAAATACTTCTTTGTTCAACGGAACTTGACTTGTGTTCTTTCTTGTCCTTTTGTGAACTGTATGGAAGATGACTGTATTTAGGGCATCGAGACAGTTTCCATACTTGGTCTTTTACAAGTCTTCTTGCTGTACTGACGAGCTTCACTACTGCTGATTCAAGGCAGGTCTTCGATATAGGATAAGTCCTTGAAGCCTCGTCTGCTTTTCCTTTCTTGTATTTGGCATATATGTCAAAACCTTCTCAATAACAAATAACAATCGTCTGAGGATCGGGTATCGGTGATTCGATCTGAGGTGTTTGTTTTTCCCAACAATTTCCCCCTTTTTGACAATTTGCCAAGACTAACTTACTTAACTCTTCGAGTCTTCTTGATGATGCCAAAACCTTCTTCATGAAGCATTCTTCTTCGATGACTTCTGGCAGATTTCTTGGTCTTTTGTCAATAGGTCGACTTAGTGACTTAGTCTACAATAATGAAGCGCTCGCAGCACGTTAAATCTGATTTACAACTTAAGCCTATGATTGGCGCAGGCACAATCTTACAATGTATTCTAAGTTTACAACTGAAATTATGAACTGTTCGTAGACTAGTTCGTACAGCTTATTTTTCAATCAAGTTTGTCTAACTTGAGATTCCTATCAAACAATTTTAAATAATCATACATAAACACAGTAGATTACGAGTTGTAATCTTTCAAGACAAACAAACTATTTTATTGATATTCAAAATGATTGAGTACAAAGTTTGCTGTTTCGAATAGAAATTACAAAAACAAAAATAGTATACATAAATTTCAGCTCTTCATCTATAATCCGCATGCCTCCATGGTCTCTTCTTGGACTTCTCACCAGCAGAGTGTTTCTTGCTGTGAGATCGCTTGCGCTTCTTCTTTGAAGATTCCATTTCTGGGACCTTCACGGCTTCATCTCTTGGGTTGTCAGAAATAGGCATGTGCCTGGTTCTCGGGTGATTGGCATGCATTGTGCTCTGGTTATAAGCAGTGGGCTTGACGCCTCCTAAATATATCTGTGAGCTATTTTTCTTGGCGTCGTAGGATTGCATCACTCCGCACTTCGTCAGAATGTAGTTCAGCATTAAACCAAATGATTTCTTTTGGGTGGCAGGCTTGCACACCTCTTCTTGAAGACGTTTCAGAATGATTTGGCACCAATTGACCTTTTCACAGGTCAAAATAGCTACCATCATTCTGAACCTTAGGTTCGTGCACATCTCGAACGCACCGGTTCGATTTTCAATGATTCCGGGAAGTCATGCGAGATAAACGAAATGAAGAAGAAAATTTTTCTTGTGACAAGTGGTTGTCACCATATCAACCACTTTGGACCTGTAAAAGTCCATAAAACTTGGTAATAAGCTCTTGAGACCCAAACGTCTCAAGGCTGGTCCATGGTCGGGCCGTCGGCGGGCGACTGTAGATTTTGCAGGTAGGTCGCTATTGATGCGATTTGCACTCCTTGGGTATTGCGGTGATGTCGGCAACGTGTCCTCCCCGGCTAGTGACGAAACGAACGGCGGCGTTGAGGTAGAATTCCTCAACCAGATGGGCGTCGTATTTGTCGGCAGTTTTGCTCCCGAAGCGATAGAGACCTTGTTGTTCAAGACGAGTAATGATATACTCCATTGGTTCGGTGTCGTTGATTTCCGAGATGATACGCTCGATGATGACAGGTTTCGAGAAGATCCGGCCATCAATGATGCTGGAGGTTTTCTTCAGAACAGGGGAAGAAGATTGACTAGCCATGGATGTTTTCTTAAAACGAGGGTGCAAGAAAACAGTTAGAAATTCGCAGTGAAAATGCAGAAAATATGTAGGCTGTTTGCTTGAGATCTCTTGTAATTGCAGAAAGCGTAAAGAGTCTCTAATGGCGTATCTGATCCTTTTATACTTGGCGCGAAATAGGGTTTTGCAGTACGAATGGTCGATTTTAAGGGATGGGAACCGGTTTTGAAATCGACGGTCGGGATGGATTTAGTGTAATCTGTACGCTAATCCATTAAAAGGTTTTAAAATACAATGGTCCCACTTCTGACATAGGTTGATACCCTAAATGCCTAAAACGGCGGTTTAAAAATAATAAACAATTTAAAAACATCGCGGCTTTTGAGATTCAGTTGTCCAGATGTCGTGTAAGGCATTTAATGAACATGACGTTTGACGTAAACACAGGGCACGTGGACAAAAATTATTTTAAAAAGTAAATAATATTATATTATATACTGAATCGAAATCCTATAGTATGTGCTGTTCTCCGCGTCGATACAGCGTTCCCCCTTAAAAAGGTACTAATAGGTTTTAAATTCCATACAGCAATATTTGGATTAATGCTGTATTCATGGGTCCTACATTATTCCCCCTTAATTATTGCACACATCAGCTGTAGAATTCATATGCCTTCGTTCGCTACAGTACGGTATTGATGATTCTGAGTGTACAGATAATTAATATTGGATACTGTATTCACGGGTCTTACAGCATTCCCCCTCAATTGTTGAGTAAAAAAACAGTAAATTTACTTACAGGGAGTCTGGCTGTAGTATTCCCAATTCTGTTCTTAGCATGTTGAATCTTGCTGTGTCGAGAGGCTTGGTGAAAATGTCGGCCAGCTGGATGTCTGTATGAACTTTTTCCAGGCGAACATCCTTGTTCTCGACATGATTTCTGATAAAATGATGCTTCATGTTGATATGCTTAGTGCGCGAGTGCAAAACAGGATTGTGCGTGATTGCGATTGCACTCGTGCTATCACACATGATTGGAGTCTCTCTAGCATCGATTCCATAATCGGCGGTTGTTCCGCATCCAAAGGATCGCATACGGCAGACTACCGGACATAGTACTCGATTCAGCCTTGGAAAGAGAATTAGCCAATTGCTTCTTCGAACCAAGATACGAGTCTAGGTCCGAGAAAGTGACAAGTTCCACTTGTACTCTTCTATCTAGCTTGCGACCTCCGAGATCCGAGTCATGTATCCAACTAAATCGAATCCGCCTTCCTTAGGATACCACGATCCTGCATGTTGTTCCTTTGATGTACTTGAGGATTCGTTTAGTTGTATTGAAGTGTGATTCCTTAGGTGCAACTTGGTATCTCGCACACACTCCAACAAAGCTGGATATCGGGCACGCTAGCCGTTAGGTACGGGAGCGAACCAATGAGCTTCTGTAGAGTGATTGGTCAAACGGCTTTCGGCTTCATCGGCACTAATTTGCGGAAGTGCTCATGGGGGTTAGCGAGGATTTGGAATTGTTCATTCCAAATTTGTTGAGAAGCTCCTTCTTGTATTTCTCTGGTTGATGAATATTCCCGTGGCAATTGCTTTACACCAAACCTAGGAAATAACTAAGTTCTCCCATCATACTCATTTCAAATTTGCTTTGCATGAGATGTGAGAACCTTTGACATAGAGCAAGGTTAGTTGAACCAAAAATAATATCATCGACATAGATTTGTACCATTAGAAGGTCATCACCTTCCTGCATCTTGAACAATGTTTTGTCGACAGCACCCTTCTCAAATCCGTTGTTGGTTAGATACTGGGACAGGGTTTCGTACCAGGCTCTAGGGGCTTGTTTAAGTCCGTACAGTGCTTTCCTTAGCCTGTAAACTAGATCGATACCGTCTGTGTTGGCAAACCCTGGTGGTTGTTCAACATAAACTTCTTCTGTAAGCTCTCCATTCAGGAAAGCACTCTTGACGTCCATTTGGTATACGATAAAACTCTTATGGGCGGCAAAGGCTAAAAATATCCTAATGGATTCTAGTATCGCTACAGGGGCGAAGGTTTCATCATAGTCGATTCCTTCTTCCTGACAATAGCCTTGTGCTACTAGTCTGGATTTGTTCCTTATGATAAGTCCATTTCCATCCTTTTTGTTTCGAAATACCCATTTGGTTCCTATAACCGATTGGTGTGTCGATGCAGGTACAAGATACCATACATTATTTCTTTCGAAACCGTTAAGCTCTTCTTCCATAGATGTTATCCAATGAGAGTTGTTAAGAGCGTCTATGGTCGAAACAGGTTCGGACTGGGCTAAGAATACAGCGATAGTGCACGTATTGAGTCTCCTAAGTTCGGATTGAGATTTCCATTCAGGAAACTGTGAGACTTTAGCATTAGATTCTTCTTGTGCACAAAGTACATTTCCTTGTGTACTCTGTATTCTCCTACGAGTAGAAACACCGGCATTAATGTTTCCAATGATCAGCTCTTGCGGGTGATCTCTCAACCATCTTCGGTCGGGTTCTAGTTCAGGATCCCGTCAGTATCGAAAGTTTCGTGGGTACGGCTTGACATGCGGCGTCAGCTTCATCCACATCGATTCTTACAGCTGCGGGGTTGATTTCTAAATCAACTACAGGTTCTATCGGTGTAGGTGGATCCAAGATAGAAAGATGGTGAATGTCCTGAGTGATATCATCTACTCCTGTAGGGTCATGGTGTGGTTCGTCAAACACTACATGAACTGATTCCTCGATCGTCAGCCTCCTTTTATTAAAGATTCTGAAAGCTTTGCTGACGAAGGAGTATCCTACGAATATTCCTTCATCTCATTTTTCATCAAAGGTTCTAAGTTGGTCCTTCCCATTGTTCAAAACATAACACCTGCATCCAAAAATGTGAAAATACGAAACTAATGGAGTTTTGTTATTCCATACCTCGTAAGCTGTTTTGTTGTGGTGCTTGTTGATGATACAGCGGTTTTGAGTGTAGCACGCTGTATTGGTTGCTTCACCCCAGAAACGCTGTGGCAATTTGCTTGCGGCAATCATTGTCCTTGTTGCTTCTTTCAACGTCCTATTCTTTCGCTCGGCAACACCATTTTGTTGAGGTGTACGGGCAGCTGAGTATTCGTGCTGTATGCCATTCTCCGAACAGTATTGCTCTATAAAGCGGTTAGTAAATTCAGTACCTCTGTCGGAACGAATGCACACGATACTTGACGCTTTTTCATTTTGCAACTTCCTCAGGAGCTCGGGCAGCCTTGATGTTGTTTCCTTCTTCTTGCTAAGAAAGATCGTCCAAGCATACCTGGAGTAATCATCAACAACAACCATGCAATATTTCTTACCTCCCAAACATACTCGGTCTACAGGACCGTAGAGATCCATGTGTAGCATTTCCAACACTCTTTGGGTTGAAAGGTAGGATTTGCTTTTCAGGGTTGACTTGATTTGCTTGCCTTTCTGGCATGGTCCGCAGACGCTGTCCTTCTTGAATGACACATCTGGCAAACCTCTAACCATACCCTGTCTTGAAAGCTTGTTGATCGTCTTGAAGTTGACGTGAGACATCCTCTTGTGCCATAGCCAGCTAAGATCTGCAGTGCCTTTGGCAACAAAACATGGAATTGAGGAGCTCATAGGCTTCCAGTCAGCAATGTACATATTACCTGATCTGCTTCCTGTAAGCACAACTTCCTTGGTTTGGGTGTTCTTGACTCTATACCGATCTATATAGAACTTCACCGAGAACTGTTTATCACAGAACTGGCTAATACTAAGTAGATTATACTGTAAGCCTTCAACATATGCAACATCGGTGACCTTGAATTTTCCGACAAGTAGGTTTCCTTTCCCTCTTGTTCTTCCTTTAGACTTATCACCGAAGCGAACTTTTGGACCGCGACCTTCTACAAAATCAGATAGCTTGCTCCTGTGTCCAGTCATGTGACGAGCATCCACTATCGAAGTACCGAGTATCCTCCTCTAGAATGTCCGTAACAAAGAAATTAGGTAGATTTAGGTCCCATATGAATTTTGGGTCAATATATGTTAGTTCCTTTAGGTACCCAGATTTTCCTGACAGCAATTGGTTTACTGTAGGATGTACTCGGTACAGTATTGCGATATCTACGGGGGGCATATCCGTAGTTGTTATAATCATGATAATTACTATGCATGTAAAAATCAGGGTTATTATTATTATTCCAGTACGAGTGCCGTCTAGGAGGTGGAGCCATTTTCCTAGGCCTAACAGCTTGTATTCTGGGTCTCCAGTTGGATTCCCAATGCTGTTGTTGATACTGAACTGGCATCTGCTGTTTTGAGGGATAACGGGGCTCCTGTATCCAATACCTAGGTGCACTGTACTGAGTGTACTGCTGTGCGGGCCTTTGGTGGTTGGATACCGTCTTCTTTCTGAATGACTGTCGGCTTTGATGATATGCTTGTGGAGCATGCTTTAGATTACGCCTTCTGAGTGGTTGTTGGTTCCACTGTCTCGAATAGTAGAGTTGAGGGGGCAGAATTGCGGCCTTCGGTTTTCTCGGCACAAAGAGTTCCTTTATGGGACTAGGAGTATCTTAGGTCTGGAATGTGTTCCACACTCTTGACGAACACAAGACTAGTTTTACCTTTATTCGAACATGAGTGTATCCTAAGCCACTTTTATCATGAGCATGTTGCCCGGTGCTTAGAATTTCTTCCATTCTTTTGGACGATTTTTCAAAAGACTTGAGAATGGTCTCAAGTTCGGTTCTCGCTTCTCGAGAGTTGTAATTTTGGTTTGTAGTAGAACCAAATCATTTGTCTTGCTCTCATTATGGGTTTTAACCGCTTTTAGTTCATGAGCAAGTTGATGATTGCTCTCCATGAGTTTTTCAAAATCGACCTTCTTTGGTTTCACAATCAAGAGACATATTTTCATAGTTTATTTTCATAAGTCATTTTCATCTTTCAGCTCTAAATTTGTTAATTGAAGCTGTATATTCTCAGTTTTTAGAGTCTCATGGGCCTTTTGAATGTTTTTGAATTCATTCATCATATTTTCGAAAGTATGAGATGCATTAGGTGGAATAACTGAGGTTGAACTTACCTCATCGTCGCTGTCTTCACCTTCTGGAACATCTTTGGCCATAAAGCACATATATGCTTTATCATCGAACTCATCGTCAGATGAATCACTTTCAGTGACCACCTGAAGACATTCTGCTGATTTGGATGGTGTGGGGGAGGCTTCTGATTCTCCAATCAGGGCCTTGAGCTTGTCTTTCCAAGCACGTCTTCTTTCATCTCTCTCTTGTTGCTCGGCCTCCGGCAACCTTTGGACTTTGGGATGAGGACATTTGTTTGCATAATGGCCTGGTTTCCTGCAGTTATAACACAGGTTAGCATCACCAGATGATGTTTCGGTACTTACCTTGTTGATGTGTTTGGGCTGTAGGAGTCTTTCCATTGTTTGATGAACTTTTGAATTTATGCATTAGAAGCGCCATTTCATCTTGTGACAGGATGTCGTCACTTTATCGGCATTCTTGTGACCGGGTTTCGACAAGCTAGGCATCTTTGTGTCGACGGTTCGTCTGACGGCGAGCTGTGACCTTTGAAGGAGATTCTTGACTTTCTCTCTTCGTCAATGTAATACTCAAAAGCTTTAAGGTCGGAGAAGAGATCAAAAGTGGATATTTCATTAAGATTACAGGATACACGCATAGCCGTGGTCTTAATGTCCCATCGGTAGGAGAGATCGAAAATTTTTAAGTTCTTCTCCTTTTGGGTGTAAATCTTGCCCAACGCTTCAAGTTCACCAACAATACCAAGTAAATGCGAGGTCAAGTTCCTCAAGTGTTTCCGTTGGTTTCATTTCAAAAGATTCAAATTCTTGAGTAAGTTTTGAAATCTTGTTTTCTTTTGAGAGCTCGGTTCCCTCACAAATTAACTTGAGTTTATCCTGATTTCTTTGTCATTTTGCAGCTCTTTACCTTTGAGAACGTGCCTTTGTCAAGAGTGACAAATAACGCGTTCTTAGCCACGTTGTCGAGATTGGCTCACTTCCTTTCATCGGTTGTCCATTGCTCGCGTTCCTTCTCGAGCATTTCAGCATGGGCTTGGCCCTCAATCCTTACGGCTGGATTGACCTTCATGATCTTGATCGGACCATCCTGTATAACAAAAATCATCTCTTCGTGCATTACTGCAAGATGAGCTTCCATTCTAATTCTCCAGTCGTCAAATTCGTTAATAGAGAACATAGGGACTTTGTTAATCATAGAAGTATCCATACTGATAATATAGGAATGAAAGAAACTGTTTTGAAAATAAGTGATTTGAATCTGATTCGGTTAAAAAGAAATACGACTGATTCTTTTTAGAATCAACCGCTCCGATACCACTTGTTGGCCACTTAAGTATCTTGGATACGCTTTGGAAAATCGTTTAAACAACAAAGCGTATGGAATCTAAATCGAGTGCGTAGCGGAAGTCTTGATACGATTAGTTGCCGTGGATACTGACAGGACGTATTTGGTGTATACTTAATATATCACGCTTATTTCAAACAAGTAAAAGCGAAGGTAAATAACACATTAATTTAAGTGGTTCGAGGTAAACCCCTCTACGTCCACCGGTCCTCCACACGGGAGTAAAGTTTATTATATAATTCTGCGTACACAACTACGTAATTATAAACAAACTTATCCTTGTATCCTTCACATGATTGATACAAAGAATGTCGCTTTCAACCGTTCACACAGATTGGTTAAAGCTTCCTTCTTGACTAGCTTCTTCACACACAGTTCCAAAGCTTCGTCCTTATTCGTCCCACACAGGTCAGAATAACTTGTTGAGTTCACACAGAGCTCGGTTTTTACACAGAGGTAAAAGGTAGGTAACTGGTAAGAACAGTGACTTTGAATATCAAGTTCTTGGTGATGATAGTCATTCTTGATGTTGAGCACTGTATATCTCTTTCGTTCTAACTTGCAGTATGCTTTGGAGATATGTTTGCTCTGATGATAACTTTGATAGCTTGAGTATTAGGTTACTTGAATTAGTTCAGTTGTTGTTTTTGGTTGGTAACTGATCTTCAATGTCTTCAAGGATATATATAGTCTCTGAAGAAAGTATCCGTTGAGATATCCGTTTGAATAAGATTTCCTTCAATGGGAATATGACATGATCCGGATTTCGCGGGATTCTGAAGATACGAAGATCGATGTATTTAAATACTTTATCCTTGAGTATTTAAATACTTCTTTGTTCAACGGAACTTGACTTGTGTTCTTTCTTGTCCTTTTGTGAACTGTATGGAAGATGACTGTATTTAGGGCATCGAGACAGTTTCCATACTTGGTCTTTTTACAAGTCTTCTTGTTGTACTGACGAGCTTCACTAAAGCTGATTCAAGGCAGGTCTTCGATATAGGATAAGTCCTTGAAGCCTCGATACAGTTTTCCTTTACTGTATTTGGCATATATGTCAAAACCTTCTCAATAACAAATAACAATCGATACAGGGATCGGGTATCCCAGCTGATTCGATACAGGGTGTTTGTTTTTCCCAACAGTTAAGCTTCCTAGCGGCGATAGGATCGTTGGTGATCAGGAGGTTCGAGACTGTTCTGTACTTATTTGTGAGAGGACTTGGCCCTCTAATCTTATTGTTGTGAGTATTGAGGGTGAGGATTTGATTCTTGGTGATGATTGGCTCGAGCGGCATGGTGCGATCATGAACTACCGCACGAGAATCATCACTATGTTAGCCGAGGACGGCACCGAGCACTCTTTCGCGGGGCGAAAGAGGGGAAACCAGAAATTCGTCATTAATGCCTTGAAGGCGATGAGTCTCCTACGAAAGGGGTGTACTGGTTATTGGTGCTATGCCTTGAAGGCGGAGGATGGTGGAGTCGAGCTTTCGTCGATTCCAGTCATTAATGAGTTTCCTGATGTATTTCCTGACGAGTTACCGGGATTGCCACCGGATTGTGAGGTTGAGTTTGCTATAGAGTTAGAGCCGGGCGCGGCTCCTATTTCGAAGGCGCCCTATCGCATGGCACCTTCAGAGATGTCCGAGTTGAAGAAGCAGTTGAGTGAGCTTCTTGAGTCGGGGTATGTTCGACCGAGCGCCTCGTCTTGGGGCGCACCGGTCCTGTTTGTACGGAAGAAGGATGGTTCATTATGTTTGTGTATCGACTATTGCGAACTAAACAAGGTGACCATCAAAAACAAGTATCCTTTACCGAGAATTGACGACTTATTCGACCAGTTGCAGGGAGCTGCGGTATTCTCGAAAATTAATTTGAAATCGGGGTACTATCAGCTCCGGGTAAGAGAGTCCGATGTGCCGAAAACAGCTTTTCGGACGAGCTACGGACATTATGAGTTCGTAGTCATGCCTTTCGGGTTAACTAATGCGCCGACGGTGTTCATGCAGTTGATGAACAAAGTTTTTATCGAGTATCTGGATAAGTGCGTCGTCGTCTTTATTGACGATATTCTTATTTATTCGAGGAATGAGGAAGAGCATGCCCATCATTTGCGGGTAGTATTAGACATTTTGAGGACCGAGCAACTCTATGCAAAGTTCTCGAAATGTGAGTTCTGGCTGAAGGAAGTGATGTTTTTAGGTCACGTGATTTCGGTAGGGGGTTCGTGTGGATCCATGAAGATTGAGGCAGTGTTGGATTGGGCACCGCCCAAGAATGTGAAGGAGCTCCGTAGTTTTTTGGGCTTAGCTGGCTACTATCGTAGGTTCGTCGAGGGTTTCTCGAAACTAGCTCGACCACTTACGCAGTTGCTCCAGAAATCCGAGAAGTTCGTCTGGAATGACGAGAGGCAGTTGAGTTTTGAGGAACTGAAGAAGCGTTTGACTTCAGCCCCGGTTTTGGCGTTGCCATGTGGCAACGAGGGTTTTGCCGTTTATAGCGATGCTTCGGGTCAGGGTCTTGGGTGCGTATTGATGCAGCACGGCAAGACCATTGCCTATGCGTCGAGATAGTTGAGGCCGTATGAACTGAACTACCCTACTCATGATTTGGAGTTAGCGGCAGTCGTTTTTGCGCTAAAGATTTGGCGTCACTATCTTTTCGGCTCTGCATGTCAGATTTTTACCGATCATAAAAGTCTGAAATACATATTTACTCAGCGAGAGTTGAATATGAGGCAGAGGAGGTGGTTAGAGTTGATTAAGGATTATGACCTCGAAATCCTTTATCATCCGGGCAAGGCGAACGTCGTGGCCGACGCCTTGAGTCGGAAACCGGTTGCGTTACGAATGCTTGAGATCCTTACGTCTCGGTCTGAGCTTCGGCGGGCTTTGATCGAGTTAGATGTTGAAGTTTTGTTGCCTGGAGCCGTCGGGCAACTTCGTGCTTTAGAGATTTCGTCGTCTTTGATCGATGAAATTAAGCTAAAGCAGTCAGAGGATCCGATGATTATTCAAATCCGAGAGAATGTTCTTAAGGGAAAGTCTCCTGGGTTTGTGATTCACGAGGATGGTATTTTGAGATTTCAGAGTCGGCTTTGTGTGCCGAACGACTCAGAGTTGAGACAGAGTATTTTGCGGGAGGCCCATGCTACACCTTACTCCGTTCATCCTGGTTCGAGTAAGATGTACAAGGACTTGAGAAGGAACTTCTGGTGGAATGACATGAAGGAGGAGGTCGCGCAGTTTGTAGCAAGGTGTTTGACTTGCCAGCAAGTCAAAATCGAGCATCAGCGACCGGCTGGGGTTTTGCAGTCACTTCCCGTTCCGGAATGGAAATGGGAAGATATATCGATGGATTTCATTACGAGTCTGCCGAGATCGAGGTCGGGCATGAATATAGTATGGGTGATTGTCAATCGTCTGACCAAGTCGGCACATTTTCTGGGCATCAAGGACACTTGGGGACCGGAGAAGTTAGCTCGTGTGTTTATCGCGCAGATCGTGAGACTTCATGGTACCCCGAAGTCTATTGTTTCGGATCGTGATGGCCGTTTTGTATCGCACTTCTGGCAGGCGGTGCATAAGGCGTTGGGTACCCGGTTGCGTCTGAGTACCTCTTTTCATCCCGATCGGATGGATCGGACGCACTATCCAGACGTTCGAGGACTTGTTGCGTGCCTGTGCTCTCGATTGGAGTAGTAACTGGGAGGAACATTTGCCATTGATCGAATTCACGTATAACAATAGTTGGCACGCGTCGATTTGGATGGCACCATACGAGTCACTTTATGGGCGGCGATGTCGATCACCAATTTGTTGGAATGAGGCGTCCGATTTGGTCGGGACCGAGCCGGATGTCTTTTTAGAGACGAGGCGGAAGATAGAATTAATTCGAGAACGGATGTTGACTGCCCAGAGTCGACAGAAGTCGTATGCTGACGTCCGTCGTCGACCTTTGGAATTCGATGTGGGAGACCACGTTTTGCTAAAGGTGTCGCCGACGAAGGGAGTTTTTCGTTTCGGGAAGAAAGGGAAATTGAGTCCGAGATTTATCGGCCCCTTTAAAATCCTCGAGCGAGTCGGTGGGTTGGCATACCCTTTGGCGTTACCTCCGGCCTTGAGTCATGTTCATAGCGTTTTTCATGTTTCCCAGCTGAGGAAATATGTCCCGGATCCTAGTCACGTCATCGATTATGGTGAGATTGATGTCGCCGAGGATGTTACTTTTGAAGAGCGTCCTTTGAAGATTTTGGAGCATCGTGAGAAACGATTGAGGCATAAAACCATCCCTTTGGTCAAAGTGCAGTGGTCGAGACACGGTGTCGAGGAAGCAACTTGGGAAACCGAGGATAGCATGCGTGCTAGGTACCCTGAGTTGTTTGTTTCTTAAGTTTCGGGACGAAACTTATTTTTAGAGGGGTAGAATGTAATATCCGCATTTTTTCTTTCCCTTGTATTTTCATCTTTGGTGTATTTCCCGATCGTAGTGCCCCTCGTGTACCTTTCAGTGTGTCCTTCCTGTCAACTGTTGAACTGTTTTCTCGTTATTGTTGTGCGGAACCGCCGTTTCGGGGTTGCCGTGGGTCCATTTCGTGTTATTAGTTCCCAAATATTGATTCCTATCGTTTTTATTCTCTTTCCGGATCATTTTTATCATTTTGGGACCCAAAAAAGGGAGTGGGCCGCGGAACAAGGTGTGTGCGCCGCGGCACACAAATTTCTCCAATTGTTGGTCGAGCGATCTGTACTGTGTGCCGCGGCACACCCATCCGGTGCCGCGGCACAGTGCCGAGTCAATGCCGCGGCACACCCGTCCGGTGCCGCGGCACACCCGTGTGACATCTGCGACCAAAACCCGACTGTACTGGGTGCCACGGCACACGCAGGCTGTGCCGCGGCACACTGCCGAAACCTGGGAGTAAATTTTTGGCCTGTGCCGCGGCACACTTCGGCTGTGCCGCGGCACACAAAGCGGTCAACTGTGCAATCTCGTCCTTATTAGACGAGATCGGCCATTTTCTCCTCCATTTCACCTGCGCGAGAGAGGGAGATCCAAGGGGGGGAGAACTTCTCAAGCATTCTTCATTCGGGGATCGATTTTCATCATTTCCCTTCGGTTGTGAGGCTCGGATAATCAATCTAACGTGTGTTCTACGGATCTTAGTACTTGAATCTTCAAAGGTAATATTTCTAGAACCCTATTTTCGATTAATTTGGGGGTTTTGGGTTTTTCTTCCGATTCGTTCCGTTTTGTTGGTGGATTCATGATGAATATGATTAATATTGTTAGTATCTTTAGCTTTCCTATGGATTCATGGATATTTTGCGTATTTTTACGGAATCGAGAGGGTTTGGTTGTGGTCCGCCCTCATTGTTATTTTTGTACGAATATACATGAATCGTAGGCGGGTTTCCGGGTGTATTCCATTTCCATAATCGTTTAGAAGTGGTTGTGATTGTGCTATTCGAATCGTTAGGTTCATTTTCGTCGGTTCCTCGCGGTCGTGCTTGATTCTTCCGTTCCGTTCTTGTCATCGTCTATTTAATCGAGGCAAGTATCCTTATGAACTTATAATCTTGACATAGTAGTATTGTATGAGATATGGTGTGTGTGTGTGTGTATGCTTACTACGGGTTAGATCCGACGGGGTCTCGGTAGGGGTCCACAGAGACGTGGATCGACGATCTTGCTTTTAACCACTACGGGTTACATCTGACGGGGTCTCGGTAGGGGTCCACAGAGACGTGGATCGACGGTTAATTGTGGTGAAATTTTACAAATGTGATTTGATATTGGAATTTCCGGAAATGAGTGCTTTCGAACGGTTTTCTTTATTGCATGCATTTACTATATGTGTAAGATGTAAGTTGTTCATCTGGTTACTTGTACTAGCGTAATTGCTAACCCCTCTGGGGTCCCGTTTTGGGGAAATTCGTTTTATGAAATTCAGGTCAAGTTCATCGGGACGAGCGGGCGCTGGACCAGTACACGGATGAGGGCCATGCGTGATGATTGTGCATAAGTGACGTCTTAATGTCTTTTTATCTTTTCATCTTTTGTGGCTTTTGAACTAATAGTTGTACTCGAGTACTTAAGAGTTCTTGTTCGTCCGGATTGTATTGTTGCCTATTGTGTTGTGTTGGATGATGATGTTATGTTGACCGGTTGAACCGGGTGGATTATTCTGTTTTGCGTCTTTATGACGAGGTGTTATTTTGTCGTTTCTGTGAGTCGATGAGTATGATGCTGTTCAGCCTGGTGAGTCCCATATAGGGATTCACGGCACTGTAATATACCTCGAATATCTTGAGGGTGTTACAGACTCGGACGCCGACGATGACGCCCTATAGGCCAGTTTGAAGAAAAGCCGTGAAGAGGATAGGGAACGTGATATGGCCAATCACCAAAATCTACAGGGTCAAGGGATATCTGACAGATATAAAATCAACAATAGGAGGAATCAGTCCCTGCTGTCACCACTGAATAGCAAGCAGCTCCTGAACAGGAAGCCCAGACGTCCTACTACACGAAGAATCCGCCAGCGCCATCTGCCAAGAGGATTCAGTCCCTCTTCCGGATCAGGCGGAAGATGAGAGTCGGCAGGAGGATTCAGTCCCTCCAGTACTTCCAACTACCGACGAACAAATCGAACAGGAGGAATCAGTCCCCCTGTCCCCAAAACTGAATTTGCTGCACCATCTTCCAAAGCTCCTGCTCCCGAAGCACCCACTTCCGAAGACCCTGCTTCCGTAGTGCCTGCTCAAGATGCTCTTGCATCCCCCACCTCTGCAAACTCCAAGTCTGATTCTGATGATGGTTTCTTACCAGAAGACAGACCACAATGCCCTCGTCATCATGTGGTTCTCCGTAAACTTAAAGAGCCCCAGGATTCCAAGATCGCGCACCCTAGCTCCCCGCGCACCGAAGCCCGCTTCAAGCAACTCCAAGCAATCGGCTGATAGACAGTGTTCCGACAGGATGTCGTAAAGGCACTATATGATGTCGGGAAAGAACTCGATTGGATGAGAGAAACTGCATAGAATGAGATCCCCAAATTAAAATCTGTAATCAACAATGTTGAGGACGCGTTCTGTCTCATGCTTAACGAATTGTGGCAAGCGCTCAATCAACTTAAGCAGCATCATGAAAAAATCCTTCGGTAAGAACAAGAAAAGCTCAGGATTTCCGAGGCCAAGATAGTTGCTGCCCTTCACCATCCCAGTACCAGACTCACTGACCATGACAAAAATATAGATGATATGTCTCTAGTGCTCGGTACTTTGGTTGAGAAAATTAATACTCTGACTTACCGACATGATGCATCTATGAAACTCCTACAGGAGATTCATACCAAGGTGTCAGACATTAATGATGCCAAAAAGGGGGAAGAAGCCAGAGAGACTGGTCGAAGATGGAGATTGGACAGAGAGAGAGAAATGGAAGCAGCGGTGGAAGAGAATGCTGCTTCTGCGATTGGTAGACTGGCCTCACCAGTGTCTAGACAAACTTCAAGAGGATACAGGGTATCTGGCTCTCGAACTGAGTTCCAGGATCCTAATTTGCCCTGGAAGAACAATGTGTGGAAGCCTGCCGATATTTTGCTACCCACTGACCGACAGCCTTCAGCCGATGATCTGAAGAACTGGAAGAAAAATGAACTGATGAGATACTTTTGTACGCTCATCAGGGAGTCTCCCATGTTCAATCAATTCAAGATGCTATAGGATGCTACGAATGAATTCCCGATGCTGTTAGTAGAAGGAAGGCTCTTTCTACAGATGCTGATGAGGTCAAGGCACCAAAAAGGTGAACGGCTCACCCACTGGGAGGACTGGATACTCGCGTTCGATAAATCCCTTGAAAGAAGGAGTATCTACAGGGATAGAGGCGATGACTCCCTAGTCAACTGGTGGAAAGGGACCGCAAATGATCCTGACTGGAGACCATAGATACATTCTCAGAATAGGAGTTAACCTGTCTGTTCACTGTATTGTTTCCTATGTTAGCTTACCAATACAGTATGTATGTGTTTTGTTCTTATCTTTTCAACACTTGTAATTTTTCCGTGATTATCAATAAAAAAATTTTGTGAAAGATTACAGCTCGTAATCTAAGCTTACTATTTTCACTGTTTGATTATGAAATGTTGCAATATTTGAACTAGTATAAACTTGTTATCTCAAAGCTGTAAGAACTTATATGAGAACAGGTTATAGATTAAGTTGTATTCAACCTACTACACTGTAAGATTGTGCCTACGCGCCAATCATAAGTTCAGTTGTAATACACAGTAATGTAGGATTCTTCATTTTAGAACTTTTTTTTTTTTAATTTCTTACCCACACACGCACACAAGGAGGATCGTCCCCTGTCCTGAGTCCCCCCCCCCCCCCAAGAGGCTCGAGCTCACCCCCGGTCTAGAGGTAAGTTTGCCAGCATGACCTGATCGCCTCATTGTCCCCCGCTTGGGTTAGAGGCCCGCGCTTACTGGGCCCGGGCAGGGTTAATGGTTTCATCCCCGGACATTACCTAAGGGCTCCATCCGTTCCCCCTCTTCATTTTAGAACTTACCTGCGAGCAGTTCACATTTCTAGACTTAGCCTTGAAGATCAGATCAATCGGACATAAGGCTCGAAGACAGCCTCCCTGTATACAGATGAAGACATCTAAAGAAGAGTTTTGGCATTATCAAAAAGGGGGAAATTATTGGGAAAAATATTCCTGTTTTGATAATTGCCAACATACTGTTAAGTATGGAAGCTGTTAGGACTATCGATACAGTCCATCCCTACAGCAAAGAGATTTTCTACAGTCTATCCTACAGAGTCCTCATCATACAGCAAAGAGCCAAAGCATAAGATACAGCATACAGGCTGAAGATGTTTTACTTGGGAAAAGTAAAACATATCCAACAGGACTGAACAAAAGAAGCTTTAAACCGTTGTGAGATAAATATTGTTTATTCATAAAGTATTCACGGTTAAAACAACATTTATTTCTGATAGGACAGCATTTAATGCAGCCGGAGGGAGACAAGTCTGAATGCTCTGAAGAGCATTTAATGCAAAGATAGAAAGGATGTCTGAAGCATTAAATGCGATCTGCTTTAATTCAAACATTCAACAGCCGCCAATCAAGAGACGGACGTTAACATCTCACCAACCAACAACGGCTATATTTATAACGGATACAATTCCAAGATTATAAATAGCCCCAAGCAAGAGGACTTCAGACATACATTATTCATTATCGCGAAAGCTCTGACAGATTACTCTGACATTCTAGAAATTACAAATAAGTATATTTCGTGAGCATACAGCAGTATCCAAGCAAAGAAATATACCAAGACCTCAACGTAAACAACACAGTATACAACGACCATTCATCAAAGATAAAGCTGCTGTTTGAGATTTGTTCTACCCTTACCATTGATATTATCATTAACCCTGTGTGGACTAAGGATCCTTGTGTATTCCGACCTGTGTGGGAAGAATAACATTGAAGAAGAAGCTTCGATCTATGTGAGAAGAAGCGAGTCGAAAGAACTCAAGCCAATCTGTGTGAACGGCCCAAAGCTACAGTCCTTGTATCAATCTGTGTTAGCGATACATAGTCAGGTTTAGTTAAGGTCATGTAGTTGTGTACGTAGTGATTTTAATAAACTCTTTACTCCTTTTTGGAGGACCAGTAGACGTAGAGAAGTTTACCTCGAACCACTTTAAACTGTGTGTTATTTACTTTCTGCCTTTACTGTTTTCAGTCTACTGTGATTTATCTAGTATACACTGTTAAACCCTGTACACATCAAGCAAACAGGAGAACACCTAGTTGTTGTATTTACAGAAACTCACACAATACACTTTTGCTACACAAATTAACTTCGAAAATCGTACAGCTTATTGTATTCTTACTTCCTAAGTTGTTTATTGTATACTTAGTGGCCAACAACGATGCTCAGCTGATATGCGATAAGCTGATATGCGATACTCAGCTGATATTCTGACTTGGCGATACCGAACTTATATTTTGACTTAGCTATACTTAGCTGAACGGACTTAGCATGTTCGATAAATCTATAGTCTAACTTTTAAAGGCCTATAGAAGATACTCATTTGGTTGTTCTTCACAATGCCAAGTACTTAGAACATTACATTCGAATAAACCTTAGAATACAGGGATGACATCATCAAAATCCTAAATTTTTTCCTAATAAATTTCCCCTATTTTGATGATGGTAAAGCTTAATGATTGTTCAAATGTAAATGATTCATAACATATAGAAAAATAAAACTCAGTCTGTTTGAGACAACTAGGAATTGTCGTTTAGGTTGACTGTATATACATTTCACTTCAGTTTATTACATTACAGTCCTTGAATGAGTGTTTTTCAAACGTAAAAACATATTAGAAGTAAATGTCAAAACAGCAAAAAATTAAACATTCAGCTCCTTGTTCCTCTTCCTCTGGACTTGGCTGGGGACAGTGATTTTAAAGGTTTTGCACCAGTGGGTTTTTCCACAACCGGAATCAGCTCATATTTCTTCTTTATCACTATTGAGGCAAACTCTTGGTCTTCAGGAGAAGTGTATTTATTTTTAATGCACAATTCCCTTATCTCTTACTGAAGAGCATTGTCATCCAGCTTTCCATTGATATTAATAGGATCTTCTTATGGTCTGAAAGAGGGGATCATTGGATATGCATCAAATTCATCTTCAGCATACTTCTTCAGAATTTCCCACAAGTTCGGCCAGTTGAGCTCCATATAATCAATGAAGATTTTATGTGGGGGACAGTCGGGGTCTTGAAGTATTTCCCAAATGTAATACTTCTCAATGAACTGCTTCTTGGTTGTACCCCATATTAGTACAGCTTCCTCAGGTATGAATTCCTCCACAAAGTACAACTCCTTTCCCTCCCAGCTGAGTGGTTGGACAATGTCTTTTTTTAGTTCTCCTCTTCTTTACAGGAGGGTCCTGATCCTCAGATGAGTTTTTGTTTTTAAGTTTTTGAGAGCTTATTCCTGCTCCTGGATAATGAATGACTAGAGGAGGAGCATTTCTAGGAATAACAGCTAAGGATTCTTTCTATTTGCTCCTTATTTCTTCCCTCGTTTTGCCATCACCAATGAGATGTGACAGCAGCTTTTCCACCTTAGTCATAAAGTCCTGCATGCCAAGGGGTAGTCTGACTGAGGTAGGTACCTGGGAAGGTTCTTTACTGTTGAGTAGGGAATCCATTTTGCTGTTCAGCTCCACCAAATGTGGTTCAGCTCTGGTGGATTTCTTCAACCATCTTCTTGATCAGTGCGGCTAAGTTCTAAGGTAGTTGATCAGTCAATGGCTGATTGACTGCTCAGCTCGGTTATTGTCCGAGATCGCTGATTTTTAAGCAGGGGGAGACTTAACTGAAGAATGTTCCCCATGTTTATCTGAGTGATAGCACTTGATTCAGCAGCTGTCCTCCCTCCATCTTGAGCAGGTCCACCCTGATCCTCATCATGATAATAGTCATCCTGATCATCTTTCTTTATCCTCCTCTTTATCTTCTTCTTCTTTTTCTTCTTTTTCAAATTCTTCAACTTTTTCAATATTTTTTTCAACTCCCACTCTCTCATCTTTCTCATCAAATTTTTTCCCTTGGGCTATCCATTCCATAACATAAAGAAAAAATTGGTCCATATTTGTTTTGAAATTGTTTATGAATCAATTTTCACCCAATAACAGACTCGTCGCAGTTTCATTACAGAACACTTGGATGAGTTGCTCAGTGGTTAGGGGTAGTACCATCCTGTCATAGCAACTAACTCCTTTAGAGCAGTGAAGCTAAGGGAACTCAACTTCTTCCACTCTTTATAAGCAGAGATAATGGAAAGTTTGTTGATGTGTTTTCTTACTATTTTGAGTTGTTATTTGTTAAATTGGAATGGGTTTTGTCCTTGAGATTGAATATGTACTGTATGTTAGCTTCCTCAATGAATTGTTCTTCTGCAGCTTCAACTTCTTCAGGAATGCTGAGGAGCTCAAGAAGTGGTGATGCAGGGATGAGATTGACTTCTTTCTATTCTTCTACCAAGGACAGCTCGGTTGACTGAGCTGCTGGTTCTTCACTGTGAGTTTCAGCTGGGTTGGAGATCACAACAGGTATCTCAGCTGTCGGAATCTCAGCTATGCCTTCATCTGAGGACTCAGTTGAGTAATCAACTAGTCCTTTAAACCTTTTTGGTGTAGATTCTGGTGATGAGTCTACACTGATAACTCCCTCCTTTTGCTGAGACTTCCTTTTCTTGAAATAAGCAGACAATGGTAGATTGTCGCTTTCTTGATCATCTTCAGACTGGGCAAGTGCCGTCATTGGTTGTTCCTCAGTACTGGCTAACTTTTTAGGTAGGATGTTGGCTACAGTGATTTCATCTGTGGTTAGTTGAGTTGGTGGAACCTCAACTGAGTCTGGTATGGTAGCTGTTGCGGTTTCCACCTTTGCCTCATCCTCGAATCCAGCTATTGATTGACGATGATGTGCTCGACAAATATTGAGCTTTATATGCTTCGTTCAGTCACCTTAGCTTCCTTGAAGAAACAAATAATCACTTCCTTGTAGAGTTTAGAAGGGTTGATGCACAGGTAATGGTAGATACCATTTTCTTCATCTTCAGTATCAAGTTCGCCATTAGAAGAGTGTTGTTGGACTCCAGAAGTCCGATGATGTCCACCAAGATGCTGAAGATAATCTGCTGCTTCAAGATCTTGAGATTGATATTCTTGAAGTAGGTTGTGGAATCCATTTCTACAGTTTGAAAGTTTTTAGTATAGGGAATAGTTCAAATTTGTTGCTATCTGAAAACTAGGGTTCTTGCTTAGAAATTAAATATGATAAGTTTTTATCAATAATTTCAATCACTTAAATAATGAATATTTGAAGTTTATTTTAATGATTATTTAGTTCTGAAGTGGTGGTTAGACTTTTCAGAGAACGTTCGGTGGTGTTTTGACAACATGCGGTAATCATGGTGCATCGTGCATATTAGCCCACATGTTTTTAAATAAGAATAATTTTACTAGAAATAGAAACTTGGTTGATTATTGGACTTCTGATCCAGCTGTGTTTTGATCCTGTCTGAGTTTCTGATCATCTATGATCCTAGTTGAGTTTTTGATCATCTAGGTTTCTTTTATCCTGGATGAGTTCCTGATCAGCGAGGTCCTTCAATCCTGGCTGGGTTTATGATCAACTATGTTCTTTATTCCTAGCTGACTTTTCTGCATCAACTAGATTCTTCATTTGCAGTCTAAGAGTCCAAGATCTCTACTTAGTTAGAGAAATCTTTTTCTGGCAAAGGTTTGGTGAATATATCAGCTATCTGATACTCAGTGCTGACACTTTCTACTCAAACTCTTTTGTTGATCACATGGTCTCTGATAAAGTGATGTTGACATCTATGTGCTTTGTTCTTGAGTGTAGTATGGGGTTGTTTGTAATCGCAATTGCGCTATTGTTATCACACCATATTGAGCCGTTATTGGCTATTATGTTGTAGTCTCTTAGTCGTTGTCTAATCCATAGAATTTGAGCACAACAGATACCTACAGCTAGGTATTCTGACTTAGTTGTTGATATTAAATTGGAGGTCTGCTTTTTGCTGAACCATGATATCAGCTTGGTTTCAAGACTTTCTTGTGATTTTTGTGTTGATTTTGCAGAATAGGCATTAGAATAGACTGATAACTCAAAGTTGTCATCTTTAGGATACCATAATCCAACATTGATTGCAGATTTTGGATATCTAATTATTCGTTTGGCTGCTTTCTGGTGAGACTGCTTTGGCTTGGATTGAAATCCTGCACACACTCCAACTGCATATGATATGTCTGGTGTGTTTGCAGTTAGATACAATAGTGAACTAATGAATCCTCTGCAGTGAGTTGGGTCTACTGAGATGCCTTCATCATCTGTGTCAATGTGCAGGGATGTGCTCATGGAAACTCTTAGGGGCTTGGTTGTAACACCCCCAGAGCCATCCAGGAATATCACAACGTTGTGGGCCCCGAGATGGAACCCACAAGGCTAAAAGACATTTTCACAAATATTTACAAATACCCAAGAGGCTAACAACTGTACTATCTTTTAAAAAAACATTTGAAGACATTATAAAATCCATTTACCAAAATCGTCAAGAAACTCTCATTTGAAAGTACCAGGCCACACGGCCGAAACTCAGTAATTTAGAAAACGATTTTTCAAAGTAACTTAAGTTACCAGATAACGAAAGGTCATCTAAAAATACTCACGCAATGGAAAAGACAAACAGATAAAAATACTCTAGCAGCGGAATACAACAACTAGTCAAAGATACCTGATACACAAATACATGCCATAGCCAGTATCCTCAGGGAAGCTTATCTCTTCACGACCACTACAAGCTTGATATTCCAAGAACCTAAAAAGAAAGCCCACGATGGGTTCAGCCATAATACTCAACAATGATAACAATCACATCGCGTCAATAATTACATACCAATGAAAATACTAAGTAAGAATACGACCAATGTAATCTTACCGCCGTAACTTTACCAACTCGTGATAATTCTCATCAAAATAACCCTTATCATATTTCACATCTCGTAATCTCGATTATCTATAATAAGAAGTATTTAGGGCGTGAATCTCGAGGAATATTTTATTCCTCAACATGTGGGAATCATTCAGATTATATCCTTGACTTTATTTACGTCTGTATGTGATTTTCTGTCTTTGTTGACTTTTCAACGTTTGCTGACGTGGATATAGCTGATTAATACTTGTTGGATTTTATCCAGGTATTTTGACGTCCATACTTAGTTGACCGAATTCTCTTGACTATACTCAACTGACATTTTGTTTTGGCTAAACTCAACTGATATTCTGACTTGGCGATACTCAGCTGATATGCGATTGAGAATTTACTTTTAATATAATTAATTAATTGGAATAATTAATTGTATTTATATTGAAACGTGCAAGGTTTATATCGAACTAGATACACGATGGTTTCATTTCACGGATCGAAACGAACTAACATAAATAATCTCATATAGGTCGCCCCCTCATTTGTGACTTGGTGACTTATCATCTCACTTTGTCATGGCATGAGATATGATGAAGATTAGATGTGATAATGTGGGCCATTTAGTTAAACACTTGGATTATAATTAATGTTACGGTTTTGGCATGAAGTGTGGGGTGAGTTGTTTTGTTGTTATAAAACAACTTCATCCTCCTCCACATTATGTACTTGGCAGTGAGTTTGTAGAGAAAAGACGAGAGAAATTTTTTTTGTTCTTATACTTGAGTTTTAAGTGTATTTGAGAGGAAAATATTTTTATAAAATACTTAGAGTTTTTATAAAACTAAAACTAAGCTAATTATATCAATTTCTAGCCGTATCCTTAGAGTATAAATTGATAGAAATATTTTTTGGTCATCTTCCAACGCGTGATATGTAGAGGCACGATGGTTTCAGTGCTTGAGATTTTTCCAAAGCTTGGCTCGGTTTATTCAACATTTAATCAAAGACTTCAAGGGGATGATTTCTATTTCATGCCTTGTTTTTCTTTATTATATATTCGTATATATGATGCTTGATCGATCTAGGGGTTCGGTTTTTATCCGGTTAAATCGGTTTTATTTTCTGCTGCATAACTCAATTTTAATTACGAATCCCAATAGTACTATCAGAGCGGAGGTCAATCATAATATAATTGTAGTACCGAACCACAAAATATTAACCATCACTACGACGAGAGTTTATACATCATACGGCTACAATCGCCATGAGACAGGATTGAAATACAAGTATAGACCATATGAAGATGGAGTATGCCCCTAATAATAATACAAGTGAAAGTAAATACTACAAGGCGGAAATGAAAATACACGGTTTAATCATAATTGGATAAATGAAGACTCGGGGCCCCTAAACTAGTATCCTTCAAATCCTTAGCCATCATAATGCTCTTCCCGTGCCTTGGCCTTCCCTCGACATAAATACAAACAAAAAGTATTTCGCCCAAAACCATAGAGTCAGATATACATGGTAATGATTCTCAAGATGTTATACAAATCACATATAATAGATCTCAATGAAACAAACCCAACTGTCGAACATACCCCTCGGGCGTATGAAACAACCAATCGCAAACTGTCGGACATACTCAATCACACATGCCGTATGAATGACTAATCAACATGGCTCAAGACGAACATCACAGTATGTTCGATCCGGAAATATGTAAGTGCACATGTCCACCGCATATATGGAATCTAGGATATACGTGGGATAATGTACCTAATTAGTCTCACAAAGTAATCGTCTCGTGTGCACGGTCCAATGTAGAAACATCAACACACGACCATATGTGCTCGACTAAAAATCCTACACACAACCAATCGGAACGCATATATGATTCCAAAAATGTCACGATGCAACGTAACAACGAAACCCAATTAATCACTTATCCAACAAAAACCAAGGAAATTCACCAAAGTGACAACAACAATCAACGGGACTAACGATATCAAGGTGGTGAACTTGGGAGTACATTTCCATAACGAAACAATCGACACGATCAATAACACCTTATTATGAACCATAGATTCATAAAACAATACATATACACGAAATATAAAACATTCACAATAATTTATCATTATAACCAAGCAAGATAACTCGCTTCAATCCCGGAGACGAAAAATGCTTTTGTACGATCAGAATGTCCTCCAAGAAACGAACGAACGACGATCAACCGAACAACATCAATCAATCAAATGAACAACCTTGAATTAATTACAATTCATTAAAAAACAAAACTCTTCGAATCCGATAACGAATTCAATAGATTTCCTTAAATTGGTCAAACTACTCTCGTTATATGAATTATCAACACTTATTCAACTGTTAGTTTATTATAATAATATCATATTATACTATCTTAATTAACTCAAGAACATCATGAGCATTTCAAAATGTGGTGTTTACTACTCAAATCATAATAATCAACATTATGACTTAATAATTTCTTGAATTGATATTTACTCAATAATTGATTATTGTTACTTTAATGATCGAGTAAATTTTTACTCAAAGTTTGTCATCGCATTTGTCCAAGTATTTATTTGACTATCATGATATTATCTTTCAAAAGATAAGAGATCTAGTGCTCATTATGCCGGAATGATTATACTTAATTCTACAATTTGATTATTTAAATCATTAAATAATTGAAACAAACCAAAATATCAAAAATTAGGTTATAAGATGCTTCATTAAGTTAGAAGTGATTTTCTAGGATTTTAGTTCAAGATTAAATATAAACCAATTATTTACCGCATTTAAATATTAATTATTTTAATAATCAATTAAATGTGCTTAACGTATAGTATCTTACAGTAATTTAAAAGTTGATTTAAGATATCCAAAGAGTTATTTACATCATGTAATACCCGTATTTTTCATTCCTGTATTTTTCGATTCTAGGGACTCACTTGTGTTCATTGACACATTTTGGACATGTTTTGTTCTGCACTTTTTGTCATTCGAGTGAGTTTTGATATTGTTTCGGGTTAATCGGTATATCATTGCAACTTTTCCGCATTTGGGTCCGATTCTTATGAATCTTACTCGGAACTATTATTTTGTCGTTCCTAAAAATTCATTTAACATTTGTGGTCGTGTTGTGAGCTTCAGAATTGTTATTCAATCTCGTATCGTGATTTTCAGACTTTTGGGTCGTTTCGTAATTTCCTAAAGTTTTGGATACTCATTTTCATACCCGTTTTTACTTACCTTTGGTTGTCGTAATCGCATGTTAGAATTATGCTTTTGTTCGTTGTTGAGAATCCTTTGCAAGTGTTACGTTGAATTTTTTGAATCATCCCATTTTGGGGTCGTTCGGGGCTGGTCGGGCAGTAGAATGGAATCTGCTGCCAGAATGCAGGTTACGGCCGTAACCTGCAATATGTTACAGCCGTAAGGTGGTGGGTGTTACGGCCGTAATGGCATACTGGTAATGGCCGTAACACACCCTTATATTTTGGGCAGAAAACCCGAGAGTTGGGTTACGGCCGTAATGTCCTATGTGTTACGGCCGTAACACGTCCAGCTATTTAATAGCTGGGTGACGGGTTTCACCTTATTTTCTCCCATTCTTTCTCCTTCTCTTCTTTCAGTCAACGGGATTGGTTTGAGAGGCTAGGGTTGGTCTTGATTTCATCATACATCAACCTTCTTGAGTTCCTAACAACGATTAACATCATATAATCCATCATTTTCTGTCGGATCGAAGGTAATGTTCTTGTATTCCTGGAGTTGACTTTTTAGGGTTTTATTCTTGATCTCGGCCCTAGTCTGATTTTGATGAATCGGGTGGTGTAATATGATGTTACTAATCGTGTTCTACGGATTGTATATCCATATCTTTGATTCGTTCAACCCGATTTATGATTTTTATGTTCTTTAGGGAACATTAAATGTCCGATTATATGTTTCACTAGATTTTCCTTCGAATGTTAGCCGCGTTTTCCATCGTTATTTAGTCGGTATTATTGTAGTAAATATGTTGTCGTTTTTTTCTCGCGAAGGTTGTAGGTTTTTGGGGCCGTTCGGTTGAGCCATGTTCGTCGAGCATTCGCGTGTTGATCTCGAGGCAAGTGTACAATTTATATTATGTGAATTGAGGTTGTAGAATGAAATTATGTTGGTTGTTTATTTTTGTTGACTTTGCATTATATGGGTCGTTTTAGATATTATGTTAAGTTAGAGTCAGTTGAGGGTTATTGTAGAGATATGTCAATCGAGACGAGGTGTCGGGTAGACAATACACTTAGACGTGGGTTGAAAAGATTTAGTGGTCACTGGGATGTGTGGGGTTAAGTTGTGTGTTATGAGTTGGGTTAGTTGTAATGGTTTGATTGGTTGTTATGCCCGTTGATGTGTGAAGATGCGTTTAGGATTGTTAGGTTATAGTATAGCTGTGTCAGTCATGGTTATGTGTCGGATAAGTGACCATTTCTAGAAAGTACCTTGATTATATATATTATGATTAACGATTGAGACAATGTGGTCTGTAACGTAAGTGTGTGTGAGTTGTTCTTCCACCCGGGGAGGGTCCGACGGGGCCTCTGGGGGCCGATACTAATGGGTACGGCCGCGGAAGTGGTTTCCCACCCCGGGATGGTCCGACGGGGCCTCTAGGGGGTGATACTAATGGGAAAGGCCGCGGGTTACCAAGTGTGATTTTCGTCATGAGGATTATGTTGATGTTTTTTATAACTGTGATATATCCGGAATATCACAACATTTTGTTCTCGATGTTGAGATACATTATATAGGATCTTGGTACTTGGCTAGAATGGCACTAGAATATATGTCGTATGTGTTTGGTTCCTTGGTTGTTATGTTTTGATGTCGTAAAATGGACCTTATTATCACGCATTGTAGTTTGAAGAAAGTTTGTGGTGGGACCCTAATGATTATGGACTTCTTCAGTTTGCTTCGTCTGTTATCCGTACTGAGACGGATAAGATCAAGTATTTTAGCAAGAGTCTAAACCGGAGTTGAGGATACATTTGTTCAATCACAATTGTAATTCACTTAGTGAGTTCATTGAGAAGGCTCTTGGAGCAGAGTTTTTGATCAAGGAGCTTACTCGGAAGCACCCTTCAGCTTCTTCTGGTGGGAGGACTAGGATGCCGGTTCATTCTGAGGGACATCAGGCTCCGACGTCCAAGAGGTCGTTTTCTAGTCATCTTCGTGCTGGGAAAGCATCTTCCTCCCATACGACGAGTTCGACTGTTGTTTGCTTTAACTATGATTCAGCAGGGCATGTTAGTACTCGGTGTACAGTGCCAGTTATTGTTTGTTTTCTGTGTGGGAGGCAGGGATACCTACGGAAATACTGCAGGAGTTCTAGTGCCGATAGATCTCGAGAGAGCTCACGGCCTCGAGAGATTTTGTTACTCCAGTCTGTACTCCATCCAAGGGGTCTTATCAGGCTTTGGGAGCCATAGGTAAGGACATTCACCACCGGTACTGAAGCAAGTTAATTCTTGCTCAGTTAAAAGGATTATCATTCCTTTCGTTGTTCATTCATGCATATAATTCATTCATAATATATCAATCATGTTGAGACTTGTAATTATCAAACTAATCATTCAATTCACGAGGAACGACGGTTCCAACCATTTCATTTGAGCTATCACTCATTGCGTTATTACTACACCTCGGTGAGTCATTCTTGATCCTTGTTGGATTTCGATTCATTATCATTCATTGTGGTCACTCTTTTTCTTGTGACCTTACGGGATCATATTAAGCGGTGAGTTCAGATTTGGATCTTCTTCGAATCGATGAGATCGAGGGGATCGATGATCTGGAGGATATCGATGTTGGGTACATTTGAGATGTAGCCTTGATTTGTATTTTTCCCTTTCTTTGTATTTCGGATTACTGTTTAACTCAATTTGTATTGTAGTATTGTGGTTGTGAACCATTTGTTGTTGATTTATCTTGTAATTATAGTAATTGAGAATCTTAAGATTTGGTTCATTTGATGCGTTTTTCTTTCTTTTTGTGGTACCCGAGATTTCTTGATAATCTGGGTAATTGTTCATTGTGATTCGAGACGTTAAGTCATAAGGACTTGGGCGTGCGATTGATATGGTCCCGAGGACTATATGTGCATTGTTGCTTTTCTTTCGAGGCGTGAGTCAGCGCTTGTATGGGCGTCCGACACCGATGAGAACGGGGAAGTGTACACCGATGGATTGTGGACATGTACAATGAGCGGCTCCCTCGGGATGTATACACCGGTGTTACGAGTCATGCGGTTGGTACGACTTTCTGGCTCTCTAGCGGAGGAGTTATGATTCGACTGATCTCACACCTGGCTGAGTCTTTTATCACTTGAAATTTCCTTTCGCCTTGTTCAGGCAGAAGAGATACGGGGACCCATGGGGTTGGCCCAGTTGTGCAGGCGAAGTGGTTTGCATTGAGGAGTATCCTTGGAGATGTTGTTTTCAGATAGTGATGTATAGTTCATATCCTAAGTTGTGTACCCTTAGTTTCAAGGACGAAACTCTTTTTAAGAGGGGGAGTATGTAATACCCGGTTTTGAATTCATTTATTATCATTTAGTAATTGTCACTCAGTAATTTTCACTCATTAGTAATCATTCATCAATCATATTCAATCATTTGTGCTCACCGTTTCGGCGTATTTTTGAATCGTATACCAGTTATTATTCGTCATTCAACCCTCTTCGAGATCGAGACGAGAATTTTCTCATTACCATCTTATTTTGATAGTCTATGTGTGAAGAGTAGCGCACGCTACGTACTCTTTTTAGCGCGCGCCAATTGAGTACTGGTAGCACATGCTATCACTCAGCATTAGCGCACGCTAGTACAATTGAGGCAGACAGTCCAAAAGGTACTGGAATGAATTGGAGAATTCGTAGTGCATGCTATGAGTGGAAAATAGCGTACGCTAACTGTATTAGTAGCGCATGCTAAGTCGTCATAGTAGCGTGCGCTAAGGCGATCAGGGCAGAGGACAGTAGGTTCTGGACTCCAGTACTGGGCACCAACCATCAGGTAGCGCATGCTAACATCCGGTTAACGCACGCTAAGAGGAAGGCATTAGCGCACGCTACCAAGTACGTAGCGCACGCTAACGCGGCAGGCAGAGTTCACTGGACTACCCGGTTGTAATATCCGGAATTTCTACTACCGTTGTTTAATATTATTTTATCCGAGTTATATTGTATAGCGTGGAATCTGTACAGTATAGATAAAATAAATGAAGGACTGAGATGTCAGTATCGGTATAATTGTTGTACTTGGTTGACAATTGTATTAGAGGATATAGTACATCATGTATAGGTATCTGATATGTCGAGACGTTGGACAAGAATAGCTGAAAATGGCTAAGTATAGCCTTATTAGCGCACGCTAATAGTTAGGCTTAGCGCACGCTACCATGCAGGGTTAGCGCACTCTAAAGGTGAAATCATAACGCACGCTAAATGCAGTCAGATCGGAAGGAATCTGCATGTAGACCAGGCCACTTTCGGCGCACGTTCTGATAAGTCAACGAATGTTTGTAATGTGGTACTAGCGCATGCTAAACCCTAAAGGTTAGCGCACGCTAATGGTATATTGGACAAAAAGGAATCTTATCATCATCAGCACTTTCGGCGTGTGGACCAGTCTTCAGAGCATACAGACAAACGAGTCAACTGATATTAGCACATGCTAAACATAAGGACTTGCGTACGCTAGAGAGTGTAAATTACGTACGCTAATGTATGGGCATTACGTACGTAAGCGCGTGTACGAATCCAGACAGTAGCCCCTGGACTGCGATAGTGCACGCTAACAAAGTCAGTTAGCGCACGCTAAAGCCGTAGCACACTCTAAACATGAGATGTTAGCGCACGCTAGTAATGTATTCTATATAAGGGGACAAATGGGTATTATGAAGCATTTCGTCCATTCTCTTCTTGCAACCGATAGAGGGAACCTTGGGAGGACTTTTGGAGTTCCTAAACACTGAGGGATGATCCTCTTTAACAAGATTAAAGATGGAAATCATGGATTAAATCTTTGTTCTTTAAATCATTGGCGATTTCCAAGAATCGCCAATGATTTAAAGAATCGCTCATGTCCATTTCCAAGAATCGCCAATGATTTAAAGAACAAAGCTTTAATCCATGATTTCCATCTTTAATATTGTTAAAGAGGATCATCCCTCAGTGTTTAGGAACTCCAAAAGTCCTCCCAAGGTTCCCTCTATCGGTTGGAAGAAGAGAATGGACGAAATGCTTCATAATACTTGTCTGTATCCTTATATAGAATACATTACTAGCGTGCGCTAACATCTCATGTTTAGCGTGCGCTACGGCTTTAGCGTGCGCTAATTGACTTTGTTAGCGTCTTCTATCGCGATCAGGCTACTACAGACCGTACATGCGCTTACATACGTAATGCCCATGCATTGGCGTGCGTAATTTACACTCTCTAGCGTACGCAAGTCCTGCGTTAGCGTGCGCTAATATCGATTGACTCGTTGCTGTGCTCAAGATCGTCCACATGCCGAAAGTGCTGACGAGGATAAGATTCCTTTTTGTCCAATATACCATTAGCGTGCGCTAACCTTTAGGGTGTAGCGTGCGCTAGTACCACATTACAAACATCCGTTGACTTATCAGAACGTGCGCCGAAAGTGGCCTGGTCTACATGCATATTCCTTCCGATCTGACTGCATTTAGCGTGCGTTATGATTTCACCTTTAGCGTGCGCTAACCCTGCATGGTAGCGTGCGCTAAGCTTAACTATTAGCGTGCGCTAATAAGGCTATACTTAGCCATTTTCTGCTATTCTTGTCCAACGTCTCGACATATCAGATACGTATACATGACGTACTATATCCTCTAATACAATTGTCGACCAAGTACGACAATTATACAGATACTGACATCTCAGTCCTTCATTTATTTTATCTATACTGTACAGATTCCACGCTGTACAATATAACTCGGATAAAATAATATTAAACAACAGTAGTAGAAATTCCGGATATTACATACTACACCACTTAAAATAAGTTTCGTCCTCGAAACTTGTAATTCGTCATAGAAAAACAAACAAACCGTTCAACCAAAATATTTCGAAACCATCACGACAACGATCAATCATCATCATTCACGAATAACCAAAACAGCATACTTACCAATGCGCAAAGTCGACGATCTCTTGAGATACTAGCAAGTGACCTCACTATAGAGTCTCAATACGCTTACAATCATAATTCCTTGAGTCTCAACAAAATATATCATCTTCAGATGGAAATCACTCTTCATCTTTGGATTTCATTTTGGATTGAATGTTGATGTTCTTGAGTTGATGATTATTACATAAACGAGTTGATAAGCATGATTATGAGATGGATTACCGGAGTATGATGATATTAATATGATTCGTGTGGTTTGAATTGTGTAATTCCTTTTCTTGAGATAAGTTGGTGAATCCTTCTCCTCAGTTTCGGATGTTGATGTTATTGTTGATGATTACTCTCTGTAATGGAAGATTAAGGAAGTGTTGTTACGTTCTTGATGTTTCATGTATTGATATGTAATTATTAACGTGATGTAATGGTTATCATTGTTGGATATTATGGCTGACCCCATCGTGGGCTTTCTTTTTAGGTTCTTGGATTATCAATCTTGTTGCGGTCGTGGAGAGATGAGCTTCCCGGAGGATACTGGCTAGGGCATGTATTTGTGTATTGAGTTTCCTAATCAGTTCTTGTATTCCGCTATTAGATTATTTTAATTATTTGTCTTTACCCGCTGCGTGAGTATTTTTAAATGGTCTTTTGGTATCTGGTAATTTATGTTACTTTGGAAATCGTTCTCTAAATCTATTCTGTCGGTACGTGTAAGCGATAGCTTAACGTATGTTCTTAAACAATTAAGTTTTGGCGTTTCGGGCCTTGTGGTTTCAAATGAGTTTTCACGACGGTTTTGATAAACGAGTTTTATAAAGTCTTCGAATGTTTTAAATAGATAGTACCGTCGTTAACCTCTTGGGTGCTTGTAAATGTTTTTGAAAACTTTCCTTCAGCCTTGTGGGTTCCATATCGGGGCCCACGGCACTATAATATTCCCGGTCTGCTCTGGGGGTGTTTCACCGGTGAAGCCGCTAGCACACGCTAATCGCAGGAGATAGCGCACGCTAAGCTGGATTTGGTATTAATAGGACACTTCACTCTTCATTTCGTCATTTCTTCATTTCTCCTCCATTCCGGGTGATTTTGGGCGATTCACAAAGTGTTCTTCGAGATGCAATTATCTAGCAACATCTCTAAGCTACTAGGTCAGATTAATCAACATTTAGTTCTCTCCATCGCTCCAAATCAAGGTAACTTTTCTTGAAACTAAAATTTCGGGATTTGAGGGTTTTCTTCCCGATCTCTTCGAGTTAGCTTGATATTATGTTGGAATATGTTGGATATGGACTATCTATCTTGGATACATGTATTCTTATGGATTTATTGGTGTATTTTTGGAATTTTTGAGTATTTGGGGAATTGTTCAAGAACACCTTGAGTGTTGACTTTAGAATTTGGGTTTCGATTAGATGTTGTTGGAATCTCATATTGTGTCTTCCTTTTTGGATTATTGAGTGTATTGAGGATGTTTGGTTGGATTGAATCACTCATTTGGAGGTCGGTTTTCGATATATTTGGGATTGGTTGTAAACAATGGAAGGTTGTTTACAACATGTTTGTTAAATTGCCCCAATGAGTTAGATAATGTTGTATCGACCTTTTGATTTGTTTATGACTATACGTAGATATGTATATTAAGCGAATCGTTGGTAATTATGTTATTCAAGGTTGTTCGAGCGACTGATAATTCCATAAAGGACGTTGATCGTGGAAGGACTTATCGCCGTCGATTTGAGGCAAGTTTTATACTTGTACTAGTCAATGAGATTAATGTTATCATATATATGTATGAATGTGTTGTATCATTCCGAGACGTAGTCTCTTCAATAATTTCGTTGATATTGAGAGGTCGTTTGATACGATACTCTTTGGAAATTATGCCCAATGATTATTGTCGTTCGTTAATGGCCGGTTCAAGGCATTGGGGTACTTGTTGTTAATGTCATTGTCGATAGCCGGTTTGTGGTATCGATGTATCAATTGTTGTTTTTGATATTGATGTCGATTTAAGACATTGTGGTAATCATTATTATTGATGTTGGCGTTTTGCTATTGATGTTGTATTGGCCGATTGAAGGCAATGACGTATCTGTGTCTCATCTCCATCGTCGGTAACCGATTAAAGGTGCTGAGGCATTCGTTGTATCATTTTTATCGATTGTCCATTCTAAGGCGATCGAGTTATCGAATTGGGATTATCGCAGATAGTTCCCATCCTTTGTGTCATTGTTATCGATTGGCCATTCTAAGGTAATCGAGGTATTGAATTGGGACCGCCGAGGATGGTGCCCATCCGTGAGTCATTGTTGTCATGTTGGACGACTCAAGGCAGCACACTATCATTCTTGTGAATTCGGTAATTTTGGGATTGTTGCCGTTTGTGATTAGTTGTGCTTTAGAGGCTAGTCCCGGCTAGTGCTCGATGGGTAAGTTTAGGGCTTGAACCTTCGCGGTTGGTTTCCCAACACCTATAGTTCAATAGGTCACGGTCACTGGGTGATCTCATTATGGGTAAGTCTTGGGCTTGAACCTTCGCGGTTGGTTTCCCAGCACCTGCAATTCAGCAGGTCACGGTCATCGGATGACCTCATTGTGATACGGATTCGTGCCGTGGCTTCGGCCCTTATTGTGATACTGCTTCGTGCTGTGGCTTCGGCCCTCATTGTGATACGGCTTCGTGCCGTGGCTTCGGCCCTCATTGTGTTACGGCTTCATGTCATGGCTTCGGCCCTTATTGTGATACGGCTTCGTGCCGTGGCTTCGGCCCCCATTGTGATACGGCTTCGTGCTGTGGCTTCGGCCCTCATTGATACAGCTTCGGGCTATTTTGGCTTCGGGCCATTGTGATGATTGACAGATTCGGCTGAGTAACTTTCAGGTGATTGTGATATTCGGTAGCTTCGGCTGATCGGCTTTCAGGCCTTCGTGATGTCTTGGTATTTTCGTTGGAGCCTTCAGGCATTGTGATTCATATTTAATTCAGTTCTGGTTTGGTTCATCTTCGTGTAATTCATTCTGGTGTTCTATATCGATGATTCGCTGTTGGGCACTAATGTCCTAACCTGTTGAGCAGGTATTGATCATATGCCTTGGGCATAGTGTTTCACGAATGCTCGGTTCTTACCTTGGTTTGTGAGCATATCGTATTACCATTGTCGAACTGTTCATTCTGTGTTTGGATGCATATCATGTTGTACATGTATTTGATGTTCATTATCTGGATGACTGACCCCCGTGGGGGCGGAACATGTTTTCATGTTTCAGGTGCTTACGAGGAGAGAGTTGAGACACAGGGGCATGACGATGGCGACGAAGCATTCAAGCGATACTGGTCCTGAGTTGTTCTGTATTCATGTTGGTCCCAGTGGAGTGCTCTCCAATTTTTCAATCGATGTCATTATGTATTACCCGAGTAAGGCTCGTGGGTGTTGATGTATTTTCATTTTTGGCCATGTAGGCCCATCATTGTCGTTGAAATTCCTCATCGGAATATTATGTCGGTTATCATAGTAAGGACTGTGGTTTCCCTTGTTGGTTAAATTTGATGTATTTTAGTCGTGTTCGCTTGGTGGTGTAGGTCACAAGTCGTCCAGGAATAAGTCTAGAGGGGGGTGAATAGACTTATTGAAACTCTTAAACTCTTTTTTCACAAAGAGTAAGTTTCTTCAGCTGATAGATATGCAAATGACTTAGAGTCGTTTGTTCTCGATATGTGCGGAAGTCAGCTGACGACGAATACAAAACAACTAATGAAACACTTAACAATGAATGCAGCAGTTAAAGTATGATGCTATAAAACAGTAAAATACGCAGGCAGTTATAGTGGTCTCAGAGGTGGGGTAATCCTCTACTAATCCACTTTTCTCCAAACCAGTTGGAGATGAATTCACTGTAATTGTCAACCAGTGATAAAGATTACAGTTATTCAACCAAATTACAACAGCTTCCAACCAGGGGAAATCCTTGCCGTTGCAACTCCCTTGACTGCCTTGCACCTCTTGATCTGCGATCCTTGGATGCCTTTACAGTCTCGAACTTCAACCAGTGAAGTACCCCGAACTTAGGATTAAAGACACGAGTTTTTGTCTTCTCCAACTAAGAGCTTCTTCAAGTATGAACTTTTGAGAACTGCTCTTTTCACGATGCTATAGTTCGCTTTTAGATTACTTTGAATGCTTTGATTGCTTGAGATTATGTTCGCACCGGTAGTTGTGTGTGTTATGCTCAGCTTCAAATCTTCGGATATATATAGGTCACGATCTCTGAGCATTTCCTTCATAGCCGTTGCAAATCTTTTCAACAAATCCGTCCGTTGGAGAGGTAGACTTTATTGTTTTCTTTCTGAACGTTGCAAGGCTGGATTCCCATATTTTAATCCATCTTTCGACCGTTGTGAAGACTTTGCATGTGAGGCGCCGTATCTTTTGAATATAAAAGGATTAAAGTCTTCAGTGGTAGGCATGGATGAATTTATTTAATTTATATCCTTTGCGGGAATCTCTCCAATATGTCTCTTCACGCTTGCATGTGACTTTCCGTAATATTTGACTATTCAACGCATGCTGACGTGGACTTGGAGTACTTGGCTGATCTCAAGTAGGCTGATGTACAGTCATCTTCTCTGCAGTCTGGACTTCTCGATGGTCCTTTGTTTGGGACTACTTTGATCGAGATGGCTTTGTCGAGGTCACTTGGTTGATGCACGGTCAAACATCTCTGATTAATTTTGTTGACCAGAACTTCTCTGACTTGACTCGGCTGTACCTCTCTGATGAACTCAGCTGTACTTTTGTACTTAGCCAATTTGAGCCTAACTTATTTTGGCCTATAGAAGATACTCATTTGGTTCTTCTTTACATTTTGCCAAGTATTAAACTTAACATAATTTGGCCTATGGATGATACTCATTTGGTTCTTCCTTACATTTTTGCCAAGTAATAAGTATTTGAATTACATTAATGACATCATCAAAATCTAACAAGTATTCCTAATAGGTGGATCTCTTGGTGAGGGGTCCACAGCACTGTAATGACCCAATAGGATTTGGGGGTGCTACACTTCTGATGGAGAGGCTTGGAAGCATATAGATAGGGAGTTTCTAGGGTTTGCATCAGATGTTCGAAATGTAAGACTCGAACTTGCATCTGATGGATTCAACCCTTTTGGCAAGATGAGTCTCTCGTATAGTATATGGCCGGTGGTAATGGTTCCTTACAACATTCCTCCATGAATGTGCATGAAGAATGAGTATAATATGTTGACTCCCTTAGTACCTGGCCCTGGGTATCTAGGAAAGTGTGTTGATGTTTATTTGAGAACTTTGATAGAGGAGCTGATGTTGTTGTGGGATCAAGGTCATCCGATGTACGATAGTTACTCACATGAGATGTTCTACTTACGTGCTATGTGTACCGGTACCATCAGTGATTTTCCTGCGTAGGGGATGCTGTCCGGATTTGTTATTAGTGGATATAGAGGATGTCCTGTGTGCTTGAATGCAGACTGCGTAAGGTATCATTGTCGGAAGGTTATCAGAATGCGTCACCGTATATGGCTTGAGAGGATGCATGTCTGGCGTATGGATGCTGAAGCATTTGATGGGACTGAAGAGATTGGTGATCCACCGCGGGAGTGGACTGGTGAGAAAATTTTGGTCATGCTGAATGAGTATGATTATGGACAATTGAGCAACCATCCTGATATAGTAGCGGGAACTCCTGAAATACCGGACAGGTATAAATACTGGTCCCACAAAAGTATTTTCTGGGATCTACCTTAATGGAGTAAGTTGTTGATTAGGAACTACCTAGATGTGATGCACATAGAAAAAAATGTTTGTGAAAGTGTTGTCGGTACAATGTTGTGTTGGGAAGGGATGACTAAAGACGGCCCTAAGGCACGCATTGTTTTAAAAGAAATGAACATTAGAAAACATTTATGGTTGAAGGAAGGGAAGGGGAAACACAAAATATCGAAAGCTGCTTACACCGTCACCCCTGAGTAAAAGGCTAATATTTTTTCGTGGATGAAAGCTGCTAGGTATCCCACAGGATATGTTGGAAATATAGGGAGGTGTGTTAACTTCAAGGAAAACAAGTTAACTGGACTAAAGAGCCATGATTGTCATATCCTCTTACAACGCTTATTTCCTGTGTTTATTCGACTATACTTGTCCAAACAGGTGGTCGAGCCTTGTGTATCGTTATCCAGGTTCTTTCAAAAGTTATGCACTTGGGAAGTAAGGAAGTCAGATCTCCGGCTCATGCAAAAGGGGATCATTTATATCTTATGCAAATTTGAGAGGATCTTCTCACCGAATTTTTTTGATCTCATGCCTCACCTCATGATCCATCTCCCTTGCCAACTTTTACTAACAGGCCCGGTCCACTACACGAGGATTTCCAATGAAAGGAAACTTGGTGAGTACAAGGACTCTGTGACTAATAAGTCTGCACCAGAAGGATGTATAGCCGAAGCATATCTTTCATGGGAGTGTGTAACATATACCAAGTTCTATTTAGGCACGGTGGATCCCACACCCGAGCATATGTCAACCTTAGCAGTGCAATTTAATCTCTCCATCATCACCAGCAAAGTTGAAGTTCAAGGAAGATTACCTGACAGTCATTTACAACCTTATCGACGATCCATTTTGGCTTCGGATGCTTGTACGGCATATTGTCGTAATGTTGGATTTGTCATATGCGATAGAGTTCCGGTACTGTGGGCTAAGTGGAAGGATGTGCCACAATGTGTGAAGGATGCATTGAACAATGCTATGTGGGTAAGTTTATCTCAATTCCGAAAGCTACTTTGTATATTTAAATTCGGAAAATTTTTAGTAATATATATTATATGCTAATTGTAGATTTGGTTTGAGGTTCCTTCTTTTCTATTATATACTTGGTGTGATGAGGTGCAAACAATCAAGTAAGTAAGTTTATCAATACGTAGTTTAGTAATTACTCGATAAATTTTTGCATCATTTTAGTTATTGTTAAAAATATGTATTTATTAAATATTTTTATAATTTATTTATTAATACAAAATAATTTGTAATATAAAATTTACAACTCGTAAACATATAAGGTAATTTGATTGATAAATTTAAACATGGTAAATATTCTAATTTACTTGTAATTATGAGTATTATAACATACACTTTTAGAATTACATAAAATATTATAATATTAATTATACATAAAAATAATAAAACAAACAGATTAACATTATCTAATCATACACAAATAATAAATATAAAATGACATGTAACATAATTACTAAACTTAAATCTTAACATTCGACTGCATAATAACAATTGTATACACACAATAGATTATTTATGAATAACATAATAAACAAATAAAATTATGAATAATATTAAAAGAATAACACAAAATCACAGTAAATAAATACATAAAATTTACAAACTACTTTACAAATATATTTGACTAATGTTTGATTATTATTTATAAATATTTGTTATAGGTACAAATCTTGGAAAAATGAGCTACACATGTTTTGGTCAGCTTGGGATAATTCCCGCGAGGCTACTCCCGAGGGGTCAATTATCGGGAGTACGAGTGGAGGTGGATATGCACACATTTTAGCGACCCGGACTATATTGTATGTAATCGAGCTCTAAATATTGTCGTAATGTTATTGTTGTTTAAAGATATGTAACGTATATGAAACTTACTTGTGGTAATTTTGTTCCTTGTTAAATGAAAATTACATATTTCTATGTGTAGGCGAGCAGTTCAACCAACACTGTTAACCGTAAGGGTTTGACGGAGCACCACAGCTTAGGTTCGCGGTCGTTAGCGAGAGTTTCGCACGAGGCCACTTCTGATGAAAATCTGGCGAATGCCTTTGTCTACGTGACTCAGAAGGCATATCCGAACTATCCGGATAGACTTGTAAGTTGTTAATGTATCATAACCATTTTAATTCTGCTATCAGTCTTTACCTCTGAACTTTATTAATATTCGGTTACTTTTTTGTTCCCACTTAATTAGGAGAGAGTGACTGAGGAGTCTGATAGGATGTTGACAGAGATGGCGAGGGAGGAGCATCCGGATTTGGATGAGACTGGCCTCGAGTTAGCACGCCGATAGATCGATCAGGCCCATCCCTACATTAGGGCAAGGGTGTGGGCTAACATTTACCCTCCTAAAGGGAGTCATCACCGGACGCCGATGATGGGAGCTGAAGGTAACCGATTATTGAAGAATACTACAGGGTTTTAGCGTAATCAATTGGGCGACACTCAAAAGGCCTATCTGGAGGAGCAATTGAGGATCGAGAGGGTGCTCCGAGCTGAGGAGCAAATGAAATCTCAAGACGAGTCCCAGAAATTCCAAGAGGAACAAAGGAAGGTTCAACAAGTCATGATGCAGTATATGATATCATTGAGTCGGGCTGTGGCTCAGTCGGGAATTTCGGTACCACCATCACCTCAATACTTCGATTCACAAACACCCCCCTCTTATTCAAAGCCTCGGGACGACGATATGCAAGACGGTAGTAATCCTTCTTCTATCTTTAGTAATTTGATGGATCTTTGAGGATTTTAGTTATTGTAGTAGTTCTTTTGCTATATAAACATATTATTAATGCTAAATATTTTTTTATTTAGACTCGTGTTCATTAACCTTGGTATTTATAGTGATTTTGTTGATGTTGCTACATGACATGTTGATATGGTGTGTTTTTTATACTGTTGGTGTTTAAATTATGCTTTTCGTACATTGATGTATGTTGATTGTGATGTATGGTGGTGTATTGTACATTTGGAATAACAGGTTATCTGAACACATTTAGGGATTCCAAAATCTGAATATCTTTTTTTAATGGACTTTAGCCGACAGCATTTGCACAAACCGTCGGCTAAAGTTTATATTAAAAAAAACACTTTAGCCAACAACATTTTCGTCGTTGGCTAAAATGTGTAGTACTTTAGCCGACAACATAAAAACCGTCGGCTAAAACCTAAATACTTTAGCCGACAACTTTCACATCGTCGGCTAAAGTTCGACTTTAGCCGATGACCTTTTCTATTTGTCGTCGGCTAAACTTTAGCCGACCGACATTGGCCGACCGACTTTTAGCCGACAACTGACCACTTTAGCCGACGGTTTTTGATTTTAGCCGATGACTTTTTGCTGTCGGCTAAAGTATAAACATTGGTAGTGATTATTCTTAGAGAATTTGTAATATTCATCAAGAATATTTATTGTGCTACTTTAGGAGCAACAATTTAAAGCAATATAATGATAACTATAAAAATAATTCAATAGCGGGAAGGAGTACAAATGCTCAAAGTAAAGTTTAAGAAAATTGCAACATCAATATTTAATATTCTTCAGGAATATTAACTTATTTAATGCGTTCATCATAAATATGTTGTTTTTAATATGATAAGACGAGGTATTATCCAACCCGTGCGATGCACGGTCTTTGGTTGAATATCTACGTGTTTTGTAGGTAATGTTGGGGCAGACGGTTGAATGAGCAGATGGCAGAATTTAAATGCCTTTTAGAGAAGTTTATATGTTTTTTTTATTGTTATTGTCCTTTTATTTTAGTCTATGTAATTAGTTATATGAAATGAGGCTTTACTAACTCGTATGTTGCTCCGGGATTGTTTTTGGTTTATTCAACCCGTGCGATGCACCGATTGTATCTAAGATTTCATAGCTAAAATTTAACCATCTTGTTGTAATATCCGCAATTTCGGATTTCGGTAATTTTCTTTTTTCGGCGGAAGTCCGTTTTGGTGACTCGCTCATGACCGTTTCATCATTCCGAGAATATCTAACTCTGCACTTTTTGACGTCCGAGTTCGTTTCGGTATCGTTTTGTTGAGTTTCGCGTTCTGTTGTGTCGAGAATTATACGCCTCGACCGGCGATCGCCTCAGAGACCGGGCGACCTAGCCAGAGCCCCGCAGCCAAGGTAGAACTACCGGCCAAAGGTCCCAGGACAAGTCCCGATGCCGAGCGATCGACATCGAAGGTGATCGTCTCTCGGTACTTGGCGACCGACTCTTGGCGACCGACCAAGTGGCGACCTCCTCATGCCACGCGAAGCCAACGATCGTCAGGTCGGCAAAGGCTGAAGCTCGGGACAAAACCCATATGCAGATCCGGAAAAGGCGCTAATGCACATGGTCCGTTGACCACAGCCTGTCAGCATCCTTCCACCAACCGACAGGCCCGCCGAAAGGTGTCAGTGGGACCGCCCATGATAGCAACTCAGGACACGTGCTGGCTCCTCATTGGACCGCACAGCTGGCTGCCAGCAGCAGCCGCAAGCTTTATGCAGACAGCCCATGTGACTTAAACACGATCGCCCCATTATTATATTGGATGAAAGGCGATCGCCCGGCATAAAACAGGACATCCCAGCTCCTATAAATAGAAGGCTGCCTGCACTTGGAGAACCCCCCGGATTTTTCCTTTCTGAAGTCCAACTCTCGGATTCTCGGCCAACACTCTGAACTCTCGGAACTCTCTCCCTGATTCAGCACTTAACTTGGCTTTCTCACTCTTGGCAATAGCTATCTCTCAGTTATTTCTTCTCTCTCAGCCTCTCTCATATAGAAGACGATCGGCAGAGAGCAAGAACACCAAAGCTTCGCTCAAGAGCTAGATAAATAGTATCTTTTACACTCACTGTATTTAGATTCTTACATTAATACTTGTATCCACGAATATTCGTATTAATAACATCTCGCGAGAGCATTCAAGCCCGGGCCTAACAAACCCGGAAAATCTTGTGTTATTCACACCCCCTTGGAAGTGCTCCCGCAACCTTGTTTGTTGTCCGTCCATTCCAGCAATATCTATCTTCGGATAATATTTCGGACAACAACAATTGGCGCTAGAGGAAGGGGATATAACCCTCATTTTTTATTCCTACCGTCTCGAAGAACACTCACAGTTCTCCGGGGCATATACCTGAAGAAACACTCACTGTTCTTCAGAGAAAGCTTTCAGAGTCATGACTTCTGCCTCCTCGTCGAATAAAGCCGCTGGCCGATCCGCCAGACGCCTCGTTCCGTCTCAGTCCGAGCCACAGCCAATGGCAGATGGTAGTCGCCATGGTCCGAGACGCTCGATCCCACCCCTGAGGGACGGCCCAAGCCTCCCGCTCGGTCAGTTCCAAACTGCGGAACATATCGAAAAGGCCTTGGCCATCCTACAGGAGCGACGGAGTGCTCTCGACGCGCCTCCCGCTATAACCCCCTCAGCCATCCGCCGCAGGACCAAATGGAAGTTCAAGGCGTTACTGACCGAGCGATCGCCAGGAGGCTCCCATTCGCAAGAAGAGGCGATCGCCAGCCGGGGCACCTCCGTTTTTGATCGTCTAGGCAGCAACCCGTCATGGCGACCGGGGAAGTCCGGCCCCAGCCACGAGATGACGGAGCTCGAGTCAGTCACCAGGAGTTCGGCGTATCCGACTCCCAGAAGGCCGACCAGCCATCTGGCTCCCCCTCGCCAAAGAGCGGAGGTCGGCAATAGCAGAGTCAGGAGATCGGTACACGATCGCCTCGCCTCCCGCCCCGAAAGTCGACCCACGAGCGACCAAGCTACAGCGATGGCCGCGATGCAACGCCAGCTCGACGACATGAAGGCGCTCCTAGAATATGGGGCAGGCGCCAAGAGCAAGATCGCCGGGCCGAGCGAGGCGCTCGCGGTCCACATCGAGCTCGCCCCCGTGCATCATAAGATCGCTCCTCTACAAACACCTCTGTACGAGCGGAGATCAGACCCCGAAACTCACCTGAGCAAGTTCCACATCTACATGACCGGGTGTGGGGCATCAGATGCGACCAGGTGCCAAATGTTCCCTCTGATGCTGGACGACCTTGCCCACAGGTGGTACACCTCATTGCCGCCTCGATCCATCGGTTCCTTTAATCAACTGGCGAACGACTTCACATCATACTTCGCCACCAGGGTCGCTCGGCCAGAAGGTCCCCATCGCATGATGCAAATCAGGAAAGGGGAAGAAGAGTCCGACTCGGACTACATCGATCGGGTAGACGAGATCATCCTCAATGGCGAGCCCATAAGCGATGAGATCGCCCTCTACGCGGTCCTAGGGGGATTCCATGGTCTTTCGCCTATGTTCCGGCATCTTACGAAGGACCATACCCCGACCTACGCGATCTTCCGTGCTAAAGCCGTAGACTTTCTGGCCAGGCAAAGGTTTCTTCTTAGCCTATGAGCAGCATGATTGGCGCCCAAACGGCGATCTCCAGTCTTCTAGCCCGATCGCCAGTATCATGCAACATCATCAAAACCGGAGGACTCGTTCGCCATCTACAGTTCACCATCTAACATGGCGGACTACGGCACGAGATCGCCTCCACCGCACAACGTACACCGTCGAAGGTCGGTATCTACATGACGATCCGAGGTGGAAGAGTGCAGCCATGGTCCTGGGAGTCGATGGAACCGGCTGCTTCGGCCATGCAAGGTCCCTTTGGGCCAAGATCGCCCGCCCTTCGTTTAAATACGAGGCTGACGTAGTCTGAGGGCCCTCCAAAACTAATCAGTGGACACGTTTGCCCGCCCTCAAAGATTCATCATCTAACATGGTGAACCCAGATAATGCGACGTGCCACTACCCCCATCTCAACGTACACAGTCGAGGGTCGCCATCTTCATGGCAGGCTGAGGTGGAAGCAGAGCTATCAAGCCGTGGAAGTGGAGTTGATTAATCCGACGACGCCCCACGCAAGGACTCCTCTAGACCAAGACCGCACGCCCTTCGTTTAAATACGAGGCGAGGCGCAGCCTAACAGAGGACCCTCACAATAAAATGAGTCACGAGACAGACAATGTCGTTCGCGCACAAGACACGGTCATGGAGTCGGTCCATCGAACTCCGCGACTGTGCACGGTTCCTCAGCGACGAATCAATCAAGTTTCTACGAGGGATCGGCCAATATTGTTTTTTGCAGGTACAAGACCGAAGATAGATAGCCAAATGACCAGATCGCCCAAGTCCGGAAACCAAAGTCAGCTCAACGGATCGCCCGTCCTCATCCTACACGATCGCCAGCAAGAACCACCTCGCCCCATGTTTTCAACATCGGAGCAAGCTGGGGGGCAATTGTTATGTCGAGAATTATACGCCTCGACTGGCGATCGCCTCAGAGACCGGGCGACCTAGCTAGAGCCCCGCAGCCAAGGTAGAACTGCCGGCCAAAGGTCCCAGGACAAGTCCCGGTGCCGAACGATCGACATCAAAGGCGATCGTCTCTCGGTACTTGGCGACCGACTCCTAGCGACCGAGCAAGTGGCGGCCTACTCATGCCACGCGAAGACAACGATCATCAGGTCGGCAAAGGCCGAAGCTCGGAACAAAACCCACATGCAGATTCGGAAAAGGCGCTAATGCACATGGTCCGTTGACCACAGCCTGTCAGCATCCTTCCACCAACCGACAGGCCCACCGAAAGGTGTCAGTGGGACCGCCCGTGATAGCAACTCAGGACGCGTGCCGGCTCCTAATTGGACCGCACAGCTGGCTGCCAGCAGCAGCCGCAAGCTTTATGCAGACAGCCCATGTGACTTAAACATGATCGCCCCATTATTATATTGGACGAAAGGCGATCGCCCGCCAGAAAACATGACATCCCAGCTCCTATAAATAGAAGGCTGCCTGCACTTGGAGAACCCCCCGGATTTTTCCTTTCTGAAGTCCAACTCTCGGATTCTCGGCCAACACTCTGAACTCTCGGAACTCTCTCCCTGATTCAGCACTTAACTTGGCTTTCTCACTCTTGGCAACAGCTATCTCTCGGTTCTTTCTTCTCTCTCAGCCTCTCTCACACAGAAGACGATCGGCAGAGAGCAAGAACACCAAAGCATCACTCAAGAGCTAGATAAATAGGATCTTTTACACTCATTGTATTTAGATTCTTACATTAATACTTGTATCCACGAATATTCGTATTAATAACATCTCGCGAGAGCATTCAAGCCCGGGCCTAACAAACTCGGCAAATCTTGTGTTATTCACACCCCCTCGGAAGTGCTCCCACAACCTTGTTTGTTGTCCGTCCATTCCAGCATTATCTATCTTCGGATAATATTTCGGGCAATGACACGTTCTTAAGCGGCTTTTCCGTACTTGAGTTCGATTCTTGCGAATCTCGTCCGAAACTATTGTTTCGAGTTTCTCGTAAGTTCATTTAATGTTATTATTCATGTTGCGAGCTTCGTCTTGGTGTTTCGATCATGTATCGTGTGTTTCGGATGTTTTGGGCCATTTTCGTAATTTCCCAAAGTTTAGGGTAATTACCTTCCATTGTCGAATTTCGAACCTTCGGGTGGTCGGAATTATGTGTTCTCTTATTGCTCGATTTCATCTTTGCGAGTACTTCGTAACCGTATCTTCGATTCGTATTCAAGTTCGGGTTTCGGGGTCGTTCGGGCCGTCGGAGTTGGCCCCGTCCGAGTCATGGCCGGCGATCAGGCGAGCCAAGATCGGCCGAGTTACGACCGGTAGTGCTCGGCAGTTACGTACGTAAGGCCGGTTACGTACGTAAGACCTGGCCGGTTACGTACGTAATGATGCCGGTAGATTTGGGGCAGTGACTCGGTTACGTACGTAAGCCTTGGCCGGTTACGCACGTAACCCTGCCGGCAGGCAGCCTATTTAAGGCCCTGCAGTCGGGTTTTTCACCCATTTTCTCATTCTCTTCCTTCTCTTCCGCGGCTGGAGGCGTGGGAATCATGGAAAGATGTTGTTGTAAAATCAATCCATGAAGTCTTGGAGTTCATATCATCAATCAACCATCATATAACATCCTCCGATCTACCGAATCAGGTCATATTTCCTAGAAATCTAGTTTTGGGGAATTTGGGTGTTTTGATTGTTTTCATCCGTTTAATCCGATTTAACTTAGGATTATGATGGATTGATGATTATTTAGATGTATTATATCATTTCCCTTGTTATTCCATGGTTGGATCGTATCGATTCGTTGTTTTGGTCGAGTTCTTGATCGACGCCTTGAAGGTGTCCGGTAGAATGTCTTAGAGGGGTTTTCGGACGTTCTACGATTATTCCTCCTCGTATGATCATTGATTTATTAATTATATGTTGTTAGGGTCTAGTTTCTTGCGAAGAAACCAAGTTGAACCCTTCCGTTCGTTGTCGTTTTCCTTTTCGAAAGCGTTGGGCGTTTCGAAGCTTTCCGGTTGAGCCGTGTTCATCGGGATACTTGCGTGCCGATTTTGAGGCAAGTACCTTGCCCATATAATTCTTGTTTTATGGATATGATAATTAGTGATCGTCTAAATGTGGTTGTTTGGTCGTTTGAATTGAACTTTCAAAAGATTCGGTTTAGCCTTGTTAAGGGCTTGCTTTCAAAACGTGTGTGTTTTATGAATGGTGTGGTTTGTGAATAACTATGTGAATTCTATGGATATGTTTGGTTTTGATGTTGCACTTGGTATTGCGTGTGGATGTATATTATTTCATTTCGGTGCGTTGTGGTTTGACGTGGTGTTTTGCTAAGTGTTTGATGCCTCTGGGTGAATTGTTTGAATATATGTATTGTATTGTGCTGTGTGTGAATGTATGGATGTGGGCGGGGCCTACGGTGGCACATGGCATGCGATCATGTGGCCAGGATGCAACAAGCGATTGGTGCAACCGTGAGAGCCTAATAAAAACTACGGTGGCACATGGCATGCGATCATGTGGCCAGGATGCAACAAGTGATTGATCCAACCGTGAGCGCCAAAGATAATCTACGGTGGCACATGGCATGCGATCATGTGGCCAGGATGCAACAAGCGATTGATCCAACCGTGAGATGTGTGTGATTTGTTTCGCTAGCCAGTTCGGGAGGGTCCTTCGAGGCCTCGAGTGGGATTTGTGGCTTCGTCCCGGTCCTAGGCGATGCGCGTGCGTGATTACGTTGTGTTGATTTTTATGTCCGTCGAGGACATGTAATTTTGGGCTCTGGCCCTGTGAATTGTTGTCGATTTTCTATTTGCGAAAACAAAACCTTTGGGCTGTGACCCCTGTTGATTTTTGGAAAGAGAAGGATTCGGAAATCCTAAATTGTTTTCTATTAAAACTCTCGATGGCATATTAAACTGTTTTATAAATTGTTTCCCTTGATTTGTGATCTTTCGGTTTTGGAATATTTTACCAAACTCATGCCTCGGGAAGTGCTTTTCATTACGTTTGGAACTTTGAGGATTCCTGGTTATTGTTATTCTTGGAATTTGAATTATATGGCTCGTATTTGCACTTTGTTCTTACACTAGCAAAACAGTGGAGTTTTGCTAACCCCCGAGTATTCGGGGGGTGGATGTCTGTTTTTGCATTCAGGTTTGGGAGCATAACACATGGTCGGCACGAAGGATGATGAAAGATGAACGATACTAATCACACGAGGATCCATATGATGTCATTAGTTTAGTTATAGTTTATTTTCCGCTGCAGTATTCTTTCCCATTGTACGGGAGTGTGTTGTATTCGACCCCTGCGTGGGCATGTAATGAGTTTGAGTTGTATGTATTTATTGAAAGACCAAATCGGTCTACTGAGTCATTTTAGTCTTAAAGGCATTGTTGAGTTGTTCTATGTTGTTACCAGCCTGGTAGATCCTTGAGGAAAGGTTCTACGGCGTGTAATATCCCTGAGCGGATTGGGGGTGTTACATAAATGGTATCAGAACTTAGGTTGTGGAAACCGAGGTTGTCGGGTCAGTGGTGCCTGTTGAGCTTTGTCTCGTCGGATTTTGTCTGACTAAGTCGTGTCGCGACGCGTCGCCTGAGTTGGTTTGTCGTGATTAGTATCGTGGGGCGATCATCATCTTCGTGCGACCTATGTAAGTCTCCCTTTTTTTGTGTTTGTGCCTCGTCTGATGCGAGTTACAGGTATTATGAGTTAATTGACGGAATCCTCTTATTGATTTTGATTTCGTGATATGTGGTAATTTGACTCTCATATTTCGTTCATATGAGGAGTAGTGTTGCTGGATTGTGCATGTTGGACTGTATTTCTTTTATCCGCTGCGTGAGTTCTTTTGTAATGGCTTTCGGTATTTTACCGTTGAGTTTTATTTCGAAAACCGATTCCCTTAACCGAGTTTTTGGCATTATGGCCTTGATCGTTTTGGCGAAATTCTTATGACGGTATTTAGTATTTTGTAAATGGATTTTGTGAGTTTTTTTTTTGAAATATTACCGTTATCGGCCTTCTTGGCATTTTTATAAATGGTTTTTAGCCTGGTGGGTTCCGGCATGGGACCCACGGCGCTATATTGTTCCGTGTAATTACCTAAAATTTTTGGGCATTCTAGCCTATTGAATTATTTTCGAAAACCTTGAGTATCTTAGGAAATAAATTTCGATACGTACTTTTAAAATGAATTATTTTCTCGTGGTACATCCAAGGTGCCACAATATGTTTCAAAATTCTTCTACCTCGAGGACCCAAAATGTTTTGAGATATTTTCAATGTTTTATAAACACTTTTACTTAGACCCGAGGGTCGAATATTCTGAAAGTTTTTCACTAAGAGAAAGTGTCCTCATTTTTACCAAATGCGAAATGGTTCTCCAAAGTCTCGATAACGATGTTTCACGTTTGTACTTTTTTTTTGAAAAGTGATACTCAAGATCAACCGGTGTTTTTCTAAATTATTTTCAAAAGGAGGTTTTCGTTTTTAAAACCTATCCATTCCCGTTTGAGGGCTGGGTATGTATGTATGATTTTCGCGTTGTCGTTATGATGTTTTCTCCCGAGTATGATCGAATTGGTGGCATGAACGTCGAGACGTTGCCCCGCATTTGTTGTACTAGCCCTCTGTGAGAGGTGTGAACTGGTGTTTACTGTTTATCGTCTCATGGTGATTTGCGTGTTGTCGCACGAGTGAGCTGTTGAAGCTTGGGCTTGTACGTTTGTGTACATGTGTGATTGTTTCATGATGGTTGAAATTATGTGCTGGTTATCGTTCGAGCCGTTGAGGTCGCCGAACGATACCGTCGTTGCTGGAGTGTTTGTGTGTGTATTACTTTATGATGGTAATCGTTGTATATGATATGTGTTATGATTCCTTGTTGTGCTGAGTTGGCATCTCCGCTATGTTGTTTTGCGATGTTATATCCCATTGTATCTAGCATTTGTATATTCGGTATGCCGAGCCGAGGTGTTTCAACCGTGGTGTGCCGGGGGCATGCACGTACCAATTGTCCTTCTCGTCAGTAACGCATTTCAATTGTGGACCCGAGAGACACAGGATCCAGTTTCGCGAGTTGGGTTCCGAGTCTTTCGGGGCGTGAACTTCAGTACAGATATCAGGATCGGCTCTAAGAGGCCCATGGGAAATGTTTCCGTCAGCTGCTTTTGTGTTGTTGCCTTGTTTCCGTTATTGTGAGTAGCGGGGACGTCCCTATTTTATAAGAGGTCGAATGTAATACCCGTATTGTTTTTGGACTTCTGCATTTCCTCTTTATCAAGTCTATCGACTCGCTCGTGTTTGTTGATACTTTCTGAACTTGTTCTGTATTTTGGTTTCATCATTCGAACGAGCTGTGATCTTGTTTTGGGTCGATCTGGTTATCGCTGTGACTTTTCCGAGTTGTTTCGATTCTTGTGAACCTTGTCCGGAAGTAACATCTTTTGCTTCTACTAGTCCTTTTATTCGAAGGGGATCGGATTTTGAACTTCTGTATTTTCGACTCTGTCGACTCGTTTATGTTCGTTAACATTTTCTGAGCTTGCCCTGTCCTTTACTTTTGTTAATCGAACGAGGGTGGTATTGTTTCAGAATTACTCGTTTGTCGTTGTGACTTTTCAATTGCTATTCCATTTCCAGTGGATCTTATGTGAGTGCGCATCTTGTTGTTTTCACCGGATCATGTTTCGTCTTGAGTCGAGATGTGAACTTCGGAGTTGTCGGTTGAACCTTATTGTTCTTCGTGATCCGAACATGATTATTAGATTTTTGTTGTCTCGATCGTTGTGGTTCGATCATTGATTGTTCGGTTTTTGTTGATCTCGTTTCGTGATTGCTGAACGTTCAGAATCCTACGTAATTCCCTTAAGTTCGGGAAATTAGTCTCGTTTTCGATCTTCCAATCCTTGGGCGGTGGAATTCCGTATTTGTTCAGCGATTGGCTCACGTTTTGATTGATGTATCGTTGGGTTGGTCAAACGTATCGATTTTCGTTCGTTGTGTTTTGTGATTGTTTGGATAATCGACTTGATTGTATTATCTGTTTGATGACGCTTGTCACTTGTTGGTTTTATTATGTCTCTACCGGCGGCGTTGTGTTGGTCGTCGTGGAGCGTGTTTTCACACCGTATATTACTTTGCGTTGTTTGTAACGTTTCGCCGTTGGGCGTTAGTTACGCATTCTTGTGTATCTCATTGAAATATTCCTGGTGGTATATTTCTTCTCCCTACTTGTTTTAAGTTTCGGGACGAAACTTCTTTTAAGGAGGGTAGAATGTAATATCCGCAATTTCAGATTTCGGTAATTTTCTTTTTTCGGCGGAAGTCCGTTTTGGTGACTCGCTCATGACCGTTTCGTCATTCCGAGAATATTTAACTCTGCACTTTTTGACGTCCGAGTTCGTTTCGGTATCGTTTTGTTGAGTTTCGCGTTCTTAAGTGGCTTTTCCGTACTTGAGTTCGATTCTTGCGAATCTCGTCCAAAACTGTTGTTTCGAGTTTCTCATAAGTTCATTTAATGTTATTATTCATGTTGCGAGCTTCGGCTTGGTGTTTCGATCATGTATCGTGTGTTTCGGACGTTTTGGGCCATTTTCGTAATTTCCCAAAGTTTGGGGTAATTACCTTCCATTGTCGAATTTCGAACCTTTGGGTGGTCGGAATCATGTGTTCTCTTAGTGCTCGATTTCATCTTTGCGAGTACTTCGTAACCGTATCTTCAATTCGTATTCAGGTTCGGGTTTCGGGGTCGTTCGGGCCGTCGGAGTTGGCCCCGGCCGAGTCATGGCCGGGCAGTCTGGGCCCAGGCCGGCATTGGCCGAGTTACGACCGGTAGTGCTCGGCAGTTACGTACGTAAGGCCGGTTACGTACGTAAGACCTGGCCGGTTACGCACGTAACGATGCCGGCAGATTTGGGGCAGTGACTCGGTTACGTACGTAAGCCTTGGCCGGTTACGTACGTAACCCTGCCGGCAGGCAGCCTATTTAAGGCCCTGCAGTCGGGTTTTTCACCCATTTTCTCATTCTCTTCCTTCTCTTCCGCAGATGGAGGTGTGGGAATCATGGAAAGATGTTGTGGGAAAATCAATCCATGAAGTCTTGGAGTTCATATCATCAATCAACCATCCTATAACATCCTCCGATCTACCGAATCAGGTCAGATTTCCTAGAAATCTAGTTTTGGGGAATTTGGGTGTTTTGATTGTTTTCGTCTGTTTAATCCGATTTAACTTAGGATTATGATGGATTGATGATTATTTAGATGTATTATATCATTTCCCTTGTTATTCCATGGTTGGATCGTATCGATTCGTTGTTTTGGTCGAGTTCTTGATCGACGCCTTGAAGGTGTCCGGTAGAATGTCTTAGAGGGGTTTTCGGATGTTCTGCGATTATTCCTCCTTGTATGATCATTTATTTATTAATTATATGTTGTTAGGGTCTAGTTTCTTGCGAAGAAACCAAGTTGAACCCTTCCATTCGTTGTCGTTTTCCTTTTCGAAAGCATCGGGCGTTTCGAAGCTTTCCGATTGAGCCGTGTTCGTCGGGATACTTGCGTGCCGATTTTGAGGCAAGTACCTTGTCCATATAATTCTTGTTTTATGTATATGATAATTAGTGATCGTCTAAATGTGGTTGTTTGGTCGTTTGAATTGAACTTTCAAAAGATTCGGTTTAGCCTTGGTAAAGGCTTGCTTTCAAAACGTGTGTGTTTTGTGAATGGTGTGGTTTGTGAATAACTATGTGAATTCTATGGATATGTTTGGTGTTGATGTTGCACTTGGTATTGCGTGTGGACGTATATTATTTCATTTCGGTGGGTTGTGGTTTGACGTGGTGTTTTGCTAAGTGTTTGATGCCTCTGGGTGAATTGTTTGAATATATGTATTGTATTGTGCTGTGTGTGAATGTATGGATGTGGGCAGGGCCTACAGTGGCACATGGCATGCGATCATGTGGCCAGGATGCAACAAGCGATTGGTCCAACCGTGAGAGCTTAATAAAAACTACGGTGGCACATGGCATGCGATCATGTGGCCAGGATGCAACAAGTGACTGATCCAACCGTGAGCGCCAAAGATAATCTACGGTGGCACATGGCATGCGATCATGTGGCCAGGATGCAACAAGCGATTGATCCAACCGTGAGATGTGTGTGATTTGTTTCGCTAGCCAGCTCGGGAGGGTCCTTCGAGGCCTCGAGTGGGATTTGTGGCTTCGTCCCGGTCCAAGGCGATGCGCGTGCGTGATTACGTTGTGTTGATTTTTATGTCCGTCGAGGACACGTAATGTTGGGATCTGGCCCTGTGAATTGTTGTCGGTTTTCTATTTGCGAAAACAAAACCTTTGGGCTGTGACCCCTGTTGATTTTTGGAAAGAGAAGGATTCGGAAATCCTAAATTGTTTTCTATTAAAACTCTTGATGGCATTTTAAACTATTTTATAAATTGTTTCCCTTGATTTGTAATCTTTCGGTTTTGGAGTGTTTTACCAAACTCATGCCTCGGGAAGTGCTTTTCGTTACGTTTGGAACTTTGAGGATTCCTAGTTATTGTTATTCTTGGAATTTGAATTATATGGCTCGTATTTGCACTTTGTTCTTGTACTAGAGCTGCAACGCGGTCGTGACGAGCAACGAGGTAACAAGGTCCGAGGCAAGTCCAAGGGACCCTCTGCCGACGCCTTCGAACCTCGGATTGCCACACTGGAAGACTCGATGGCTAGATTGGAGGAGAACCTTGATCAAGTCCATGACAGGTTCGACACTCTGGAGACGGAATACGCCGACATTGCTAGCGTACTGAAGAAACTTATGATGGACCAGTCGGATATGTTTTGTGGGTAACTTATTGAATTCCAGAAGGAGATTCATGGTCTCCGTGGCTTTGTTCAAGAAGAGCTACGCTCTATTCGCTCGGAAGTGGAAGAAGTCCGATCGGAATGGGCTAAACACAAGCGAGCTGCATCATTTAATTCCGCTGCCCCGTTCGCTCTTGATGCGCGCCGATTGGATGTGCTGAAGCCCGAAACCTACGATGGCACTCGGAATGCCACTGTGGTCGATAACTTCTTATTCGGCCTAGAACGATACTTTGACTCTATGGGCGTAAAAGATGAAGAACTAAAGGTCAGTGGCGCACCAAATTACCTGCGTGGTGCCGCACAACTCTGGTGGCGCCGGAAGTATGGCGATATGGGCAAAGGGATCTGCACCATTGACACTTGGGCAGACTTCCAAAGAGAACTCCGAAAACAATTTGCCCCAAGAAATGCTGAACGAGAAGCGAGAGCTCGCCTCCGAAGACTCAAGCAGACAGGTACGATTCGTGACTATATCAATGAATTTACAACTCTCATGCTTGAAGTTGAAATGTCCAATAAAGATGCACTTTTTTATTTCACCGATGGCCTTAACAATTGGGCCAAAACCGAGCTGGATAGACATGGTGTTCAGACCCTTGACGATGCTATCGCCAAGGCTGAATCACTCACTGACTACTCTGGGCAAGGTAAAGATAAACGGCCCATTCATGGCAAAGGTGGTGGAGAAAATCGCAAAGAAGGATATCGCGGTAATCGCAAGAATTGGGGAACTAACCGACCCCCAAGTGGCAAGATCGGGCAACAAAAATTCCCAGGAAAGAAGGAGCAATCAAAGCCCAAAAGCCCTTGCTTCATATGCAACGGCAATCATTAGTTACGTGACTGTCCAGAGAAGAAGACTTTAAACGCCCTTGCTGCCCACTTAAAAATCAATGCCGACGATACCTCGGCCACTCCATTAGAAGAACCCCGACACAGCATGGGTTCTCTTCAGTACATGTCCGCTCTTAAGGGACAAGCCCCGACGCCCGTTACTCCGAAGAAAGGGCTCATGTTTACTCGCACCACTATTAACGGTCACACCGTTAGCGCATTACTCGACATTGGGGCATCTCATAACTTCATGTCCGAGGAAGAAGCCAAGCGCCTAGGGCTCAAGATGGTCTATCGCGGAGGTGCGATGAAGGCAGTAAACTCACCTGCCAAGCCCATAGCCGGAATTGCTCATGACGTCCCACTCTCTCTTGGGACATGGTCCGGAAAGCTCGACTTCTCTGTCGTCCACATAGATGACTTCAAGATGGTTCTAGGCATGGAATTCTTCGACATATTCCAAGCCTTTCCTATGCCGGCCACAAACACTCTCGCCATCTACGACGGGGACAAGGCATGCATGGTCCCTATTGAACGAGCCCACATTGAGAAGAAACTGATCTCGGCCATGTAATTTAAGAAGGGGATGCGAAAGTACCCTAACTACTTGGTAACAATTCGGCAACTTGATGACGAAGGAGAATTGGACTCTTCGCGGACTGACCACCCGCAAATATTAAAACACATCCTTGAAGAATACAAAGATGTGATGCCCAAGGAGCTGCCGAAGAAACTTCCACCCAGGCGAGAGGTGGATCATTGCATCAAGTTGGAACCTGGTGCCAAACCTCCAGCTGCTGCTCCCTACCGCATGGCACTGCCCGAACTCGCGGAACTACGAAGGCAAATCAAGGACCTTATAGAAACAGGATACATACGTCCCTCCAAATCTCCCTACGGTGCACCCGTACTATTCCAGAAAAAGAAGGATGGCACCCTTCGAATGTGCATCGACTACAGGGCACTCAATCGGATCACCATCAAGAACAAATACCCAATACCATTGATAGCTGATCTCTTCGATCAACTTGGCAAGGCGCGGTACTTCACCAAACTTGACCTGCGCTCGGGGTACTATCAAGTACGAATTGCTGGAGGAGATGAGGCCAAGACCACATATGTGACTCGCTACGGTGCTTTTGAGTTCCTTGTCATGCCCTTCGGTCTCACGAACGCACCTGCAACCTTTTGCACCCTCATGAACAAGGTACTTCACCCTTTCCTTGATCAATTTGTTGTTGTTTACTTGGATGATATTGTGGTGTACAGCTCGACTCTTGAAGAACATATTCAACACCTTAAACAAGTTTTCCAAGTACTACGTGAGAACGAGCTCTATCTTAAGAAGGAAAAATGTTCATTTGCCCAGGAAGAAGTTGAATTTCTCGGTCACAAGGTTAAAGGAGGCAAAATCATGATGGAGAATGCAAAGGTGGAGGCAATTCTGGATTGGCAACCCCCGACCAAGGTTCCAGAACTTTGATCATTTCTCGGCTTGGTGAACTACTACCGCCGCTTTATAAGAGGATACTCGGCCAAAGCAGCCCCACTGACCGATCTACTTAAGAAAAATCAAGTATGGCATTGGTCCAGCAAGTGCTAGCAAGCTTTCGAAGAACTCAAGCAAGCGGTGTCCGAAGAACCCGTACTGGCCTTGCCGGACCACACAAAAGCTTTTGAAGTACAAACTGACGCCTCTGATTTTGCTATTGGAGGAGTGCTCATGCAAGATGGACACCCCATTGCCTTTGAGAGCCGGAAACTCAATGAGACGGAAAGACGGTATATAGTGCAGGAAAAGGAAATGACTGCGGTCATACACTGCCTGCGAACATGGCGACATTTCTTGCTTGGCTCACACTTTGTGATCATGACAGATAACGTTGCTACGAGTTACTTTCAGACCCAAAAGAAGTTAAGTCCCAAGCAAGCTCGATGGCAAGACTTCTTGGCGGAATTTAAGGCAGAACTGGCCACTCTGAGTTCAAGTATTCCGAAGTCCGAACTCATCCCTCGAATTAAGGAGGGAGTCCAACAAGACGCCCAACTGAAAGATCTTTTGTACAAAATAAAGCAAGGCAAAACAAGGCGATTTTGGGAGGAAGATGGTATCGTACGCACTATTGGCGATCGGATATTTGTGCCTAAGTGGGGAAAACTTCGAAAGGAGATCATAAAGGAGTGCCATGACACTAAGTGGGCTGGTCACCCAGGAATCGAGCGTACCACTGCGCTTGTACAGGCCTCATACTATTGGCCGTAAATAAGGGACGAAATTGAAGCCTACGTGAAGACTTGTCTTGTGTGCCAGCAAGACAAGAATGAACAGAATCTGCCGGCAGGATTGTTGGAGCCCCTGCCCATTGCTTCAAGGCCCTGGGAGAGCGTCTCAATGGACTTCATCACAACTCTCCCAAAATCAGAAGGATTCGGAAGCATCATGGTGGTTGTGGACCGATACAGTAAGTATGCTACTTTCATTGCCACATCACCCGACTGCAATGCTAATGAAGCTGCCCGTCTATTTTTCAAACATATCATCAAACTCTGGGGGATTCCTTTAAGCATTGTGAGTGATCGAGACCCTAGATTCACTGGACGATTTTGGAGAGAACTATTCGAGCTATTGGGAACCGACCTTAAGTTCTCAACAAGTTTCCATCCCCAAACAGATGGACAGACCGAACGAATCAATGCATTGCTGGAACTATATCTAAGGCACTATGTGAGCGCCCATCAGAAGGACTGGCCAAGATTACTTGATGTGGCCCAGTTTTCTTACAATCTGCAGAAAAGCGAGGCAACATGTAAGTCCCCTTTCGAAATCATTATGGGTTTTCAGCCACTAACCCCGAATGCTGTAGCCTCGACACATGAAGGGAAGAGTCCCGCAGCTCACCGCATTGCCCGAGAATGGCATGAGGAAAGAGACATTAAGCGCGCCTACCTTGATAAGGCCGCCTGGAAGATGAAGAAGTGGGCTGATCCTAAAAGAAGAGACATTAAGTTCCAGGAAGGTGATCAATGTAATACCCGAGATTTTTGTTCCGGAATCGTTGAGTTTTCTGGGTTTTATCAGATTGTCATTGTCCTCATAGTTGGAATTTCATGCCATGTTTGGGTGTGTCTTGTTGGGACACGTGTTTGGAGGCGTTTCGGATCACTATGTGAGTTTTTGAGTTTTTGTGGTGTAGCGCACGCTAATGCTTGAGGCATAGCGCACGCTACTGCGTGGTGTTTAGCGCACGCCATCAATGTGTAGCGCACGCTAACCGGCGATCAGAGCGATCCGGTAGCTACCGGATCGACTGGAGCTTTGTTAGCGCACGCTAAGGCCGATAGCTAGCGCACGCTATCGACTGCTTAGCGTACGCTCTCTCTTCTTTCTAGCACACGCTCCCCGGCAGGTGCGGTTCTATCCAGGGGCTACTGGACTGGTTTTGTGACCCGTTAGCGCACGCTACGGCTTTTGGCTAGCGCACGCTAACTGTGTTATATGCGGTTTCTCTGGAGCGTTGACCCCGTTAGCGCACGCTAATGCAGGGTGTTTAGCGCGCGCTAATAATCATCGATATAAATCTTGGACAGCGGCATTAAGTCATTTTTCCACTTTTCTTCATCCCTTCCGACGGGAGTGAGATCCAGAGGCGATTAGGTCCGATCTTTTTCTTCTAGCTTCATCTCTGAGCGGATTTGTAGATGTTTAACAACATCTAATCGTCTTCTTGGTCCAGATCAAGGTAATCTCTTCTTGGAACCCTAGTTTCCTGAATTTGGGGTTTTTCCTTGGATTTGTGATTCTTAACCGATCTCATCCGATCGGTTGTGTATTTTTGGTTGTCTTCACCGTAATCTTCAGATTTTGTTAACCGTTCATCGATTTTTATCGCCCGGATCAACGATTCTTGATTTCTTTGAGAATACTTAGATCCTTGTCGTTTTTAGGATCATTTCGGATTTCGATTAGTGTTATTGATTTGTGGTGATGCTATTTTCGTAGTATTCGTGGGCTGTCGAAGTCTTGATCGTTTTTGGAGGTTCGAGGGTTGCCCGATCGTGCGCGTTCGTCGTTTCGTCGCTCGTGATACCGAGGCAAGTATCTTGTCCATACATTTCATGTTTCGTAGGCGTAATTATTGATAAATGATTATATACGAAACCCAATGTTTAATGAACGTAAAAAGGGATCGGTATGTTCTCGCTAAATGTTGTCTTTCAACGATAATTCGTGTACTACGTGAATATATGTGTTCTCGGGATATGTGTGTTGGTTTTGTATGTTGAAAATATGCTATGACCACTTTGAGTGAGTTTAATAGACCGTAATCCTTTGTCGGGGATTACGTATTGTTATGTGTATTTGTTCGGTAAGAACGTATTGGGTGTGATATTAGTTGATACTCCTTTGAAAGGAGGTTGTGATGTTTAAGTGTTGCTTGGCTTGATATTTTGCTCATTGTTATGTGATCATTGATAGTGATGTGCCTCCGGATAGGATTGTTGAATCTCCAGGATCCATACTTGCTAGTATGGGTCGGGCGTGACCGTAGGGTTATCCAATCCGGGTATGTCTTGCGGGGACTTCGAGGTTCGGGGCTTGCTAGCCCGATGCCGAGATAACTTGTGGGGTTATCATCGGGTATGTCTTGCGGGGACTCCGAGGTTCGTGGCTTGTTAGCCCGATGGCGGGATAACTTATGGTTGTGGTTTGGAATGGTTCTGTGGCTGTTGACACGAGGACATGTGATTTGGTATGGCTTCCTATTGGGTTATTTACTCGGGTATGTTCTACGGGAGCATCTGAGGTTCGTGGCTTGTTAGCACGGGGCGCGAATAATCCTTAGGAACATGTGTTATGTGATTCGGGTCGTGGACCCTGTGGCTTATGATTCGGGTCTTGGACCCCGTGTGTTGTGAATTGGGTTGTGAAACCGCGTTTTATTATTGGAATTGTATTTTGGAAAGATGATTTTGGGCCATGTCCCTAAGTGTTTTCGAAGGGCTTGAGAATTCCTTTATTTCAAATGTTTTCAAACTCCCGAGATCATAAAATATTTTGTATGAAATATATGGTTCTATTCCTACCTTTTATAAATCAAACTGTTTTGATTAAGTGAATTATCTCGGGAAATATATTAAATATTATTATATTCTTGAAGCACGTTGTGTATGGCTTGTACTTCTGTTCTATACTTGCACTAGCAAAACAGTGGAGTTTTGCTAACCCCCGAGTATTCGGGGGGTGGATGTCTGTATTGCGTCCAGGTACTTGCAGGTAGCTGGGGAGCGAGCCACATGATCGATACGAAGGATGATGGGAGACGAAGATACTAATCACGTGAAGACCAATTATAGAGTATTTGGTAGAGTCGTGTTGGTTATTCCTCCGATGTGTTATTTTCTCGAATTATGGAAGTGTTATCGTATTCTAGCCCCTGCGTGGGTATGTGTGTTGGGCAAGGGTCTAGTATGTATTGTTGTGTGTGTTGTGATATAAGACCTAATCGGTCTAATGGTCCCTTATGTAGCCATGTCGGCATGTGAAGTGACGCATTGTTTTGTAATTAGCCTGGTAGATCCTCGCGGAGAGGGTCTGCGGCGCTGTAATATTCCCGAGTGGTTTGGGGGTGTTACAGAATATGGTATCAGATCTTAGGTTGAGGAAACCTAGGCTGTCGGGTTGAGTTGTGTGTTGTCGGGTCTTGTCTTGTCAGATTTGGTCTGACTGAGTGGTGTCGCGACGCGTCGTCTGAGTTGTCGGTCGTGATTAGTATCGAGGTGCAACCATCATCTTCGTGCGATCTGTGGATGTAAGTCTCCCTACCTTGTTGTGACTCGTATTATACGAGTTTACGTGATTCTATGTTATTATGTGGAGTTTAATTGTGCCTCGTGAATACTTACTCCATACTTGTTTGATTCTCGTATTGTGTTGGAATAAAGAGTAGTACCGGTATGTATGTATATATATATTTACATCTTTGTGTAAAATCGTTTTTACAGGAGTGATGTTTTGGATTGGTTACTCAATAAAAGTTTATCAATGTGGTATTTCAATTTCAAATGTTTTGGGGAAGTCACGTAAATTCTATTTAAAAATATCCTATGAGAAGGAAAAATGATTTGATTTTCGTATGATGACCTCGAGACCAAAGATTTTGAGAATTCAAACTACACATATTATATTTTCATCTTGCATTGAAAATTTTCAAAATATTTTAAATGCTTAAACGAGGTCTACCAATAGTTTACTTGAGATGTGACTTTCGCCTTCAACTTTTCCGGTTAAACGATATGTAGTGAGAATGTAAATTGTTGGCGTTTGGATTCGTATGTTGTTGTTTATTTTTAACCTTCGACTTTCGGCATTAGTTGGTATATGTTCATGAATAACAATTGTTGTGTGTGGTTATGTGTAACTTGAACTGTGTTCTTATCCGCTGCGTGTGTAAAGTCCAAAGTGACTTTTTGGGTACTTTTACCAAATAGTGTGTGTTTCAAAATGACCTTTCGGGTTTGTAAATTTGAATTATTTCGTTGACCTTTTTCCTAACTCTTTTTTCGGGTGATTTAACATACATTTTGAAACTATGGAGTTTTCGCGTCTACGCTTGTAATATCAAATGGTATTTGGTGGCGGTATTTGGTATTTGGAAAATGACTTTTGGGGAGTATTTGGAAAGTATTACCGTCATCGGCCTTTCTGGCATTTTGGAACGTTTTTGAAAATGGTTTTCAACTTGGTGAGTTCCGGCGCGGAAACCGTAAAGAAAATGATTTTGATATAATGGATGATTTCAATTTCTTTGCATTATAAATCGCATAACAACGGCATTATAAATGAAGGGGTTTGGTAAAATAGTTTGTATATTGTGCTCTAGCTGGAATTAAATGGTAATATGTATATGATTTAATGATGTTGGATTAAAGACAGAGATGTGAATATCTTGCTATGAGTTATGATCTTTCGTTACCCTAGGTTGATTGTTTGTTAGTATGCCGAGGGGCGGAGGTCGTGGTCGTAACCGTGGCGCTGATGGCCACAAGGATCAGATGCGGAATCGAGAGAATGCCGCTGGGAATGATTTTAGTTTGGGTGTTGCTACTATATTGCAACAAGTAGCGACTCAGATGACTCAGTTGACCCAGGTGGTTCAACGTAGCATTGACGCGAGTCAGAACGTTGGTGTAAATCAATTGCTTCGCGAGGTAGTTCGTATGAATCCCCCTCGATTCGCCGGTGCTGCGGATGCGTTGGGCTGGGATGGTTGGATTTTCCAGTTGGGAAAGATTTTCGAGGCTGTCGGATGTCTTGAAGAGCGGAAGGTACCTATCGCTCAGTACCTTCTCGACAAAGATGCTGCTAATTGGTGGGAAGCTGTTAAACCTCGTGATCGTGATGTCACGTGGGTGGAGTTCCAGGCATTTATGGAAGCTGAGTTCTGTCCGAAACCGATTAGAGAGCAGAGGATTCACGAATTCTACTTGGCAGAACCGCAAGATATATCAGTGTCGCAAGCTATCATTTATTATAGCAAACAACTCAGTTATGTGCGAGACCGGGTGAGAACCGAGGAAGAGAGGATCCTTCACTTTGACAGACGGATGAAGCCGGATATTCGCGTGTATATGTCGGGATTCAATTGCACTTCGTTGAGGGACTATCAAGATCGAGCATTAGCCCGCGAACTAGCTTCGTTATCGTCGGAGCGTGTGTCCGAGTCGAAGAAGCAGAGGAAGTCCAATGACCGTGTGGACGGTGCAGGAGTTGGTGTTTCTAGTTTTCAATGTCGTAGCCTTTCCGCTGTGAAGCTCCATCGCTCGATGCGTGGAACTGAGAGTTCCAAGTCGTCTGCTCTGACTCCTGGTAAAGCGAGGAGATGTTTTAACTGTAATGTGGCGGGACATGTTCGTGCACATTGTCCTTCTCCGCCAGTAACGTGTTACAGGTGCGGACTCGAGGGACACCGAGTTCAATTTTGCGAGATGGTTACCGAGCCTTCCGGGGCGCGGAATTGAGCACCGATATCTGGATCGACTCCGAGAATCCCCTGAGTGGCTTAGCCTATCAGTTGTTTGTTATGTTATTTCCCTCGTTTTGTTGTTTCGATATTCCGGAGATTAACTTCTTTTATTTGAAGTGAATCGGATTTTGAACTCTGTACTTTCGACTCTATCGAATCGTTTATGTTCGTTGATATTTTCTGAACTTGTCCTGTCTTGTGCTTTTGGTTGATCGAACAAGTTGTGGTATTGTTTTAGAATAACCCATTTGTCGTTATGACTTTCCAATTGCTATTCCCTTTCGTGTGGATCTTATGTGAATACACATCTTGTTGTCTTCACCGGATCGTATATTGTCTCGAGTCGAGATGTGAACTTTGGGGTTGTTGTTTGAGTATTATTGTTCGTCGTGATTCGAACATGATTGATCGACTGTTGTCGTCTCGATCGTTGTAACCCAATCGTTTGATGGTTCAGTTTTTGTTGATCTCGTTTCGTGATTGTTGAGCGTCAGGACTCCTTCGTAATTTCCTTAAGTTCAGGGAATTTGTTTTGTGTTCGATCCTCCAACCCTTGGGCTGTGGAATTTCGTATTGGTTCAGCGTATAGCTCGTGTTTTGGTTGATGTACTGTTGAATTGTTCGACCGTATTGATTTTCGTTCGTTGTGTTTTGTTATTTCGGCAACAGATATCGTGTGTTATCTGAGTTTGTTTTGCGTCGTTCGTTATATGTTTCAAGTTTCGGGGACGAAACTTCTTTTAAGAGGGGTAGAATGTAATACCCGAGATTTTTGTCCTGGAATCGTTGAGTTTTCTGGGTTTTATCAGATTGTCATTGTCCTCATAGTTGGAATTTCATGCCATGTTTGGGTGTGTCTTGTTGGGACACGTGTTTGGAGGCGTTCGGATCACTATGTGAGTTTTTGAGTTTTTGTGGTGTAGCGCACGCTAATGCTTGAGGCATAGCGCACGCTACTGCGTGGTGTTTAGCGCACGCTACTGAATGTGTAGTGCACGCTAACTGGCAGTCCAGAGGTAGTCCAGTAGCTACTGGACTGGGACTGGAGCTTTGTTAGCGCACGCTAAGGCCGATAGCTAGCACACGCTATCGACTGCTTAGCGTACGCTCTCTCTTCTTTCTAGCGCACGCTACCCGGCAGGTGCGGTTCTATCCAGGGGCTACTGGACTGGTTTTGTGACCCGTTAGCGCACGCTACGGCTTTTGGCTAGCGCACGCTAACTATGTTATATGCGGTTTCTCTGGAGCGTTGACCCCGTTAGCGCACGCTAATGCAGGGTGTTTAGCGCGCGCTAATAATCGGCCCAAAGATAAATACTGGACAGCAGCATTAAGTCGTCATTTTTCCACTTTTCTTCATCCCTTCCGACGGGAGTGAGATCCAGAGGCGATTAGGACCGATCTTTTTCTTCTAGCTTCATCTCTGAGCGGATTTGTAGATGTTTAACAACATCTAATCGTCTTCTTGGTCCAGATCAAGGTAATCTCTTCTTAGAACCCTAGTTTCTTGAATTTGGGGTTTTTCCTTGGATTTGTGATTCTTAACCGATCTCATCCGATCGGTTGTATATTTTTGGTTGTCTTCACCGTAATCTTCAGATTTTGTTAACTGTTCATCGATTTTTATCGCCCGGATCAACGATTCTTGATTTCTTTGAGAATACTTAGATCCTTGTTGTTTTTAGGATCGTTTCGGATTTCGATTGGTGTTATTGATTTGTGGTGATGCTATTTTCGTAGTATTCGTGGGCTGTCGAAGTCTTGATCATTTTTGGAGGTTCGAAGGTTGCCCGATCGTGCCCGTTCGTCATTTCGTCGCTCGTGATACCGAGGCAAGTATCTTGTCCATACATTTCATGTTTCGTAGGCATAATTATTGATAAATGATTATATACGAAACCCAATGTTTAATGAACGTAAAAAGGGATCGGTATGTTCTCGATAAATGTTGTCTTTCAACGATAATTCGTGTACTACGTGAATATATGTGTTCTCGGGATATGTGTGTTGGTTTTGTATGTTGAAAAGATGCTATGACCACTTTGAGTGAGTTTAATAGACCGTAATCCTTTGTCGGGGATTACGTATTCTTATGTGTATTTGTTCGGTAAGAACGTATTGGGTGTGATATTAGTTGATACTCCTTTGAAAGGAGGTTGTGATGTTTAAGTGTTGCTTCGCTTGATATTTTGCTCATTGTTATGTGATCATTGATAGTGATGTGCCTCCGGGTAGGATTGTTGAATCTCCGGGATCCATACTTGCTAGTATGGGTCGGGCGTGACCGTAGGGTTATCCAATCCGGGTATGTCTTGCGGGGACTCCGAGGTTCGGGGCTTGCTAGCCCGATGCCGAGATAACTTGTGGGGTTATCATCGGGTATGTCTTGCGGGGACTCCGAGGTTCGTGGCTTGTTAGCCCGATGCCGGGATAACTTATGGTTGTGGTTTGGAATGGTTCTGTGGCTGTTGCCACGAGGACATGTGATTTGGTATGGCTTCCTATTGGGTTATTTACTCGGGTATGTTCTACGGGAGCATCTGAGGTTCGTGGCTTGTTAGCACGGGACGCGAATAATCCTTAGGAACATGTGTTATGTGATTCGGGTCGTGGACCCTGTGGCTTATGATTCGGGTCTTGGACCCCGTGTGTTGTGAATTGGGTTGTGAAACCGCGTTTTATTATTGGAATTGTATTTTGGAAAGATGATTTTGGGCCATGTCCCTAAGTGTTTTCGAAGGGCTTGAGAATTCCTTTATTTCAAATGTTTTCAAACTCCCGAGATCATAAAATATTTTGTATGAAATATATGGTTCTATTCCTACCTTTTATAAATCAAATTGTTTTGATTAAGTGAATTATCTCGGGAAATATATTCAAGATTATTATATTCTTGAAGCACGTTGTGTATGGCTTGTACTTCTGTTCTATACTTGCACTAGCAAAACAGTGGAGTTTTGCTAACCCCGAGTCTTCGGGGGTGGATGTCATGTGCGTCCGGTACTTGCAGGTAGCTGGGGAGCGAGCCACAGGATCGATACGAAGGATGATGGGAGACGAAGATACTAATCACGTGAAGACCAATTATAGAGTATTTGGTAGAGTCGTGTTGGTTATTCCTCCGATGTGTTATTTTCTCGAATTATGGAAGTGTTATCGTATGCTAGCCCCTGCGTGGGTATGTGTGCTGGGCAAGGGTCTTGTATGTATTGTTGTGTGTGTTGTGATATAAGACCTAATCGGTCTAATGGTCCCTTATGTAGCCATGTCGGCATGTGAAGTGACGCATTGTTTTGTAATTAGCCTGGTAGATCCTCGCGGAGAGGGTCTGCGGCGCTGTAATATTCCCGAGTGGTTTAGGGGTGTTACAATCAAGTCATGGTGAAACTTTCCACCAACCAATTCAAGGCGTTACGCAAAGTGCACAAGGGCTTGGTGAGGAGATATGAAGGACCATTTACGATAATCAAACGTGTTGGAAATGTCTCTTATATGTTGCATCTCCCTCCAAGACTTAAAATACATCCGGTCTTCCATGTGAGTCAATTGAAACTCTACCATGGTGACTCGGAAGACCCGCACCGAGGAGAGTCGAATCGTGCACCTACTGCCGTAATCACCTCATTCAACAAGGAGATGAAGTATATTGTGACCGAACGAGTTACTCGGAAGAGAGGCGTGCCTCCCTGCACGGAGTACTTGGTAAAGTGGAAAAACCTCCCTGATAGCGAAGCCACGTGGGAACGGGAAGACGAACTTTGGCAATTTCAAGATCACATCAAGAGGTTCAGACAAGAGAATGCGCTGAGGACGTTGCTGAAATAGGTGGGGGAGGATGTGACGGGTCGGGAAAAAATGACCCGGATGACCCTATCAAGAGTCTCTATGTGTCGGAAGGTTCCGGAAGGTTCTAGATTGATCAAGAAAGACCAAGAGATCTCTACATACTTGTAAAATTGTAGATGACTCTAGAAACATACTTCTTACACACTTGTAGAATACTCATGTAAATGCCCATGTAATGCACTAAAAGTATCTAGGTGTTCTATCTAGAAAGTTCTATCTAGAGAGTTCCACTCCAGAACTCTCCTAGGTTGGTATATAAGGAGGAGGAGCCTCATTTGCTCACTCCATCCAGAAATCCTCAAGCAATCAAGCATTGTAAAGCTCTCTTGTACCCAAAGCATTCATACTTAATAAAATCCTTTTGTGCCATTGCCCTTTTTCTCGTTACTTTCAGGCTTACTTAGCAACTCGACTCAGCTTAGTTGTTTAAGTACCGCACGGGTTAGCTGCGCAAAACTCCCATCCCGTGACATCTTGCTGTCTTACTCTTTAGTTGAGTTGTACGAAATTCCAAGCTTTCGAGAGTAAGTTTATTGCCATCTATTAGAATGTCACCACCGGTGTGATATCCTAGATTTTTATGCTTGTATAATTTAGGGTTTTTGAACCTTTATGTGAATTTTGTTGTCGTTTTTGTAGAACTTGCGAGTTCTGTGGTTCCGTGATTATTGACCTGTTGTCTGAACTTATCATAATTATGATTTCCACCATGTATTGGTTTCAATATATCGTTGTATAATCCTCCGATTAAGGAATGTTGAGCCTTATCCTTTTTGTTTAACTCATGATTTTATTTGAATAACCCTTTTTATCGTAAAACCCAACAGGTGTCAATATCGACAGGTATCGTGATGCTACTGATCATATTGCAATCATTATTATGCCTTGAGGTTGTTCATTCTACCCTAAGAATTCACTTCAATGTCTTAATGATCTCTTCAGCGTTTCTCGACATTCGGTGATTGTTCTAGACTCGCCAATCGAAGTGTGACTGGATCATTTGATCTGTCTCGAGGTTTACAATTCTTGTTTCAAATATTATATCATTGGACCATTTAAGATATGAATGGTACCACAAGGGTGTTAATAGAAATAAGAGTGGACATTTATGGGAAGCGCTATGTGCAAGGACAGACTTTGATCAGTCACCATAAATTTAAAAAAAATCCAAAAAATTTGAAAATCTTACAACATTGTATATTATTGAGATGGCTTTCAAACAGTTCAAACAGAGAGTCATTCGGAGTTCTGACAAGAAAGTTATGGTAGAAATAAAATAAGGGTATCAGCCTACCGCGAGGCAAATTACCGGATTGCCCTTAATCGACCTATAAGGTTTTTTCTGTGTTATAAGCTCATACTTCGGCAATTTTCATGGAATTTCAGCCATGAAGAACAGAGGGTTTCAGCCCTCACTTTAGAATCCCATTCCGACCTGGTTTCGAGCAGTTTAAATGCGTAATCAACCCCCGAAAATTTAACTAGCAAGCTCTTTTCAGCCGATTTTAGCAGTTTTCGTTGGATTGGAGGTAATTTAACCCTGAAACCTAAAATCGTTCTTCGAGATCTTGGATTGATTCTTGTTTAGAACTTGAAAATGATTATATATCGAGAATCCTGAGGCTGTTCTTATCGATTCTAGCAGAACAAAAATTTAATCTTTCGTTCAAATCACTACAATCGGATACCGTACGCGAATTGTCCAATAAAAGTTCCCTAAGAGATTGAGTTAGGTTTTTCGATATTATTTCAATTATAATGAGTATTCCTAACGTTTATTAACTCATATTATTCGTTGTAGGTCTGAAATCACGGGGTTCTGAATCCTAATTACAAACCATTTTGAACATCCTTATCCCTAAAGTTGTCAGGCAAGTATTTGATTGTTTTAAGTATAAATTGCAATTGAATATGTATAAACCATGATTTTCATATGATTTTGTTCATCCTCTGAATTCATCAATTCTACGTTGATATCAGAAAATAATTTTTCAATAAATTAACGACTTTTAGTGTTTGAAAATGATTTTGAAATAAATTGAGTTTTGAAAGGATTTCGAAAATATTTTTGAAATTGATTTGAGAAAGATCTTATGTAAATACTTGATGACTGATCTTGGTTACCGTTTTCTGAAATGATATCATTTGATGAATGATTTATCAAGGATGCCTCGAAACGTTATTTCAAAGCGATTAAGTTACTAAAAGATTTAGATAATAATTTGAGACTTCCGTGGACAATTTATATGACAACGGATTGTGAAATGTGGAATGATAGGATTAGAATGACATAATATTGATGAGTATGTATGAGCCAAGTAAATCCAGGGAGGCCTATGGGGTCCGTTAGATTGCGAGCTGCGGGCCACTCGGTTGGGTTGTTCTCCTAGGATGTGTGCCTGACGAGGTATCCTGGGATACCAGCTTGCGAGTTGGGCGTGGTCTGAATAACTCGGGAGGATATTTATATGTGATGATTGATGATACACGTATTATTCTGGAATAATGATGTGGATTGACGATGTCGTTGTCACAGTACAGTTGAGACGCTAGTAATTGGTGAGAATGTCTTTCTTCTTGATATATTAATATAATCAGTCATTGCAATATTTATTTTATTGCACGTTATACCTGTTATCAAGTACTTGCACCGGGTGTTTGTGACCCCTATAGCGCTGAATATCTTTTTGTGTATTCGGGTAAAGGACTTCGTGGTGAGTGAGCGCAAGAAGGGCACGAGGATGATGAGCAGCAGTGATATTACCTCGAGTTGTCGTGGCTTTTCTTTTTGTTATTTTGATCTTGGTTTGTTTATGTACTCACGAGTACTTTTTATTGATGTTATGCCCGCGTGTGGGCTTGGGGATTAATCTTCAAGTTGTTATCTTTATACTGAATATGTTGTGTTTGTCGTTATGTTCGACCTTACCGGTCGTAATGTTGTGAATCTGTTGTATTGTCGACCTTGTCGGTTGACGTGGGTCGTTTTTGTATTATGTTCGACATGATTGATCGCTGTGTGTATGTGTGTTAAGCAGGTTTTGCCTTGTGGATTCTCAAAATAAATTCACGGTGCTGTAACAGTTCCGATCGGGCGGGGTTGTTACAACCGGGGGCACTAGTTACCTTTTAGGTCTGGCATATCCTAGTAATGACACCTGGAAAAGGCATTTGTTTCCGAGTCGGCATTCAACCCGTATAGTTGCAAATCACATTAAAAAGAGTCCCCATGTCTAGTTTCTTTCCATGAAAAATCGAATAAAGGACCCACAGGTTCGTATTGGAAATGTGATGAGTCGATGTTGAATAAAGGCTTCCGCCCGCCCACATCCATAGGTACCAAGCATCAGTAGTTAATGCCGTTTGGTCGTATCCGGGTTTAGAAATTCCAATTTAGCCATCTTCCTCCGGCTTCAAAGCCCATTCAAGCACTTTTTCATCTGTGCCTTGGCATTCTATGCTGTCAGAATTGTGACCGTCTCTGTGCGATTAATCCCCAAATATGATTCCATCACGACCAGGGAGTATTATCTGGTTCCCATTGACTATGGTGTAGTTACTCGAAAGATTCACCAACACAAGACTTGTTAAAACCTCTATAAATTGAGGACGAGTGAGGGGTTGTCATTGGGTAAGGCGAGACGACTTTTCCCACCCAAAGCTTATGAGAATGAGCATCAATTGCCATGCTTGAATGAAACCGTTTGGGTCGCGACAAACTTCCTCCCATTTAAATAACCTCTCTTTGATACATGAGGTGTTTGCTCTTTTGTTGCCGATGTTGTTGCTTGTGAAGATGACTCGACTTTTTTAGGTGTCATTGGTCCTACACGATACATTTGAATGACAACTTAATTTTTCCACATGGGAGCATATCATATCAAATTCCAAATTGAAACCATTATGAATGCACCAAAATATTTTGCATGATAAGTATAGGCATAAACTCAACCTAAATTCCTTCAATTTTCGACCAACATTCATTTAGGCTTTCTATCAAACACTTTAAGTGCGATGTTCTTGAAGTTCATGTTAAATTCATCTATAGTTCTCAAGTTCCCCACCAATAAACCAAGAATAATAAACATCAATACTCCAACAATAAACAATTCATTTAACACAAGAAAACGAATGAATATAATTCCAAGTTCTAGATTTCAACCAAAAGTCCAAATATTCACATAAATTTTGAAATAAATGGAAAGACGAAGAAACCTGATGATTTGTGATAGATTAATACATAAATTGAGTTTTGGAATGAAGATTTAATGAATTTTGGATTAGGGTTTGTTGGGGAAAAAACCGCCTTATTTTTCCTTTGCTCCGCGCGTGTGAGTTTGTTTCGCAAATTTAGATGTCCCATTTTTTTAAGTGCGGATACAAATACAACTGTAAAGTGGAGAAGTATAGCTGTATGGTGTAAGGTAAAAGAATGCTAGGTGATATGCAAATACTGACCAACATAAACAATACCAAAATCAATTCCATCATTTCCCGTTTGCCTACTCATGTTCTATGATGCACTGACAGAAAAAATAGACCGTGCTGTTGATATATTTCACATCAAAAATGATAATTTGACCAGGTCCCTTTGGAACTTTTTTTTTGGTCGCACACAGAACCTAAACCACATTTCACTAACTCGTGCAGCCTAACTTCTCTTACGAACTCCTTGCACCAACCAATTGTTGTCCCTCGTTCTTCACCAATTGGGAAGTCACCATTACCCAACACTCCATCTATTCAGTTGGCCACTCCGTTTTTTTCACTACATACGAGTGCTACCGTGACAGCACGATTTATTGTGGCAATGGGTCAATGATTTTTTCAATTTTTTATTACATCATTTTTCCATGGGAAGGTGATGGTGCTTGTATGGCAGAAAAGGAGATAAAAATTACATATGCCAATACCAAATACTCATTAAAGTACCAAAACCAAATTTCATTAAGACAAGATATATAAGGGATGATACTTATCTAGCCTTGTTTACAAGAGCCACTACCAAATCATCAACATCAGTCTCATCTACATCCTCTTTTTGAAGACCATATTTTGCTCCACGAGCTTGTCCATAACAATATAATAATAGCAATACAAAGTGGTGAAAACAAATCACAACAACTTGACTCAAAAACAATATAATAACCTCAAAAAGCATGGTTAAGACTTCATCCATTGCAGCCTTCTAGTTCCTCTCGTAGTGTTCAACCCATTGATTGACTATATCAGGAATTTCTTTCCCTTCACCTTTAATAACCTCAGGAAAAACAAAATAGTACTTCTGTTATAGTGATTACATGAACACTTTTCAGTCTTCACATCAGGAGATAACATTGAATGTGTAAAACTCGACCCGAACTGTCCAGCTCCAGGTAAAATTACATGAAATGATCTCATAAGTATAAAAACCACAACAGCTTTAATGCAATAAATTTTCATACAAAGCATGTACTCAACTAACCGAAACCATAATTGCACCCCCTCCCACCGACCATTGACCCCCACAGAGCAAAAATGAATCACAATGGAACATAGTCACAATAAAGTAAGTATAAGAAAAAATCAAAATTCTCTCTCAAAGTAATCATTTATGAAAACCATACTAAAAGCACTATTCTAAAAATCGGCCTAGGCGGCCGCCTAGGCGCTAGAAGGTCGACCTCCGCCCCGACTACCCCATAGTCGGTTCTGCCAGGCGAGTAGGAGGCTCTAGGCGGCTCTAGGCGGGCTGAGGCGGGTCCAGGCGGCTCTAGGCGGGCTGTGACTTTTGCTTTTTTCTCAAGACTATTGCATTAATGTTAATGTGCTTTGTTTTGCTTTGCTTTTATTGATAGAGTTGAATGCTTTGTTTTTTACTTGGTATTTTCAATAATAAAAAATGAGAATTTTTTATTATGCATAATAAAAAAAATTCCTCTCCAAAAGAAATCTTTAAAAGAATATTATTATGGATTTTGTATGCATATATAAAAATAAATAAATATAAAATATAAAAAAAAACGCCTAGCGCCTAGCCGCCTAGGCGCCGCCTCCAAGGCCTAGGCGCTAGAAGGTCCCCGTACGCCCTCCTACCGCCTAGCACCTTTTAGAACATTGACTAAAAGTATGATAAAATTTCGCACAATCACATCTTCAACCAAAAATTGCAATAAGAGAACTGCAAAGAAGCATTCCAAAACAATAATAAAAAACTTGTCATACGAAATTGAATAGATTTCTCCTCAATTTTAATTACGAAACCCGGGTAGTGCAATTTCAAACACCTTATTCACGGACACATCATACCACATTACTTTAATTACGCAATATTGAGAAAGAAGCTACCAATCAGTCTCCGGTCGGATTTATGGGCAGCTGCAGCGGAAGTCGAAGCACCTTCAGTAGCCTATTTTTTCTTAGCTTTTCGGCGAGCTTCTTGAACCGTCTGAAGATTCTCCCCTCCTCTTCCTCCAATTCATCTCCAATTTGTGATTTGAGGAGGAGGACACAAGAAGAAGAAGAAGCAGGACATCCAAATTGAGAGACACCTGTAGAAGGGCACGTAGAAGACGAAGATGAAGCATAACAACCTAATTCGAGAAACACGAAGATAACATTGAATGTGTAAAACTCGGCCTGAACTGTCCAACTCCAAGTAAAATTACATGAAATGATCTCAAAAGTACAAAAAAGATCACCACAACAGCTATAAATTTTCATACAAAGCAAGTACCCAACCAACCGAAACCATAACTGCACCCTTTCCCCCCGAACATTGACCCCTGCAGGGCAAAAAATGAATCACAATGGAACATAGTCACAATAAGCTAAGTATAAAAAATAATCAAAATTCTCTCTCAAAGTAATCATTTATGAAAACCGTACTAAAAGTATGACAAAATTTCGCATAATCACATCTTCAACCAAAAATATTACATTTCTCGTAACAGTAAGTACGACTAAAATCTATTAAAAATGACGTGTCACCAAAATCAATTGAAAACCCTAATGTTCCAAACAAATAACCTGATGAATGGAGCATCTGGAGCTCACGTGGACGGCGTGCGGCTATATGGGAGATGACGTCGACGGCAGCATGAGGAGGAGAGGAGGAAGACTGACCTATAAAAATTAGTGGTAATTACCCAAGAACAATTTGGTAATTTCAGTGTGGTACTCCATGAGACGAAATCTGAAGAGAGAAAAAGGACAGAGAAAGTAAAATTAGCACTCGGAGAGTGATAGATCTGGGAAAAAAATCAAAGCTTTATTTCTTAGAATAATCAAAACATACACTTGATAAACCTTGAGACTGCAATGATAGAGAAAAGATACAACAACAAGTCAGAAAAATCATTTACAAAAACGAAAACCTGATCAATAATGCAGCAGAAGGCCAGAATCGGCCGACAAAAGCAAAAACAAACAAAACATACACCCCCAAAAAAAAGAACCTAACAGATGTAAATAACCACACGCAGATGATAGAATAGTAAACCTCTTCAAATTCAATGGAAAGAAAAACCTTAAAATTGAGAGAGCAGAAAACAACCAACTTTCAAATGACACTCCCCAAAGTTCGTATATACATAATCAGAAACCAACTTCAAATACTAATTCAGTACTGCACACACTATCTATTAGTAAACTGAAGTCAACCACAAGAATCTCTCCTTCCCTCCCTTCCTCCCTCTCACACACAGACATTGAGAAAGAAAACAATGGCATTCAGGGCAGGGACAACAGAACATTGAATTTATTCACTTTCAAGTGATACAAAGTTCCAAACAATATTGAATGATATCCAAAGTAACTATCACGCTAAATATAATATTAATCAGATTAAAAATCAAGAATCAAAGAAGAGAAAAAGAGCATATCTTGATTAAAGTAAGCAACACATCAATTCACTTCTTCAATGCACTTCAGATAAGAAACTCAAGTGCCCCCTCCGATCAGATATTAAGCGGGAGGATTTATTGTCAAACCTTGCGAACTGAATGAACGATGGACAGGAGAAGAAGCAATCGAGTCGGTAAATGTTGAAGAAAGGAAGAAACATCAAATGAAGACAAGTGAAAGAGTCGCCGGATTAAGAAATGCCAATTGCGACCATACCAAACATACCCTCTTCTAAGCTAGTAGGATATATTAATTATATTCGGCCTGCTCTTGTACAGAAACCAAACTAACCCCGTTATTAGTAAAATGCTCCAGTATACAACTGCAAAATGACACTTGAGTAAGTCCTGTTAAAGAAGTCCAATAATCGAGCTATAATTCAAAAAAACACCAGCATATTATTGGAGCCTAGAATTATAGTATGGAGCTGTACGGGAGTAAAACAGACATCGAAGGAAATCCCAACAAGAAGTAGCAAAACTGATAAGGACTCTAAGAAAGACCAAAGCTCTATTATTTCCTCATAGAATGTAATCATTAATCTCTATCAAGATAACTAAAATATGAAGCCCTGAACATCTCAAATGATGAAAAATAAAATTAAAGAAATCAAAAACCTGAACTGGATCCCTTATCAAAAACCTGAACTGAATGACCGATGGACAGGAGAAGAAGCAAGCGAGTTGGTAATGAAGAAGAAAGGAAGAACCATCAACCGAAGAAATGTGAAAGAGTCGCCAGATGAAAAAATGCCGATTGCGACCATACAGACATGCCCCCTTTTACGAGAGTAGGATATATTAATTATAATATATAAAACTTATCCCATTAATTTAATGTGGAATGGGGATTTATGTTACTCATTCATGTTAAAGAATTACATATCAAGAGACTATTTTAATTGTAACTTTTAATATAAATAAGCTAATTTAAATACAAAAGTTATGATAAGCATCACAATGCAAATATACCTTCTAATACACAAGGTGATTTAAAATAAACTTTTAAATGATAGTATAAATTACAAGATGGTTAAATTTTAGCTATGAAATCTTAGATACAATTGGTACATCGTACGGGTTGAATAAACCAAAAACAACACCGGAGCAACATACGGGTTAGTAAAGGCTCATTTCATATAACTAATTACATAGACTAAAATAAAAAAACAATAACAATAAAAAAACATATAAACTTCTCTAAAAGGCATTTAAATTCTGACATCCGCTTATTCAACCATCTGCCCCAACATTACGTACAAAACACGTAGATATTCAATCAAAAACCGTGTATCGCACGGGTTGGATAATGCCTCTTATTAATTATATTTGGCCTCCTCTTGTACAGAAACCAAACTAACCCCATTAATAGTAAAATGCTTCAATATACAATTGCAAAATGACACTTGACTAAGTTCTGTTAAAGCAGTCCAACAATCGAGCTATAATTACAAAAAACACCAGCATATTATTGGAGCTAGAATTATAGTATGGGGCTGTATTTTCTCGAGAGTAAAACAAACATCGAAGGAGAAGTAGCAAAAGGACTCTAAGACCAAAGCTCTATAATTTCTTCAGAGAATTTAATCATTAATCGGTAACTAAAAAATCGAGCTCTGAACATCTCAAATGATGAAAAATAAAATTAAAAAAACCAATAACCTGAACGGGATCTAGAGGAGTTTGACCTCTAGGCCAACAACAATTAACCCAAAATTTCCAATATTGATTCTTTAAAACTACATAACTATCGAGTGAATCAACAAGAAATCAAGAAAACTGGACCCAAGAAAAAGAACAAGCACACAAATCCAGAATTACCCAAAAAGCAAGCAAATTACAGGAGAGAGAGAGGTTTTGATTCATTAGAACTACATAACTATGGAGTAAATCAACCAGAAATCAAGAAAATTAGAGCAAGAGTAATAACCCAAGAGTTGCGTGAGAATTTTAGGGGGTGTTGAGCGTCGACAAAGATGATGAATCGACAAGGATGAGGAGAGAAGAAGACACGTACCTGATGTAACACCCCAAACTAGGTGGATATTACAATACATTGACTCGACCCACTCCACTGCGCGAATGAAAATTAATGAATTACACAATACAAATGTAGTACCGAACCACATTACATCATCAATTACTCCGATGAGGAGTTTCAAATACAACACACCCAGGGAACACTGAATATATGTATATTTTATATGAAGATAAAATATACAACACTGAACAAATGACAATCCAAAAGGAAGTGCAGCGGAAAATACATAACAAGGAAACATGAACGAAATGGAGAGACTATGGCCCCCTACTAGTATCACTGGGACTCCTCGCCGTCAACGTTCTCTTACCGTGCTTTTGCCTTGCCATGACCTAAAAACAATATCCCCAACGGGGTCAGTTACACAGAACAACAATCCTCAAGAGTTGAACAATATACAACAATCACATGAATGAATTAAGAAATGGAGTTGAATAGTGGGCATCATAGTACGCCCGAATGGAATGTGCAAGTGCACAAGTAGCCGAGTGTCCGGAGTCCCGCATATACACCCGCAACTTAGCCTAATTAGTCTCGCGGAGGTACTTTACCGTGTACACAGTTCAATGTGTCCGGAGTCCCGCATATACACATGACCATAGTATGCCCGACTAAAAATTCCACACATACGCCACCCGGCCACGCAATACAATCCCGGAAGGTTACAAGAACAAAAACGACCAAGATGAGAGATAGTGAATAAAATCCGACAAGGATAAAGAACGACTCACCGAGATGAAATAATGATACAACGAGTGATAGCTTCAATGAAATGATTTGGAACCGTCGTTCCTCGTGAGTTACATGATTAGTTGATAATTATAAGTCTCGACATGAATGATATATTATGAGTGAATTACATGTATGAATGAACAACAACGTAAGGAATGAATATCCCTTTAACCGAGTAAGAATTAACTTACACAATACCGGTGATGAAATGTCTTCTCACGAACAAACGTCTCTAATGGAGAGTACCGGTCGCTCGAACAACCTTGAATAACATAATTACCAACAAACGCTCAATATACGTACTAAATACGATTATCACCAACTCAAAAGTTGTTACAACAATAACCGAAACTCATTGGGCATTCTAACGGATACATTGTAAACATTCTCCCGTTGGTTACAACTATCCCAAAAAATTATCGAAAACCAACCTCCAAAAGTAAATAAATCCAACAAAACTTCATTAATGACATTAATGATCCAAAAGGAAACCACAACTCAAGGTTACAACAACATCAATCGGAAACCCCCAAAATATCCAAAGTCAAACCCCAAGGGTTCTTGAATAATTCCCCAAAATATTCATCAAATTCGCAATATACACTAATAAATCCGTAGGAATACATGTATTCAAGGTAGATAATACATATCTAACATATTACAACATCATAGCAAGCTCACACGAAGAAATCGGAAGGAAAACACTCGAACTCCGAAATTCTAGATTCAAGAAATGATTACCTTGATGTGATGTGTTGGAAAGGATAAGGTGATGATTAATCCGACTTACAAGTATGAAAGTGATGATAGGTGAGTGAAGCTCGAAAAGATCTCTCCAATTCGCCTGAAATCGCCCGAGAACGCCGGAAGGAGGAAGTGAGGTGAAAAATGACGAAACTGGACTGAACTGTCCGATTTATACCTGGGCCAGTTTAGCGCACGCTAACCCCTGATGCTTAGCGTGCGCTAGTGGGCACACCGGTTAGTCCAGCCTGCATTGTTAGCGGATGCTACGTACTTGGTAGCATGTGCTAACGCGTCCTCCTTAGCGTACGTTAACCTTCTTAGCGTGCGCTGAAGTCCAGAACCTGCTATCCTTCAGCCTGATTGAGCCTTAGCGCAAGCTACTCTATTATTAGCATGCGCTACCAACTAACCCTTGCGTACGCTATGCACCCTCTTAGCATATGCTACGAATTATTTTAACTCAGTCCAGTACCCAATGGACTGTCTGTTCCAATACGCTAGTGCACGCTGATGGATGCCGATAGCGTGCGCTACACACATCATTAACGTACGTTATACTCCAATTGTAGCGTGCGTTATGAATCTCACTAGTGCAGTCCAGTGCCTTCTGGACTGTATGCCCAATTGCATTAGTGTGCGCTAATACTAAGAGGTTAGCGTGCGCTACTCCTCACGCACAGTCCACCAATAAAATGACGATGAAGATAAACTCGGCTAAAATCTCAAACACGGTAGAAAAACGTATGATAACTGATCCAGGATTCTAAATACGTCAAACAGTGAACACGATGAACAAACATGAATGGTGAATGATTATTACTGGGTGAAATATACCGAGTGACCATTACTGAATGATAATTACTGAATGATAAATACTGGATGATGATTACTGAATGATAATGAGTGAATTACAACCATGTATTACATACTCCCCTACTTAAAAAGAGTTCGTCCTCGAAACTAAGGGTCAAACAACTCGGGATAACTCTCCTGCATACTATCCTCGGTTTCCCAAGTAGCCTCTTCGACTCTGTGTCTAGACCACTGGACCTTGACCAAAGGAATCGTCTTGTTCCTCAACCATTTGATACGCCGCTCTAAGACTCGTACATGACGCTCCTCATACGAATGATCGTCCGTGATCTCGATTTCATCGAACTGAAGTATGTGACTCGGGTCGGCAACATACTTCCGCAACTGAGAGACATGAAATACATTATGAATTCGGCTCAAAGCTGGAGGTAAAGCCTATCGATAAGCCAAATCGCCCACTCGATCCAAAATCTGAAATTGTCCAATGAATCTCGGACTCAACTTCCCCCTCTTGCCGAAACGAAAAATACCTTGACTTGGGGATACCTTTACCAAAACGTGATCGCCAGTCTCGAACTCCAAGGGTCGATGACGGTTATCGGCATATGATTTTTGTCGACTCTAAGCGGTCAACAAATGACTCCTGATCAAAGCTACCTTCTCGCGGGTGGCTATAAGCATATCTGGCTCAGTGCCGATTGATTCTGATAAGTCATCCCAGCATAGGGGAGATCGACAACGATGACCGTATAAGGCCTCGTAAGGAGCCATATGGATCGAAGTGTGCCAAATATTATAATACGTGAACTCGATCAACGGTAGTTGGGCTTCCCAATCATCATTCCAATCGAGGACATATGCCCTCAACATGTCCTCCAACGTCTGAATAGTTCTCTTTGATTGTCCGTCATACTGAGGGTGAAAAGCTGTGCTGAAGTTGAGCTGAGTTCCCATGGCACGATGAACTGATTTCCAAAAAAGGTGACACGAATCGCCTGTCACGATCAGAAACGATACTCTTAGGAGTACCGTGCAATCTCACTATCTCTTTGATGAACAACTGGGCAAGTCTCTCGGGACCCCACGTATCCTTAATCTCAACGAAATAAACTGGCTTAGTTAAACGGTCCACAATAACCCAAATTGTATTCATGCCCCGCCGACTCGTCAGCAAACTCGTGATGAAATCCATTGATATATCCTCCCACTTATATTCTGGGATGGGAAGTGGTTTCAGCATGCCCGCCGGTCGCTGATGTTCTATCTTGACTTGTTGGCAGGTGAGACATCTCGAAACAAACTCTGCGACTTCTCGCTTCATGTTCCTCCACCAGTAATTTTGTTTCAAGTCTTTGTACATCTTGCTAGACCCCGGATGAATAGAATAAGGGGTAGCATGGGCCTCTTTCAAAATCGAGTTTTTCAACTCGTCATCCGCCGGAACACATAACTGGTTCTTAAATCACAAATCCATCCTCGTGGACCACAAATCTAGGGGCTTTCCCCTGTGTCACATCATCTCGAATGCGCAGTAAAAATGGGTCTGAACCCCGATTCACTCTGATCGCCTCTTCAAGTGGCGATGAAATCTCCAGCATACATAATTGTCCTTGTATACACTGTAACCAAATCTCGACCTCATGCCTAAGGAATTCTTGCTGAAGTTCCTTCTGGACAGTTAAACGAGCAAGCATCTGCTCTTGAACGGACTTACGGCTCAAGGCATCGGTGACAACATTCGCCTTACCCGGGTGATACTATATCTCGACATCATTGTCCTTAATCAGTTCTAACCACCATCTCTGACGCATATTTAACTCCTTCTGAGTAAATATATACTTCAAGCTCTTATGATCGGTGAAAATCTGACAGGTGACGCCATAAAGATAATGACGCCAAATCTTTAACGTGAATACCACGGCCGCTAGCTCCAGGTCGTGGATCGGATAATTAACCTCATAAGACCTCAGCTGCCGCGAGGCATAAGCAATTACTTTCCCGTTCTGCATCAGTACACATCTGAGACCGTGTCCGGATGCGTCACTATAAACAACAAATCCTTCCGTCCCTTGTGGCAAGGAAAGGACAGGTGCTGAAATTAAACGGCTCTTAAGTTCCTCAAAACTCCGCTGACACGCGTCAGTCCACGTGTATTTCTTATCCTTCCGCAAAAGGTTCGTCATGGGTTGAGCAATTTCAAAAAATCCCTCCACAAATTACCAGTAATATCCAGCTAATCTGAGAAAGCTTCGGATTTCCTTAACACTCTTTGGAGGTTGCCAATCTCGGATAGCCTCCGTCTTCTAAGGGTCGACACGTACTCTGTCTGCTGAAATTACATGTCCGAGAAACGTCACTTCGGACATCCAGAATTCACACTTGGAAAACTTCCCATAGAGCTGCTCTCGTCTCAACACGTTGAGAACCTGATGAAAGTGAAATTCGTGCTCCTCTTGATCACGAGAATAAATCAAAATGTCATCTATGAATACAACCACGAACTGATCCAAATAGTTGAAGAAAACTCGATTCATTAATTCCATGAATACCTCAGGTGCATTAGTTAACCCAAACGGCATCACCACAAACTCATAATGTCCATAGCGTGTTCAAAATGCCGTCCTCGCGATATCCGACTCTCGAATTCGCAACTGATGATACTCGGATCTTAAATCAATCTTGGAAAATACTGAAGCTCCCTGAAGTTGATCTAAGAGATCGTCAATACGGGGTAGGGGATATTTATTCTTGATCGTCACCCTGTTCAGCTCTCGATAATCAATTCACAAGCGAAAAGAACCATCCTTCTTCTTGACAAATAACACTGGTGCTCCCCCCGGGGACGCACTCGGCCGGATATAACCCTTCTCGGTTAGTTCCTCCAGTTGATTCTTCAGTTCCTGTATTTCAGTCGGGGCCATACGATATGGTGCCTTCGATATTGGAGATGTACCAGGATCCAACTCAATCGTGAATTCCACATCTCTCTGCAGAGGCAAACCAGGTAACTCGTCCGGAAATACATCGGCATATTCCCTCACTACCGGAATGTCCGCCAATGACACCGATGATTTCTCGGTCTTGGTCATATAGCACCAATAACCAACACACCCCTGATTGAGTAATCTAACTGCTTTCATCATATTGATAACTTTTCCGGAACAATTGGGGTTACTCCCCTGAAATACATATTAACTCCATCGTCTGTAACAATAGTGACCATACACTTACGGACACTAAGGATGGCATCGTGACGATCCATCCAATCAATACCCAAAATGATGTCATCTCTAGGTAAATCCACTAGGATCAGGTCTGCCAACCAATCCCAACAATGAAACTGAATCGGACAATTCTTAATCTCACGATCTCCGATAATTCTCCTACCGTCAGGTAGTCCAATGATATAAGGCACACAACTAGTAGCACTATCGAGGTGAAGTCTACTCAAGCATGACTCGGAAATGAATGAATGCGATGCACCAGTATCAAAAATGATACACACAGGTTGAGATAAAATTTCGAGTGTACCTGAGATCATTCGGGCCTCTGGATCGTCGACTCTCTTCATCTCATATATTTGGAGCTTGCCAGCCCCGGAACCGGATGCTCCTGTCTGATAGCTGTGGGCTCCGCCTTTGTTTGCTCCCATCATTTTCAACGATGCTAACTGAGTAGCCTGATTCTGAGTAGCTGACTGCTTCGGGGCCTGAGATGTCGCCGGAGTAGGCCTGGAGTCTCTTCGGCAGAAACGGGCCTTATGCCCAGCAATACCACAGTTATTACACATGACGGTCTGCCTCAGACATTTCATGCTGAAATGGCCCTGTTCACCACAGTTGTAACAGGTGATGGCCGAGATGGCCGCTCGGGACTGAGATTCCGTAGGTTTAGGCGCCGTAGGAGGTCGCTCAGAAAAAGTAGAGCCTGTACGAGGCTTCTTGAAAGTGGCCTGACTACCTTCGGACTGATTACGCTTCTTCGATTTCTTGCCGAAATATGAAGTCTGATTCTTAGAAATTTCCTTAGCAATAAGCTCATAAGCAAGAGCTTTCTCGATGAATTCAGCTAGAGTGGTGCAATGATGATTAAGCAATTGAAGCCTCATATGAGGTTTCAACCTCTTACTGAAATACTTGATTTTATCCGCCTCCAAGTGGATAATAGATGAGGCGAAAGGCAGTAGTTCCTGAAATTTCTCGGCAATGGCGAGAACATCTTCTTCCATTGAGGGGTCGGGACTGAGTAACTCTGACAGCTTGGCCTCCCTGAGTGGGGCCAGATAATATCTTACCATCATGAAAGTTTTGAATTGGTCCCACGTGCAAGCTCCATCGGTGGGCTTCAGAGATAGCCACCGTGAGTGAGCGCTCTTACCCAGATAGTAAGCCGCGACTGAAACTTTGTGTCCTTCGGGACACTCCACCATAGCAAATAATTTCTCGAAATGCTCCAGCCAGTGAATAATGTCCGCCGGCTCAGATAAGCCCTCGAAGGTAGGCGGCCTCTGGCGAGAAATGTCGTTGATGATGCTGCTCACACTCCTCTCTTGCCTCTGAGGTGGCGACGGAGGAGCCTGCTGATTCTGAGCTGTTGAATTCTGCATCATCTCCATCAGACGTGCCATCTGAGTCATTTAGGCCATCATGCCCTGCATAAAAGTGAGAGGGTCGACTCGAACACCTTCTGATTGAGCCGTGTCCCGGGTACGACTCCCTGACAGTGAAGGATTATTTCCAGGTGAATGTGTGGTAGCGTCGCTGCTCGATGAGCTAGCATTATTCCTCGCATTCGCACGAGTATTCATTCGAGCACCGGGTTTCGGCCCGCACCGCGACCTCTTCCCCTACGTCCTCTGCCAGCTCTCTCCATACTGAAGTAGGAAAGTCACATGATAGTTATAGATCTCGCATGAATATCGCATTATGATTATGTCATGAAATGATAATAATGAGCATACGCGCTCTAACACAATGATTTCATGAATGATCAACTGAGGTGACATGATTATCTGATGAAATTCTTGAAATGATTATCTTCAACAAGTTAACAAGATTAATGATACGATCCTCAAAATCTACAACTGAGCGATGAAATGAACTGAGTGATTAATGAGTTAACATGATCGACGTGATCAAGATGAAAATGATGATTGGGGATTGTTGATTGATGAATAATGAATGAATGATTCTTATTGCTAGAAATTATACCATGGCGTCAGAAATCTTACAGTTCTTTTGGTCTGAGAGTCTTGGCATTTGCACAGGTCACACGTGACGCGAAAGTCCAACGATACTAGTCTGATGAACGATGATTTCAAATGAGACATGACTCGGAAGGAAGTATTCAAAACCACGCTCCGATACCAACTCTGTAACACCCCAAACTAGGCGGATATTACAGTGCCGTGGACCCCCGACTGGGACCCACCAGGCGAATGAAAATTAATGAATTACACAATACAAATGTAGTACCGAACCACATTACATCATCAATTACTCCGATGAGGAGTTTTGAATACAACACACCCAGGGAACACTGAATACATGTATATTTTATATGAAGATAAAATATACAACACTGAACAAATGACAATCCAAAAGGAAGTGCAGCGGAAAATACATAACAAGGAAACATGAACAAAATAGAGAGACTGGGGCCCCCTACTAGTATCACTGGGACTCCTCGCCGTCAATGTTCTCTTACCGTGCTTTTGCCTTGCCATGACCTAAAAACAATATCCCTAACGGGGTCAGTTACACAGAACAACAATCCTCAAGAGTTGAACAATATACAACAATCACATGAATGAATTAAGAAATAGAGTTGAATAATGGGCATCATAGTACGACCGAATTGAATCTGCAAGTACACAAGTAGCCGAGTGTCCGGAGTCCCGCATATACACCCGCAACTTTGCCTAATTAGTCTCACGGATGTACTTTACCGTGTGCACAATTCAATGTGTCCGGAGTCCCGCATATACACATGACCATAGTGTGTCCGACTAAAAATTCCACACATACGCCACCCGGCCATGCAATAAAATCCCGGAAGGTTACAAGAACAAAACCGACCAAGATGAGAGATAGTGAATAAAATCCGACAAGGATAAAGAACGACTCACCGAGATAAAATAATGATACAACGAGTGATAGCTTCAATGAAATGATTTGGAACCGTCGTTCCTCGTGAGTTACATGATTAGTTGATAATTATAAGTCTCGACATGAATGATATGTTATGAGTGAATTACATGTATGAATGAATAACAATGTAAGGAATGAATATCCCTTTAACCGAGTAAGAATTAACTTACACAACACCGGTGATGAAATGTCTTCTCATGAACAAACCTCTCTAATGGAGAGTACCGGTCGCTCGAACAACCTTGAATAACATAATTACCAACAAACGCTCAATATACGTACTAAATACGATTATCACCAACTCAAAAGTCGTTACAACAATAACCGAAACTTATTGGGGCATTCTAACGGATACGTTGTAAACATTCTCCCATTGGTTACAACTATCCCCCAAAAATATCGAAATCCAATCTCCAAAAGTAAATCAATCCAACAAAACTTCATTAATGACATCAATGATCCAAAAGGAAACCACAACTCAAGGTTACAACAACATCAATCGGAAACCCCCAAAATATCCAAAGTCAAACCCCAAGGGTTCTTGAATAATTCCCCAAATATTCATCAAATCCACAATATACACCAATAAATCCGTATGAATACATGTATTCAAGGTAGATAATACATATCTAACATATTACAACATCATAGCAAGCTCACATGAAGAAATCGGAAGGAAAACTCAAACTCCGAAATTCTAGATTCAAGAAATGATTACCTTGATGTGATGTGTTGGAAAGGATAAGGTGATGATTAATCCGACTTACAAGCTTGAAAGTGATGATAGGTGAGTGAAGCTCGAAAATATATCTCCAATTCGCCTGAAATCGCCCGAGAACGCCGGAAGGAGGAAGTGAGGTGAAAAATGACGAAACTGGACTGAACTGTCCAATTTATACCTGGGCCAGTTTAGCGCACGCTAACCCCTGATGCTTAGCGTGTGCTAGTGGGCACACCGGTTAGTCCAGTACCCACTGTCTGCATTGTTAGTGTATGCTACGTACTTGGTAGCGTGCACTAACGCGTCCTCCTCAGCATACGTTAACCTTGTGTTAGCGTGCGCTACCTGAAAGTTGATGCCCAGTAACTGAAGTCCAGAACCTACTGTCCTCTAGCCTGATTGAGCCTTAGCTCGTGCTACTCTATTATTAGCATGTGCTACCAACTAACCCTTGCGTACACTATGCACCCTCTTAGCGTACGTTACGAATTATTTCAACTCAGTCCAGTACCCACTGGACTGTCTATTCCAATACGCTAGCGCACGCTGATGGATCCCGATAGCATGCACTACACACATCATTAACGTACATTATACTCCAATTTTAGCGTGCGTTATGAATCTCACTAGTCCAGTCCAGTGCCTTCTGGACTGTCTGCCCAATTGCATTAGCGTGCGCTAATACTAAGAGGTTAGCGTGCGCTACCTGTACTAAATTAGCGCTCGCTAAAAAGAGTACGTAGCGTGCGCTACTCCTCACGCACAGTCCACTAATAAAATGACGATGAAGATAAACTTGGCTCAAATCTCAAACAAGGTAGAAAAATGAATGATAACTGATCCAAGATTCTAAGTACGTCAAATAGTGAACACGATGAACAAACATGAATGGTGAATGATTATCACTGAGTGAAATATACCGAGTGACCATTACTGAATGATAATTACTGAATGATAAATACTGGATGATGATTACTGAATGATAATGAGTGAATTACAACCGGGTATTACAACTGAAGCAGCAGAAGAAGGCGCGAAGAAGAGCAAGAAACAAACATATAAATACACAAAATTGAAATGAAATAAAAAAACTGAATCAATATTCACCGCAAAATAAGCCGTGAAGAAAGCGAAAGCAAACCGTTGAACAGAGAGGGGAAGATTTAACAAAATCAAGCCACATCCTGTAGAAGAAGCCGAGATCAATGTTCACGAACAAAAGCAAAGAGAAAAAAAAGCAAAAGCAAAGAGAAAAAAGAAGTGATATTGAGAGGCATCTATGTCTTGGAGAACACGTCTCTGAAGAAGATGAGGCAAGACGGGAGAGGAGCGAAGAAGAGAAAGACATTTTCAGCGAGGAAATGAAATGAAGAGACAACCGCGGAAGAAGAGGACGTTTTTTGCAAGAAAATAAAAAGAACAAACACGTTTTCGACCAAGTTACCCCTTCAAACTTTTAGAGTAGTAGGATAGGAAAAAAAAAACAACTATTTTCCTCTCTCGTCTTTTTTTATCATTATATAATACAACTGAATTTTATCTAATAATACAACACCATCCGCTTTTCAGACATTATTTGACATATACAATAAAAAACAAAAATTCTAAATCTTAAAGTGAACAAGTATTCTTACTATTCACAGCATTCTCAATATCCAATATTCTGAATACCAGAATTCTAAATTCCAGTGAATCATAAACATCGACACTACGCCATATATGGACTTCAGTCACACCTAAAAAAGTGTGTTCACAGCCCAAAAAGTGTTGGTAAAAGAAAAAAAAGGCTATGGCTACACTTTGACCAAATTTTAGGGTGTTACAAAAATGGCCGCTACCATAGGGGTCTACGCTAACACTTTTATAGTTTCTCGTAACACCGCGGAAAAGTGTAGTTGTAGACCCCTATGCCAACACTTTTTGGTTCTGTTCCTACACCTTAAGAGGTGTTGTTGTAGATCTATTCAAACACCGTTATCTATGTGGTGACACCATTAGAAGTATAGCTGTAGACATATGGCTACACCTATTTAGTACTACTGTAACATAAAATTGTGAAACACTTCGATATTTTTGGCAACACCCTTTATCATTATGGCTACACTTGTTTCTTAAACAATTTAATATCTTTGGCTACACTATGTTATTCTTTTGCCAACACATAAAGGTATATTTTTGGGGTCAATGGTTACATTTTCGCAGGTCTTTTACCAACACTCTAAATACTAAAAATCAACATATGGTATTTAAAAATAGAATTACCCATTAAAAATAAATTCAAACATCCCAATACATAACATGTTGTCAAACAACCATCCAAATACATAAACCATCCGAAATAACTATATAAATCCACAAGCCATTGTAATACATCTACTACATAAACCAACCATCCAAAATCAAACTTATATACCATCTAGCCTTAAGTACCATTTAAAAGCTAAGCACCAACAAGTAATGCCATCTCAATAGAAAAATATAACAAAAGCTACTTAGGTTACTTAGCATAGTGTAAAATGAATTGATCAGGCATTGTCATCTCCATGGGACACTTCTACCGATTTCTCAGAGTCCTCAATGTACAACTTTAAATCTGGATTCTTGTCAGCTAATATTTTCATCATTTCTCGAATTTTTTGGTTAAGTTTCTCATCCATCTCTTGCTCAAGTTGAGCCCTGATCTTAGTAGTTAGGTCTGACACCAACTGATCTGGAACTATGACGGACGGTGTACATGATGATGCTGAAGTCTTTGACTTTACTTTTTTCGAATAAGCCTCCCAATCAGGTAAGATGGGCCATGTTCCTTACCACCATGAACCAATTTATTAGCAGCTTCAGCACCTTCATTTTGTAGAACTTTCTCAACATCAGCCTATAAAAAGAATAGAACATTTGATTCAAAAATAAATACAATAAACAATATCATCAGCAGTGGAAAATGTTCATTTAATACTTACAATTTTATCCTTAACCGTTTTAGGCACCTCCTCGGGTAACTTGTATTCGCGGTCATCTTTTCTTTTACGAGTCGCTATATATACATCAGCATCAGATATTTTAACCAGCTCTTCCTCAGAATCAGCATCACCATCGCCACGAGTTTTTTCAAGTTTTTTAAGTTTTTCAAGTTGCTGAATTCAATAAATTTAACATGTAAAAACATCACTCATCCTGCTAATACTAGAACTACATTAATATCTTCATAAAATTAGATCAAAAATGCATTACCAGGTTGTGGAAAATTTGGGCGAAACTCGTGGAACCAATAGTATGCGTCTCCGTAATTTTTTTCCGTGCCTCTGGATTCCTTTCTGCAATTTCCTATATAAAAAGGGAACATTTATCATCAACATTTTTCATACTAAATTTAAGCTGTGAGAATACTGGAAAAAGTTGAAGATGGCAACAACATTTAGACCAGCACATGCACAATGTAAGGATTATAGAAGGTAAATTATATTGTCTAGAAGTTTCACTATATACTGATTATATGGTGACTGTTCTATGTTTCATATGCAAGTAGCATTGCACTTTCTCTATGTCAATACTTCATTGAATTTAAATTCATTACCTGAACTTTTTCGTCACCCTAATACTTCAAAAGAATCTTCCAGTCTGAAAGAGGAACCTCCTCAGGCCTGTGTGCCAACCTCTCTTCATCTGTATGATAAGGTTTGTAATGGTTTCTCTTAATTCGACTATTGTGGCTCCTAAACTGATCACTTATCGTTTTTTGAACCCACAGTTTAGCATATTCGGGAACGATGTACTTGCCCTACATAAAATTACACAAAGTGCATAAATAGGAATATATAAATCAAATGTTGCGAGATTTTGACATATGAACATATTTTACCTTGATATACTCCCATAACAGTTCCTTTTCAGGAACTTGATGCCAATTGGCACAAGTAAGAGACACAAATTGCCTAACAATTGTGCCCAAAAAGCTGCTAAATTTAGATAGTAACTTGCCTTCATCCGATATAGGCTGGTTGAGATAATTGAGGGTGATCCTTTTTTTGTCTGCTCTGTTATGAACATGATTCATTTTGGTCTTCCATCGTTTTCTTTTCAGAGCTTCTTCAACAGGGGGATCAGTTGAAAACTAATAACAATTAGAACGCACTATCTTCTTTATATAGTAATTTAGAGAAAATTTCAAATGTTTGTGCTTTGCATGTTAAGTTTAAATCACGACGAGTAGTCTGCCATGACAACCATGTTGATAAATCACGACGAGTAGTCTACATATTTGATGTCAGGCCTTCCATTCGATCTACATATTTGAAGTCAAGCCTTTGACAAACATATTTGAAGTCAGGCCTTTGCCTGTAATTCTACATATTTGAAGTCAGGCCTTCCATTCGATCTATAAATCACGACGAGTAGTCTGGCATGACAACCATGTTGATAAAAAAAACACGTACAAAACAGACAAGTAGTCTGGAGTTGTTTTCCATCAAATTCACCCACGACACTACAGAAAACTAAACAAATGATATGGATTTAGTGTTCAATAGGAATATAACTTAAAAGAAAAAAACAAGTATATATAGAGTAGAATATTTGGTTGTTTCAGATAGAAATAAAATAACAATCTAATGATGTAGGACCGTGTACCGAAGAATTTAGAATCCACAAATACATCATCAATTATCTTAGTCACCATTACTCAAATTAAAGAATGAATGCAAATAATACATTTAATATGTGATCCAACAATTTGACAACAGAATGCTGCAGGGCCTTGCGCTAAAAACGAGAGTAGAAATACAAATTCATCTGGTTATAGGCATTAATACTAATATTAATCAAGATAATATTACTCAGGTTATGATCTCTTATAATCTGCGTAGTGCACTTATGATCTTTTTTTTTTGTATAGAACCTATATCCATTTACTACATACCCACTAAACCCCTTAGCCGCCCGTCTTGGACCCTTTGCTAAGGAAAGTACTTCCCTGGAAACCTCCGACTGTTGCCTAATTTCACTCCTGAACGAGTCACATATTTCGTCGGCATGTGTTCTTTCTTTTTTATACCGTTTGGACTTCACGTTATTTTCCAATAATGCACGATGTTTCCTGAAATTATACACAATTATAGTATGTCAATGTAGTGACTCAGATAAATTATTTAATTTACTTAATATATGTTCCAGATTTTATTAAGTTTTAAGGACTTACTCAATTAGCCCTTCCACTGCCTCGTCATTGTAGTTAAATAAAATATATCGATGAGCTGCGATCCACATTTCTTCGGATAAGTGAATATCTTTCCCATTTTTGTTTTTCCCCGAACAAACATAATACCCACCAGTTTCTACATTTGGAGTTGCAGACTCATTCAATAACTTATCTTCACCGTCATTTAGAAATCTTGCACAACATGTCAAACATTCATCAGCGAGATACCCTTCTGCAATGGAACCTTCAGGTCTGCTCTTATTGCGAACATATTTTTTTAATACACCAAGGTATCGCTCGATTGAATACATCCATCTTTGGTGGACTGGTCCACCATATTCAATTTCCTTGCACAAATGTACCGGAAGGTGAACCATTATGTCGAAGAAGGCATTTGGAAATATCATCTCAAATTGACCGAGTATTTCGATAATCTCCTATTGTAGCTTCTTTATTTCGTGCAACTCAGTAACTCGGGCACATATACCTCTTAAAAATTCACCAAGTCTGATTAAAGGAACTGCAACCTGGGCTTTAACGTTGATTTGACAGCAAATTGTAACAATTATTGCATTATTACATGTGCATCATGACTCTTGTATCCCACAACTTTCTTATCTTGAACGCATTTGCTAATGTTCGAAGCAAAACCGTAAGGGATTTAGCATTTTGAAGCACCGAACAAAATAATTCCTTTTCTTTGTTCGTCATGTCAAAGTTTGCTGCCCTAATTTCGATGTGCTTTCCATAAGCAGAGGTGGTGGGATGAAAGGCCTTTCTAATGCCCAAATCTTGCAAATCATACCTAGCATTTACATGGTCTTTCGTTTTACCACCAATATTTAACAAAGTGCCCAGAACACTATCAGATATGTTCTTTTCTATATGCATAACATCAAGGTTATGTCGAGTTAAGCTGTCTCTCCAATATGGCAGGTAAAAAAAAATTGACTTCTTATTCCAAGGGTTGACATCGCAACTTACTTTTCGTTTTTTTCCCACACCACCAAAATCATTCTCATAACCATCCAACATTATTTCAATTTGCCTGCCAGTTAACATTGGAGCACTTGTTCCAGTCTCAACATCACCATTAAATCTTCTTTTATCAGATCGCCATTTGTGATTGGGGTCTAAGAATTTACGATGGTTCATATAGCACACTTTCTTTCTATGCTTAAAATACAATGATGATGTCTCGTAATGACATATTGGACATGCAAGTTTTCCTTTTATGCTCCACCCTGACAACATTGCATATCCAGGGAAGTCACTAATGGTCCAAAGGACACTTGCACGTAATGTAAAGGTTTGATTAGTCAAAGCATCATATGTTTCTACTCCCGCATTCCATAGCCCTTTCAAATCCTCGATCAGCGGTTACATGTAGACATCAATATTGTTTCTGGGATCATTTGGACCAGGTATAAGGGTTGAGAGAATTAAGTTTTCTGGTTTCATGTTCAGCCATGGAGGAAGATTGTAGTTTACAACTATAATTGGCCATGTGCTGTGTGTAGAGCTCATTGTGCGAAATGGATTGAACCCATCAGAAGCTAAACCCAATATCACATTGCGATTATGTGATGAAAATTGTGGATATTTGGCATCCATTGCCTTCCAAGTTTCACCATCAGCCGGATGTTGTAACTTCCCATGTTTTTTGCGTTCTACTCCATGCCACACCACTTGCTTGTAAAATCTTTACACATGAACATTCGTTGGAGCCTTAGTGTCAGTAGAAAATATCTCATTACTTTGGCAGGAATTTTATTGTCATTGTTCGATTTTTGTGCCCCTCGTTTCCACCTTGAAGTACTACAAGTTTTGCAAGAAACTTCATTTTTATTCTCACCCCAATACTACATACAATCATTTGGACATGCATGTATCTTCTTGTAGTCAAGACCCAAATCTTTGATGATTTTTTTAGCGGAATTGAAGGAGTCAGGCACATTAATATCGGGAACAACCTCTTTTATTAACTGTAATATCTCATTTAATGCAGACTCCGTTACTCCATGAATGCACTTCCAATGATAAAGCCTAACTAAAAAACTTAATCGAGAAAATTTCTTACAACTAGGATAGAAGGGTTGTTTTCCATCCTCGACAAGCTGATAAAATTTCTTTGCATCTTCATTTGGTCCTTTGCTGCCAACCATAACATTCAACATATCGTCAAAATTATCTCCAAATCTGGTATCTCCGATATCTACTTCATAATCCATGATATTACTATTTTTTAATAACGTAACATCATAAATCCATTCTACAAATGTTGCACAAGATCCGTTGCAAATGAGGTGGTCATGAACCGTGTCGGGACTCCGCCATAAATGATTTTCACACTTATCACAAGGACACTGTATTTCATTTCCGTCGGCAAATTTGGTTATCGCATTTTTCACAAACAATTCAACTCCCTCAATATAATCTTTGGTATACTTGGGAAGATTTAACCAAGTATACCCTTTCTCACTCATGACTACAGTAAAAAATCAGAACATGAGTACATGTGTTTTAATTTACAAAAAAATTGACATACCAATACAATCTAATTAAATTCCACATCTGAGATTTAAGTAGAAATTGTCAATAAAAAAAACTGATCTATAGTTCAAGTAACAAATTAACAAAACATGGCTCTTTGTCAACCAAGGGAGAACATATGGTATAGTAGAATCAGATGATAGCTGTATCGTATGCCTAACATTTCATATTTGAATGAAAATATTCAGTGCAAGAAAATCTCTACAGTCTCAATTTTTTATTTGGCCAAGTGTTCTACTTAAAAATTAGTGATGACCAAGGGCTAAAGAAAAAAATTACTGGAACCTCCTTAATGATTCTATCCACATTGACAATACATGTATACCATCAAGACACACAGACACTACCAACAATAAGCAGCAAAAAAACTTCAACGAGCGAGCAATACTCTCTCACATTAAAAGGTTAAAGTAGTGTCAAATTCACATTGCATCCTTCAAGATTGGATAAAATATGGTCGTATACTCATGTTAAATATTTATAAACAATCACAAAGCAATATTGATGTGATACACATTCAAACCTTAACATAGCACACCTAATTATTCGTATAACTCCGAGGTCATAAAATAAACATACCTATATAGACTACCTGGCCTTCACATAATGCACACATATAATAAACATTTATACATATTGTTGCTGCCTAAAATATTATCCGGAGATAGATATTGCTGGAATGGATGGGATAGCAAACAAATGCGAGAACACTTCCATGAGAAAGATAAATAACACAAGATTTGCCGGGGTTGTTAGTCCCGGGCTTGAATGCTCTCGTGAGATATTATTAATACTAATATTCGGGGATACAAGTACTAATGTAAGAATACAATTACAATGAGTGTAAATATTCTTGTTATCTTAGCTAGTGAGCGTGTAGATTGCTGGAAGAACCAGATGTGATGCTCTGTGAGTTCTTGTAACAAAGGAGGTGAACCGTCGCGGCGGTGAGAGATCGACAGTCTCTCACGGCGAGTATTAGCTGGATGCTTGAGCTCCTGGGCTTATGAATCTCTTGGAATCTGTCTTGTGGATACTTTTGGCCTCTGCCGATCGTCTTCTGGATGAGGGATTCGGAGAGAGAAGTCCTGAGATGGATTCCGGTGAGACAGCAGGGAGCTTGATGGTATGTGTGTTCTTCTGTATTTCCATGAATGAATTCGGAATGTAGGTGAATGAATTCGGAACCTAGGTGAATGAATTCGGAACCTTTTTCCAGTAGGAGGAGGTTCTCTATTTATAGGACTTGGATACGCCGGGCTATCACCTTTTCTGTATTATAATAATCGGGCGATCGTCTTTTAGCACATGGGCTTGTTCCCTTAAAGTCCGTGGCTGCTGCTGGCAGCCAGCTGTACGGTCCAATGGGGAGCCTACACGCGTCCTGAGTTGCTGTCACAGGCGGTCCCACTTCGTAACTTTCGGCGTGCCTGTCGGTAGGTGAGGTAGGTGACAGGCTGTGGTCAGAGGTCTTGTCTGTCAGCAAAGATCTTGTCTGTCAGCGCCTTTTGTGGATCTGCACGTGGGTGCTGTTCTGAGATCCAGCCTTCGATGACTTTGACGGGCGATCATCTCTTTTGGGGCGTAGGCCGATTGTCATTAGCCGGACACTAGAGTCGATCGCCAGATACCAAAGGGCGATCGTCTTGGGAGTCGATCGCTAGGTACCTGATGGTGGTCTGGTTTCTTCGATTAGGGGTTGACTCGGTCGCTCGGCCTTATAGTCGATCGCCTGTCGGGATGAATAAATCTTGACACAACAATTGCCCCCCAGCTCGCTCCTACGTTGGAAACGTGGGGTGAGGTGGTTCTCTTGGCGATCGCTGAACTTTTGACGAGCGACTCTGCGTTTAACTGAGCTGGCGATCGTCTTGAGCTGATAGATTCTGAGTTTGGACGACCTGGTTGGCCACTAAACTGCGCGGGAAATGGCAATGGGCGTGGAAAAGTCTCCGCGCACGTGTCGGGCTTCTGTTGGAGGATATCAACGGTCATTAATGACCCCTCGACTGAAGCGTCCTTGAAAAGACCCGTACGCGGGTCTCGAGGGAGTCAATAAGTGCGACGTTTGAGATCCGACCCCTGAGATTTTCCCTTATTGCAAACGAGTCCCTGCCATCTCCTATAAAAGGGCGCAGTGTTGCAGTCTTCATTCTCACACGCACTAACTGGAGAAAGAAGGACTTGCTGAAGACTTTTATGAAGATATTAGTTCCGATCGTCGATCAATTTCATCTTTGGGTAAGAAAAAAATCCTTTTCTCCTTTCTTTCTTTGAGAATGGCTGGAACGTCATCATCGCATGGAGTGGGTACCAGTTCCGCCGCCGGGACATCGACTGTCCGGGGAGGACCTTCTTCTGAATTCCACCAGGAGACGGCCGCTGAGGCTATTCGGGCCGGAATTGACCCTGCTGAAATCGAGGCTTTATTTAATGAAGCCGACGTCGCTAAGGAAGCGGCTGCTGAAGATAGACGGTCGCAGATAGAGAGACATCTGGCGATTAGGGCCTACTGGGAGCAGCATAGCGCTTTCGGCCGGGCCTATAAGGCTTTCGCTGAGATTATGGAGAAGTTGGCCGGTCCGTCTCCGAGGTTCGATTTCCGGGGATACTCGGTCGCCTACCCTTATCAGCTTCCCAAACGGTCGCAGTAACGGGCTGCGCAGCGATCTTTGTGGTCGCTTGGCCAAATCCGGAGTTCGGCGACCAGGAAAGATCTGGCCGTCTGGAGGACGAGGTTCCATGTTCCTTCAGATGTGGATATATTCGCGCCGACGGAGAATGAGCGAGCTGATCAGCCTCCGATAGGTATGGTCACCGTGAATGAGGCGGTTATGGAGGCCGGGCTGCGCTTCCCTCTATCTTTTGCTGTCTCGCACCTGCTGGCCGCTTGGAACGTGGCGCCACTTCAGCTGACGCCGAACGCTTGGCTCCAAATTATCTGCACTCTCACTCTTTTTGGCGGTCACCGCCTGTACCGCCTCCCATCGCCGTCGGAGATGAACCATTTGTTCAAGCTGACGGCTCAGAAAGGGTCGGTCGGAGGTTACCATATTCAGGGCCGATCTGGTCGGGTAATCCTCGGAGTCCCGAATAAGGCGTGGGGCGATCCGACGAAGTGGTTCTGGGTCGCCGGCGCGTGGAGGGCTTCTGCGAGCCACAATCCTGCGGGCGAGCTGGAGATCCCTACTGAGTTTCGGGAGAGGCATCCCGGTAAGGGTTTAGACTCTCCCTTCGTTCGGATGCATTTTGAACTGATCTAATTTGATTTCGGTTTTGCAGGTTTTCACATTCCGGCGGTCGAGGAGCTGCCCTTTGATTTCCTGGTTGTCTGGGAGTGGATACGGATCTTGCGGACGACGATCTTGACGCTAGCCGGATCAATAAGGAGAGCCGTTGGTTGTCGGCTCGGCTATTCCGCTTCCCGAGACATCTCTCGGTACCAGGTATGAGTTTCTGCGACCTTCACTTTCTAGGCGATCGCCTTACTTGAGGAAAATATCTAACTGTTGACCGATCGTCTTAACTGTAGAGGTTCGCTTTCCTCGCTTTTTGGAGCCCCCGCAGGAGATCGCCATGTCGAATCCTGGAGTTCTAGGCCGACTCCGCCACAAGAGGTCGTCTCGGGCCCCACCTTTTGCGCTGCCAATTGTTCCGGAGGCGGAGCCTCGCGTGGAGCCGATCGTGGCTGAGGAGGGAGTTCCGGAGGAGGGGCTTCGAACAAATCGTAAAAGGCCGAGGCCGGAAGAAACACCGGTTTCTGCCCCTGGCAATGAGGTGCCGATCGCCGCGCCTCCGATCACCGTTATCCCTCCGGAGAATGAGCCGCCTTCTGCGGCTTTTATGCGAGAGATGGCGATTGCTGACGCAGAGACTCCTCGAGGGAAACCGTATTTCGGTCGCGACCCCGAAAGGGCTGAGAGGTAGATTGCATTTTTGGGTTGAAACTTGCAATTGCGTAGGAGTTGTGTTAACTTTGTTGTTTTGATGTAGGATCCGTCGCATAGATCCATCTTGCCCGCCGATGGTGTTGGATTTCTTAGCCAGCCGATCTCCTCGCCAGTCCTGTGATATCCCGCAATACGTCAGCAAGGCCGCTTCTGCTCTGTCGAAGGCCTGGACGACCGATCTGGATGCGATCGCTCGTCAGCGATCGGGGAGTACGATGCAGGCTGTTCTCGCCCTTTCTCTCCAGACGGCGACCATGGCTGTCCAGGCTACGTAGGAGTTTGAGGGGCGACCTTCCACTATTCGCCTGCAGGCGGATCTCGAAGCGGCTCGAAAAGAGAACGCCGAGTTCGCCGATAAGATCGTGGCAATGGAGAAGGACTCTTTGGAGGCATCCAAGTGGGCGAGCCACGAGCTTGAGCTGGCGAAGAAGGAAACCGAGTTGTCTCGTTTGGCGGTTGACCGACTTCGGGACAAGATGCTGAATGCCGTCCGGGCGCAGAAGGTTGCTGAGGAGGAGGCCGATCGTCAGAAGGTGACGATTGCTCGGTTGACTAGCGAGCTGACGGAGTCGAGGGAGAAAGTAGCTGCAAGGGAGGCCGAGCTCCAAGGGTCGCAATAGGCGATGGCGGAGCTGAAAAAAGAGGTAGAGGCGACCAAGGCTGATCCCTTTCAAAACTTGGAGTTTGTCAGCGAGTTCGCCTATTATATGGCGTTCGCTAACTCGATCCGAGCAGCTAAGAAGGGAGGTTTGGAGGTCGGGCCTCTTGCTGAGAACTTCAAGGCGTATGCGTTGGAGCATCCTCTCCATCCTGCTTTCTCCTTGCCGATTTTGGATCTCTCGGAGCTTGGCGTGGATCTGAGCTGGTATCCGACTCCGGCGAACATCGTTCATCCTGACGATCCGGAGGACGGGGAGGTCGCTCCGAAAACTGGGGAAGGACCACAGGTCGAGCCGACGGCTGAAGGCGAAGGCCAGGCGGAGGCCTGAGGCTCTTCGCTCTTGCTTGCTTGTTTTAGCTTTTTGTCTTGTAGTTTTGTAGTTTTCTCTTTGTAGCATTTTGGTCTTCGAGCGACCATGTATTTTGATCCTTCAAGCAATGAAATGAATGTTTGAATTTCTGACTTATCACTCGAATGATTGTTATTTTTGAGTCTTTGTTTGACTTTTTACAAATGTGTGAGGAGAGATCGTTGCGAGGGTAGTTCCAAATGAATTGATAAACTCATAAAGATAACTTTTACAACAAATTCGATCACTGCACAACATCTGAAAAATGACGATCTCCGTATGTGGTTGAATAGGGACGATCGTCGTATAGGTAGTCCGCACTCTTCCCCCTTGTTTTTATTCACTTAGTGGAAGTAAGGGGATGAAAATAATTCGTTGAGTGAGCGGTCTTCAACTTTGTCGAATCCTCGAGGACGGTCGTCCGTATTGAGGAACCGTGCATGATCGCGGAGTTCGATGGACCGACTCCCTGATCATGTCTTGATGCGCGAAGACATTGAGTGTCTCGTGACTCACTTTATTATGAGGGTCCTCTCATAGCCGCGCCGCCGTATTTAAACGAAGGGCGTGCGGTCTCGGTCTAGAGGAGTCCTTGCGCGGGGTAGCGTCGGATGATTCAACTCCACGCCCACGGCTTGTTTAGCTCTGCTTCCACCTCGGGTTGCCATGACGATGGCGACCCTCGACGGTGTACATTGAGATGGGGGTAGTGACGCGTCGCATTGTCCGGGTTCACCACGTTAAATGATGAACCTTTGAGCGCGAGCGATCATGTCCACTGATTAATTTTGGAGGGCCCTCAGACTACGCCGGCCTCATATTTAAATGAAGGGCGGGCGATCTTGGCCCAAAGGGACCTTGCATGGCCTAAGAAATCGGTTCCATCGACCACCAGGACCATGGCTGCACTTTTCCACCTTGGATTGTCATGTAGATGCCGACCTTCGACGGTGTACGTTGTGCGGGGGAGGCGATCTCGTGCCTTAGTCCATCACGTTAGATGGTGAACTGTAGATGGCGAGCGAGTCCTACAGTTTCTTAAATAAGGAGGGAGATCGGGGAGACTTCAGAGGTACCCTTCTCCTGATTGAAGCATGTAGAGACGGTCGCCGAGGTTGATCCAGGGGTCGGCTCGTATGAGCTTCCCAACTTGTTTTGTGTTCGACTCGGACGATCGTGTATAGAGATCGGTAGGGGCTTCGGCTAAGCAAATAAGCTGTCCAACTTTCCCTCCTCGAACAATCTCCAGAGCTGTTTGAGGAGGTCGCGGCATTGGTTGGTGCTGTGGCCGGGACTCTTATGGTAGGCACAATATTGATTGCTGTCCAGGTGACCGTGGTCCCTTATCGCCTTTGGCTTTTTGAGCTTTTCGTGACCCTTGATGGCATAGAAAATATGTGCCGGAGTTCAGTTGAACGTATGGAGGAGATGGACTTCCATGTCCTCGAAGGCCTTGAGATCTCCGGGTGGCTTGGCGATTGCCTTCTTTGTTTTGGCGGTCGCCTTCTTTACTTTGGCGATCGTCATCTTCTGGACAGGAGGTGGCGTTTCCTCGCCTAGGTGGAGGGTGAGTAGCCTTTGCCTGGCCAGAAAGTTGGCAGCCTTAGCGCGGAAGATCGCGTAGGTTGGGGGAATATCCTTGGTGAGATGTCTAAACATGGGAGAATGACCGTAGAATCCCCCCATGACCGAAAAGAGAGCGAGCTCGTCACTGACGGGTTCGCCGGTGAGGATTGATGTAATCTGCATCGGTTTCGTCTTTCCCCTGCCTGATATTCATCACGCGGTGGGGGCCTTCTGGTCTGGCGACCTTGGTGGCGAAGTATGACGTGAAGTCATTCGCCAGTTTCTTAAAGAAGGTGATTGATCGTGGTGGTAGTGAGGCGTACCACCTATGGGCCAGCTCGCCCAATGTTAACGGGAAGATCCGGCACTTGGTTGCATCAGATGCCCCACACCCAGTCATGTAGATTCGGAATTTACTCAGGTGGGTTTCGGGGTCCGATCTCCCTTCATACAGAGGTGTTTTGGGAGGAGCGATCGTTGGTTGCACGAGGGCAAGCTCGATGTGGACCGCGAGTGGCTCGGTCGGCCCGGTGATCTTCACGGCGCTTGCCCAGTGTCCAAGAGTGCTTTCATCTCGCCGAGTCGGCGTTGTATAGCGGCCATCGCCGTGGCCTGGCCGCCGCGCTCGGCGCTGAGCGGTGCCGAGGCGATTGAGTACCGATCCTTTGGCGATCGGACGGAGTCGATGGCCGACTGCGTCGCCGTGAGGTGGGTAGGCCGAACTCCGGTGACGATTGATTCTCGTCTTTTCGTGGTTGGAAATGTAATGCCCTGCCACCAGATGGGTCGCGCCCAAGCGATTGAATACGGATCCGTCCGGTCGGCGAGAGCCTTTTCTCGCGAATTGGGGCTTTCGACGATCGCTCAAGAGCTCGCCGTCGAATTTCCGTTTTCCCATGCGGCGGACGATCGAGGGAGTTATCGCGGGCGATGCGCATGCTCTCCGTCGCTCCTCTAGGATGGCCATAGCCTCCTCGATCTGTTCCTCGGTTTGGAACTGATCGAGTGAGAGGTTGGGGCCATCTCTCGAGTGCGGGATCGAGAGTCTCGCGTTGCTGCGGCTTCCCCCTGTCGTCGGCTGGGGTTCGGATTGAGCCGGGATATGGTGTCCGGCGGTTCGGAGAGTGGCTCTCTTCGATTTACCGGCGGATGTCATGATTGTGAAGGTTTTCGTTGAAGCGCAGTGAGTGTCACTTCAAGTATATGCCCCGAGAACAGTGAGTGTTCTTCGGGACGGTAGGAATAAAAATTTGAGGGTTGGATCCCCTTCCTCTAGCGCCAATTGTTGCTGCCCAAAATATTATCCGGGGATAGATATTGCTGGAATGGATGGGATAGCAAACAAATGCGAGAACACATCTGTGAGAAAGATAAATAACACAAGATTTGCCGGGGTTGTTAGTCCCGGGCTTGAATGCTCTCGCGAGATATTATTAATACTAATATTAGGGGATACAAGTACTAATGTAAGAATACAATTACAATGAGTGTAAAGATTCTTGTTATCTTAGCTAGTGAGCGTGTAGATTGCCGGAAGAACCAGATGTGATGCTCTGTGAGTTCTTGTAACAAAGGAGGTGAACCGTCGCGGCGGTGAGAGATCGACAGTCTCTCACGGCGAGTATTAGCTGGATGCTTGAGCTCCTGGGCTTATGAATCTCTTGGAATCTGTCTTGTGGAGACTTCCGGCCTCTGCCGATCGTCTTCTGGATGAGGGATTCGGAGAGAGAAGTCCTGCGATGGATTCCGGCGAGACAGCAGGGAGCTTGATGGTATGTGTGTTCTTCTGTATTTCCGTGAATGAATTCGGAATGTAGGTGAATGAATTCGGAACCTAGGTGAATGAATTCGGAACCTTTTTCCAGTAGGAGGAGGTTCTCTATTTATAGGACTTGGATACGCCGGGCGATCGCCTTTTCTGTATTATAATAATCGGGCGATCGTCTTTTAGCACATGGGCTTGTTCCATTAAAGTCCGCGGCTGCTGCTGGCAGCCAGCTGTACGGTCCAATGGGGAGCCTGCACGCGTCCTGAGTTGCTGTCACAGGCGGTCCCACTTCGTAACTTTCGGTGTGCCTGTCGGTAGGTGAGGTAGGTGACAGGTTGTGGTCAAAGGTCTTGTCTGTCAGCAAAGATCTTGTCTGTCAGCGCCTTTTGTGGATCTGCATGTGGGTGCTGTTCTAAGATCCAGCCTTCGATGACTTTGATGGGCGATCATCTCTGTTTGGGGCGTAGGCCGATTGTCCTTAGCCGGACAATAGAGTCGATCGCCAGATACCAAAGGGCGATCGTCTTGGGAGTCGATCGCTAGGTACCTGATGGTGGTCTGGTTTCTTCGATTAGGCGAGCTAGCCATAGTTTGACTGGGGTTGACTCGGTCGCTCGGCCTTATAGTCGATCGCCTGTCGGGATGAATAAATCTTGACACAACACATATTAGCAGAATATTTTACATACATCATAAGACATAAGAAATAAACACATTTTCAACCAAAACACATAGTATTTGGATACATTTGTTTTAAGATATGAAACATGAGCTTCACTGTTGTTCTTTTGGGAAAGGAAGTTTTGTAAATTGGTTTGATTTTCGGAATGACTAGGTTAGTCTAGATATTTTTAGAATAACTACATTACACAAAACATACAGAACATATTTATAACCAAATCAAAAATATCCCAAATTTCCCAAAAACAGAACATATATTTAAAAAATCAAGCACATCTCAACAAAAGCATAGAGAAAAAAAGAGAGAGATAAGAACAGATAACATGCAATCGAAACAGATAAGCAAATAAGAAAAATAGAGAGATAAGAAGAACATGAAATAATAAAAATAGAGAGATAAGAACAAATAACATGCAATCAAAACAGATAAGCAAGTAACATGTAATCGAAACAAGAACAAGAACAATACCTTATCAAGTAGAGAATGTAACCCTAAGCCGAATCGAAGCACTAATTGAACCTGAATAGAACCCAGTTGAACCTGAATCGAACCCTAATCCGTAATCGAAGCCCTAATTGAACCCCCTAATCTACAATCCCTAATTGCTTGGTGAAGAACCCATAGAGAGAGAACCCGTGAAGAACCCCTGAAGAACCTGGTGTTTATTTGAAATTTGGGAGAGTTGAGAGACAGAGTTCAGAGAGAGTTAGATGGTGTTATTCGTTCATCTCCTTTTCTTTCTCGGCGTTTGAGAGAGAGGGAGTTAAGAGTTGAGATTGTATAATTGACCCCCTTATTGAAATATTTGGACAAAGGTAGACTGCTTATTTTTTTATTGATTTTTAAATACCAACGGCAACACATTTTTAAAGACCAACAGCTCCACCGAATTCAACATTACCGTAGATACTGAATAACGTCTACAGTAACAGTGACCCATAGCAACTAATACAAAAAAAAGTGTAGGCCTAGATCACTTTCAAGACATATATGGCTACACTTTTGCTTGTAACACTGAAAAAAACGTTGTTAAAGTCCATAGATGGCGTAGTGCGACTTAGGGAGAGAAGCGGTGGCATGGAGGACAAAGACAGAATGTTGGTGCTGTAATGGTGGAGCTTGTGGTTGACGGCTAGTGTGCAATAGTGCGTGACTCTATTTCTCTTCCGCGTTAAATTTTAGATCTCCCAATGCATACATAAAAATAAATTATATATATATATATATATATATATATATATATATATATATATAGGATTGACTATGGTGGAAACACCCTTAATGGTGAAATCTAGAAATCAATTGCATTATTAAGTAATTTTATTGCATATTTGTTATTATTTGTTGCATCAAGCTGGTCGCTAGTATATGCATCAAATAATGCAACAAAAAAATACATAAATGCATATAATTCTACTCATCTACAACTGTTAGATCACTAATATTAATGTCCTACAAAAGTTTCTAAATTTCACAAGTTAATTAGTTTTCATATGATCTATTTCCTATATATATAAGTTTATATATATATATAAGTTTATTTATTTGAAATGGACATAGTTCTAATATTCCCATATCTTGATATTTTTTTTTAGAATTGCAGTATTATTGTCAGGCTTCAAGATTGCGGAACGGGCAATATTGTAAGGATAGATGAATACCCAAGAAAACATGGATGAATATGATTGAAAATGATAAGAGGTTCCTTGGGAATGGAAAAAGTACGGCGATTAAGAGGAGAATGTGGATGGAAAATATGGGTAGATGATGGAGTTTGATTTTTATTCTTATTATCATTTTGATTCTTATTTATTTTATTCTATTATATTTTCTGGATTACTTTCCAAACGTTGAGGATCTTCTACTATCATTCTAAATATTTAAATGATTTTATTATTTTTTTCTCGAGTTTATTCGGTTTTTCTTTACACTTCGTACTTTTATTTATTTATTTCGTCTTTTTTTATTAATTAATTTTCTTGGTCGTTGACGGTTTCAAAGGATGTATCATGTTAGTTGACCCCAAATTATTTTGGGACTAATGCTGTGATGTTGTTGTCGCCTATCATCGTTCCCTGATCATACTGTATCACGTCTTGGACCCCATATCTGTGCGTCTTAGCCTAATATTGCTTGTGCAGTTATGTAAGTAGCACGAAACATAACAGGGATGTAAAGACCGCCATGCAAAAGAAATAGTATTACTACCTTCGTCTCAACCCAAGTGCTACATTTGGAACGAATTTGAGGTGCATGATGGGATGTGATGGATGTGTAAGGTTTGTTAGTATTGATAGTTAGTGTGTGGTGTAGATTAAAAGGTAAAAGTTATTGATGGTGAGCGTGTGCTGTGGATTGAAAAGTAGAAGTTATTGATAGTGAGTGTGTGGTGGAGATTAGAGGAGAAAGTGTAATGGTGTGATGTGACAGAAGGTATTTAATGAAATGTAGCACTTCTACAGGGACACTTTTTGGGTCAAATGTAGCATTTCGTGCGGGATGGATGGAGTAATTTGAACCCTACGACAGCCTGAAAAAATGAGATTAGGACGTTTAGGCCCTGTTCTTCTGGACTTATTTTTCGCTTTTCGATTGATTCGATTCGATTCATGTCCATTCGATTGATTCGATTTAGTTCAAGTCCATTCAGTTTAGTTCATTCGATTCAGTCCATTCAATTGATTCGATTCGATTCGATTCGATTCTTCTTCTTCTTCTTATTATTATTAATCTTAATTATTATTATTGTTATTATTACTAATAGTATTACTATTATCGTTGTTGTTGTTGATTACTTTTATTATTATTATTATTATTTACCATTATTATTATTATTATTTACCCTTAATATATATTTCGATTCGATTCGATTCATTCGAGATCCATTCGATTGATTGATTCAATTGATTGATGGGCCTGATTCATTCAGTCCAAAAGAACAGAGCCTTACTCTGCACTGGAGATTATTTATGATGCACACCCTTCTCATATTAGCCAACACAGTAGTCAATAGCGGTCGCTACGGCCGTTATAGCGGTTAGCGATGCGAAGCGGCCACCTATCGCTATCGGCCGCTATACGTTAAGGGTTTATGAGTAGCGGCCGCGAACCACCGCTGTTATCGCTAACTCAATTTAGCGATGGCGGCCTTAGCGGCCGCTAATTTTTTTTTTTTAAAATAATAAAGGGCCCAGCCCTAGTTAGTGTTACCCTCCCGACTAAATCCCCCGTTCTTTTTTCTTTCTTTTATTTCTTTTTTTATTAAATAATAAAAGCCCAACCCTAATTAACCCCCCGACTCCTCGTTTCTTTTTCTTTCTTTTCATTCTACGTATTTTCCTCCTGCGCCGCCGCCGCTCACTCCAGACTCCAGTTCACTCATCTCTCCCCCTCGCGGCCGCTGCCTAGTGACTCAGCCCTTCTCGCCGCCGCCGCCCAGATTGTTATCCGCCTCCTCCTCTGCTTTTTGACGTAAGTTTTTTTTTCTTGTTTCTTTTTTTTTCTCCTCCTCTGCCCAGATAGTATTGTTATTTTAGCATTTTGTTTTTTATCTTTTTATTTTGCAGGTAGTTTTCATTTAATATTTTAGCATTATGTTTTGTTTACATTAATTTTTTTAACTAATAATTTTATTTAATATTTCCCAATTCTTTTAAATAAATTGTAGCATGCAAGCAGTTTTTTTTGTACATATCTAATTTATTTTCTTAACTCAGTAGTAGTCTAACTTCAATTTTTTGATTTGCAGATAATTTTTTTGTTATGGCAAGTAAAAATTCCGAAAAAGAGGTGGATCCAGGATGGACCTATGGTAAATTAGTTGATGAGAAACATTCCGGTGCAGGAATTCGATGGAATTATTGTTCTAAAATTACAAGGGGTGGAATCACAAGGCATAAGCATCATATTGCTGGCGATAATCGGGATGTAGCAAAATGTACAACTGTGAAGGTAGCATCATAAGCATCATTTTCTTGTTTCTTTTAAAGTAAGTTTTTTCATTGTGGAACACAAACACCAAAAAAACCGTAAACACAACTATTTGCTATCTAAAAGATTTCTTTCTTTTTTGTTTGTAAGCTCATTGGCGGAGTCAATATGGAACTTCAACGCCAACATTACAAAAATTCGCCTTTAAAGTGCTCAGTCTTACTTGTAGCTCTTCTGGTTGTGAAAGAAATTGGAGCGTGTTTGAACATGTAACTAAGCTTACAACTATTTTAACATAACAAAATGTATGTAGCTAATAAGTATTGCATTTGTGCAGCTTCATTCGGAAAAAGAAATAGATTGGAGGAGCAAAAGCTCAATGATTTGGTATATATAAAGTATAATCGAGCTTTGCGACGTCGGTATGATTCGGGACACAATTGATCCAATAATTCTTGATGAAACAAGTGTGGTGGATCCCAATGAATGGTTGGCAGGAATATTTGACGATGAGGAGGAGGATACTACGGTTCATGATGGAGATGATTTGAGATGGGGTGATGTTGCAAGAGCTAGTGGTGTGAATGAGCCTTTGTATAACTTAATAAAATCACAATATTCATGTGCAAATAAGGGTGGGAATGGGAAGGGAAGTTCATATACATCAAAGTCCAAAGGGAAAGGGAAAATGCAACTGATAGATAAAGGAGATTTCGATTTTGATGAGGAAAGTGAAGAAGAAAAAGATGCCGAAGCCTACAAAGCTTGTGACATTGACGAATGCGATTCCGAGGATGATGACTTTGGCATCAATATTTTAGATGATTAAATTTAATTAAACATTTGAACTAGACTTTGTTTGCTCTTAATATTTTTTATTCTAGTAATCGATTTCCAATTGACGTTTCATCTTTGATGACGATTAATGACCTAGACTTTGTTTTCACTTTAATGAATTTACTTATTCCCTTACTTGTTATATATATATATATATATATATATAGTCATTTTTTTACAAACTTGTCGCTATATTTGAATTTAGCGGCCACTATTGTACCGCTATCACTATATAGCTAAACGGGCACGTGATCGCTACGGTCCGCTAATCGCCATTGACTACTATGTTAGCCAGCACCTGGAGGTCCAATTGAAATAAAAATTATCCAAGAAAACTTTAACAAATTTTAATTCCAACCATAAGTTATGGCAGTTTCACTGTAGAAGAAATAAACATTTGGTCCTTAAAACTGGAACCGATAAGCTAAGAGGAAGTGTAACACCCCAAACTAGGCGGCTATCACAGTGCCTTGGACCCCCAACCGGGACCCACCAGGCGAATGAAAAATAATGAATTAAATAATATAACTGTAGTATCAAACCACATTATATTACCGAATACTCCCATGAGGAGTTTCAAGTACAATACACCCAGGAAACAGAATACATATATATTTTATATGAAGATGAAATATACAACACTGAATAAAATGAAAATCCAAATGGAAACTGCAGCGGAAAATACATATGAAGAAAACATGAATAACTGAAAGGACTGGGGCCCCCTACTAGTATCACTGGGACTCCTCGCCGTCAACGTTCTCTTCCCGTGCCTTTGCCTTGCCATGACCTAAAAACAACATCCCCAACGGGTCATTTACACAAAACAACAATCCTCAGGAGTTGAACAAATACGATAATCACATGACTTAATTATGAAATCAAGTTTGAAGGAGGGGCATCATAGTACGCCCGAATGGGATGTGCAAGTGCACATGTAGCCGAGTGTCCGGAATCCCGCATATACACACGTACTTGGCCTAATTAGTCTCACGGAGGCACGTTATCGTGTTCACGGACCATCATGTGCCCGACTAAAAATTCCACACATATACCACCCGGCAACGCAATACGATCCCGGAAGGTCACTAGAACAAAAGCAACCATGATGAATAATAATGAATAGAAATCCAACAAGGGCCAAGAATGACTCACCGTAGTGAATTAATAACGCAATGAGTGATAGCTCAAATGAAATGATTGGAACCGTCGTTCCTCGTGAATTAGATGATTAGTTTGATAAATACATGTCTCAATATGATTGATATACTATGAATGAATTATATGTATGAATGCACAACAACGAAAGGAATGATTATCCTTTTAACTGAGTAAGAATTAACTTACCTTGAATTAGATGAAAGGGTACGAATGAAGAAGTACCAAGGTTGAAGGAAACGACAACTCCGAACCTAGACAAGTTCGTAATCAACTATCAATAACCCATCGGTAGGAAAATAAGATGGAATCCACCCGAAAATACTACCCACGATACATGTATTCCGGTAATGAAATCTCTAGATGCTGAAACACACCCAACCATCCCAAATACTCAACAATTACGGAAAATACACCCATAAATCCGTAGGAACACATGTATCCAAGGTAGATAATCCATACTCAACATATTCCAACACATTAGCAAGCTAACTCGAAGAGATCGGGAAGAAAACCCCCAAATCCCGAAATTCTAGGGTTAGACAAAGTTTACCTTGATTTGGAGTGGTGGAGAGGATTAAATGTTGAATAATCCCAACTAGAAGCTTGAAGATGTTGATAGATGATAGTAGCTCGAAGAGATCTTCACAAATCGCCCAAAATTGCCCGAAATCGCCCAAGGAAGGAGGAGAGATGGAAAAATGACGAAATGAGGTGGAAATATCCTATTTATACTAAACCCAGCTTAGCGTGCGCTAGCTTCTGAGATTAGCGTGCGCTAGCGGGTGCACCGGGTAGTCCAGTGAACTCTGCCTGCCTCGTTAGCGTGCGCTACGTCTACCTTGTAGTGTGCGCTAATGCCTTACCCTTAGCGTATGTTAACCGAGTGGTAACGCGCGCTACCTGATAGTTGGCGTCCAGAAAAAGGGAGTCCAGAACCTACTGTCCACTGCCTGTTCGAGCCTTAGTGCGCGCTACTACGATGACTTAGCGTGCGCTACTAATACAACTAGCGTACGCTATTTCCCACTCCTAGCATGCGCTATGAATTCTCCATTTCAGTCCAGTACCTACTGGACCGTCTGCCTCAATTACACTGTAACACCTCAAACTAGGTGGATATTACAGTACCGTGGAACCCCAACTGGGACCCACCAGGCGAATGAAACTTAATGAGTTAAATAATATAATTGTAGTACCGAACCACATTATATCATTAATTACTCCGATAAGGGGTTTCAAGTACAACAGACCCAGTAAAATACAAAATACATGTATATTTTATTTGAATATAAAATACACAATACTACTGAATGAAAATGAATATCCAAACGGAAATCTGCAGCGGAAATATAAATGAAGAAACATGAATGACTGAAAAAGGACTGGGCCCCCTACTAGTATCACTGGGACTCCTCACCGTCAATGTTTTCTTCCCGTGCTTTAGCCTTGCCATGACCTGAAAACAACATCCCCCAATGGGGTCAGTTACATAGAACAGCAATCCTCAAGAGTTGAATAAACACAATTATGATATATCTCATTTATGAAATTAAGTTGAAGAGGGGCATCATAGTACGCCCGTAATGGTATGTCCAAGTGCACAAGATGAGTGTCCGGACACACCCGCCCTTGTACCTAATTAGTCTATCGGAGGTACGTTACCGTGTGCACAGTCCATTGTGTCGGTGAACCCGATCACATGACTATCATGTGCCCGACTAAAAATTCCACACATCCCCACCCGGCCACGCAATATGAACCCAGAAGGTCATATGAACAAGAATGACCATGATGAATATTAATGAATAACAATCCGACAAGGTCAAGAATGACTCACCGAGATGAAATAATAGTGAAATGAATGATAACTCACTGAAATGATCAGAACTGTCGTTCCTCGTGAATTGAATGATTAGTTTGGTAATTACAAGCCTCAACATGATTATTATACTATGAATGAATATGATTTATGAATGAACAACAATGAAAGGAATGATTATCCTTTTAACCGAGTAAGAATTAACTTACACAACACTGGTGAAGAATGTCCTTCCTCGAACAACGTCCCAAAATGAGATATCGGTCGCTCGAACAACCTTGAATAACATAATTACCAACAAACGCTCAATATACGCATCAAGCATGAATCACGACCAACTCAAAAGTCGATACAACAATATCCAAACTCATAGAAGCATTCTAATGAATACTTTGTAAACGTTCTTTCCTTTTGATACAACGACCCCCAAAAATAACGAAACCAAACTCCAAGTGACTAATAAAATCCAACAAAACACCTTCAATGATATCGATAATCCCATAGGAATCTACAACTCGAGTTAACGACAACATCTAATCGAAAACCCCTCAAATATCAAAGTCAACTCTAAAGTGTTCTTGAATCAAACCCCAACATTCATGAATCCGAAATATACGCCAATAAATCTATAGGAATACATTTATCCAAGGTAGATAATCCATATCTAACATATTCCAACTTAAAACCAAGCTTACACGAAGAGATCAGAAGGAAAACATTCAAAATCCGAAATTCTAGATCCAAGAAATGTTTACCTTGATTTGATGTATTGGAGAGGATGAAATGATGATTAATCCAACTCAGAAGCTTGAAGATGATGATAGGTGAGTGCAGCTCGAAGAGATTCTTCCAAATCGCCCGAAATCGCCCAAAAACAAAGTGAGAAATGAAAATGACGAAACTGGACTGGACTGTCCAATTTATACTGTTCCCAGATTAGCGCACGCTATGACCAGATATTTAGCATGTGCTAGCGGGTTAACCGGAGAGTCCAATGAACTCTGACTGCCTCGTTAAAGTATGCTACGAACTTGGTAGCATGCACTAACGCCTTCCCGATAGCGTGCGTTAACCCAAAATGTTAGCGTGTGCTAACTGAATATCTGATGCCCAGTAACTGAAGTCCAAAACCTTCTATCCTCTGAACTGCTCGCGATAGCATGCGCTACACCCATAACTCAGCGTGCGCTACAACACCATTAGTGTACGCTAATATCTACTCATAGCGTAGATTATTGATGAGTTTTGATTGGGATGTTCTTGATTATTGAAAAATCGATGAGTTTTGTCAACTTTAGTGTAGGAGTTATGACTATTTTATGAGAGTTTGGTTTTGTTTCAAAAACAACGGTAACAGTTGAGAATGGTTCGAAACTTGAATGATATTGTAGTATATATGGTGATAGCTGTGCTTAATGCCTTGGGCATGTGTTGAATGCTTCAAGTGGTTTACCCATGTGCTTGGTTCTAATGTGTGATGACTTGATGTTGTTGTCGGAAATATTCATTTCCGAATCTATGAGAACTATCAGATATGAGTTTATTGTGTGAACACTCTATGGTAACTCTTGTTAGCAAGAATATTTCTGTGCTTCGCAGTGTGTCTTGTATGGACCTTCTTTTGTGATTGATGTTATGTGTTGTTATGTCTCGTTTTAACGAACGGTTGTTCAGTTTAGTATGTCGAGGGCCAGAGGTCGGGGCTGTGGCAATCAGTCGCGCGATCAGGATTATGCTGCCGGTTATGGCATGGATATTGGTACTGCTACTATACTTCAGCAGGTGGCAGACCAGATAACTCATTTGACCCAGGCAGTTCAGCGTAACACTACCGTGACTGAGAACATCGGGTCGACTCAGTGGCTTAGAGAAGTGGTACGTATGCGTCCTCCCCGTTTTGCGGGCGTAGGTGATTCTTTGGGCTGGGACGGTTGGCTTTTCCAATTAGAAAATATTTTCAAGGCGGTTGGTTGTCCAGAGGAACGGAGGATTCCTATCGCTCAGTTCCTTTTCGATAGTGACGCTGCTAATTGGTGGGAGGCCGTTGAGCCTCAGGATCATGCTGCTACTTGGGATGAGTTCAAGAAGTTGATGGAAGTAGAGTTCTGTCCGGAGCTGATTCGAGAGCAGAGGATCCGAGATTTTTACCTAGCCGAGCCACAGGATGTACCCGTGTCGCAGACTATTATCGATTATAGTCGATAGCTCGCTTATGTGAAGGGGCAGGTGAGGACCGAGGAAGACAAAATCCGTCATTTCGATATGCGGATGAAACCAGAGATTCGACAGTACATGTCGGGTTTCACTTGTGCTACTTTGAGAGAGTATCAGAATCGAGCCATGGCATACGAGATGGCATCGTTATCTATTGGGCCTTTACATGAGTCAAAGAGGTAGAGGACGTCTGGAGATTTTTTGTGTGGGAGTCGGAACTTCTTCACGTCGAGTTTTGCGTAGTCCTTCGGTGAAACATTTATTTTCTTCGTTCGGTGGAACCAAGAGTTCCAAGCCGTCTTCTTTGACTTCTAGTCAGACTGGGAGGTGTTTCAATTGCAACGTTGTGGGTCATGTGCAAGCTAATTGTCATTCGCAACCGATTACTTGTTATAACTATGGACTTGAGGGCCACATAGTTTAGTATTGTGAAATATTCCATGAAGTTTCCCAGAATCGTGCTTCGGCATCGCTATCGGGATCGATTCGTCAGGACCGTTGAGATTTTGTCATCCGCGTTTTGTTGTTTGTGACTTCACCCTTTCTTTTTTTTAAGCTTCGGGACGAAACTTCTTTTTAGAGGGGTAGAATGTAATATCCGTGATTTTCTCTTTCGGTAATTTTTTGTTTTTGGCATTATTCTGGTTTCCAGAACTCGCTTTCGAGCGTTTTGACATTTTGATAATGTTTTGTTCTGCGTGTTTGGTCATCCGAGTTTGTTCCGGGGCTGTTTTACCTGAATCCGCGTTTTGAGCGACTTTTTACGCTATTTGGTTCATTTCGTGTGATGGTGGTTCGAAACTACGGTTTCGTGTTTCCTATAAGTCCGTTGATCTTTGTTATGCATGTTGTGATCTTCGGTTGGGTTGTTTGATGTCATATTGTGATTTGTGGACGTTTTGGGCCGTTTTGTAATTTCCCAAAGTTTGGGGTAATTATTTCTGTTGTCGTATTCCGAACCTTCGGGTAGTCGGAATCGTACTTTCTTTTAACGCTTGAGTCTATCGTTCTGCACTCTTCGTATGCATTTCCTCGTCTTGTGTTGTTGTCATTTCGCGGTTTCATCGCGCTCGTACTCGATGAGCTGAACTTAGCAGTTCTGGAACTGCTAAGTGACTTACGTACGATATGCTATAAGCATAATGTACGTTATCATCATGTGCCTTACGTATGTTGAGCCCTTCTCATTACGTACGTAAGGTCTTCTCAATTCAGACAGTGAGTTCTGGCCATCGATAGCGCACGCTATGTGTTGGTCCTAACGTGCGTTAACTGTGCGCATTACGTATGTTAAGTCCTTGCCATAACGTACGTAATGGTCTTCGTTATTTTGGACAGGAGGTTCTGGCCATCGATTACGTACATAATATTTCGTGCCTTACGTACGTAATACCCGTAACGTACGTTATCCTTCGTGTATAATGTGCGTATTGCTGGCGCGGGTTTATATACCCACGGGTTGACTGTGTTCGTCATTTTTCATCCTTCTTTCCTTCGTCCGTGGCTGTGGCGACTTGGTGGCGATCGGAGGGCGATTTTGGAGTCTTGTAACTCCAAGTTTACATCTCCCTTGAGTTCTTGGTGTTGATTAACACCATCAATCCGTGTTCTTCGTCGTCGATTCGAGGTAATCATCTTGTAAACTTTTCCTTTATATTTCGTGAATCTTCAAGATTCGGGTTGTTCTTCATGAATCGTGTTGTTGTATATCATCAATCGGTTGTATTGATTCTCTCCCTATGATTTGATTCGTATCGCTTGTCGTATCCGGGTTCGAGTGATGTTCTTAATGTTCTTGGGGAAGTATTGAACCCCAAGTGTTCGATCTTTTATTTCTACGAATTCTTGTTGGGAATTTCACATATTTTCCATACTCCTTGCGATCGACTTCGTAGTACTTATGTTGTTCTTGTGTTTTCAGCCTAGTTGGAGGATTCAAGGGTTTCCGGCCGAGCTTTCCTAGTTGGACTTGAGGCGAGTATCTCATCTATATTCTTTATACTTCTAGAATGCGATGTGTCGTGAATTTAACGTGGACTTGTTAGTGATTGTATATCAAACTGTAACTTTCTTTCAAACGATTATGTGATTCCTAGGAAAGTAAATTCGAATGTAAACATGAGTTTCATGAAGAATGATAACAACCATTTCATGTTATTTGTGCTTAAAACGGATACTAGGAATGAGTAGTTACCCGAGGAATTGTGGAATCGCGTAATACTTGTATTATTCGCTCGTTAGCCTTTTTCCTGAATGGTGGTGTGCTGTGAATGTTGTGCCTTTGTTGAAGTTATGATGCGTTAATTTATGTGTTACGTGTTTGCGGATTGTGGGGAATATTGTACCTTTGTTGTTGTGTACCTTAGTGAATTGCGATGTTATCCGGGTAGGGTCCCATCGAGGCCTCCGGCAGCGCGTTACTTGCGAGTACGGCCAGACATTACGTTGTGACCATAAGGTTATCAATTTGGGTAGGTCTGGAGAGGGCTCCGAGAATCGTCACTTGCGAGTGTGATGTCATGATAACTTATGGGCGTGTTTGAATGATGTTATCCGGGTAGGGTGCCGTCGAGGCCTCCGGAGGCGCGTTACTTGCGAGTATGGCCAGACGTTACGAGTTGACCATAAAGTTATCTAATCTGGTAAGTCTAGAGAGGGCTCCGAGAATAGTTACTTACGAGTATGATGTCAAGATAACTTATGGGTGTATTTGAGTTGTTTTCGATGAGCTAATCCGGGTGGGACCTTCGGGCCACAGATATGATTTGACTGTTGATTTGATATCTCTGAAATGTGAATATTTGAATCTTGGATCCCGGTTATCTTGGTGGATATGGTTTTGGTCTTTGAGGTTTTGGGTTGAGAATAAAATCATTTATATGATTTTGAAAGAAAACCTTTTTGGAAAGGAAAATATCATATTTCATGATTTTACACTCAGACCCCCAAAGTCTCTAAATAATCTCTTAAAGTGATTTCCGGAGTAATTCACATGATCCATTTTAAAGCAAATGATTTTGAAAAGAGTAGACTCGGGGATCGTGTTACTACCGTGTCGAAAGGCTATTTTCATAACGGTTGTATTCCTGATGTGTAATTGTATAGCTTGGTTACTTTCTAGCGATTTCCATCGCTAACCCCTCGTTGGGGGATTATATTATGTTTTTTAGGTATTCCGATTTGATAGAGAGCAACCACAGGATCGGCATGGAGGATGATGTAAAGCAGCGATACTAGTCACAGTTGTAGTCGGTTGTCCATCAGTGATCTGTCGGTCCGAGTATTTATTTCTAGTTCTTTGTCATCATTAAGAGGATGGACATGTTGTGTAAATTGTGATCGAGTTGTATTTTGGTTTATCAGTTGTACTGCTATGTTGTATTTTGAGAGACCTAATCGGTCTACGATTTTATGTTTTGGTCGAATTGACCACGTATGGGTATGTTTTGTGGTTTCTTGCCTGGTAGATCCTTGCGGAAAGGATCTACGGCGTGTAATGTCCCTAAATGGATTGGGGGTGTTACAACAGTATGATCAGCTTTTTGCGTCTTCGACTCCTTCGTTGTTTTGCTTGCTTCTTTGTTGTTTTCCTTTGTTTAACAACTTAATCATCAAAACTCTATTAATGAATATTTGGAATAAAATATTCCAACAAGTTCATATACGTTATATGTCTTTAATAAACCATAACATAATATAATATTTATTTTTCGATTACATGCAATATAGTCCGAGTCGCTAAATGGGCACATAGCCACCCCCACTCGTACTCCCGATATTTGAACTCCTCGAGAATTGCTGTAATGCCCGCGATTCTCATTCCAGTTATTTTGGATTTTTCTTTGGATATTTCTCGATTGCCGAGCGCCGATATTATTTTCTCGACGACTAATTTTGTGTTTGTGACCTTATGTGGTGACTTGTTATCCATCGTTTTCATTTCGGATCGATAATGTTGTTCACTGGGGTTTTATCGTGTTCGTTCCATGCATTTTTGGATAATCAAGTCGTTGAGTCATGGCGTGCGGGCACTGGCTGGACGGGTGCGGGTACTGGCCGGATGGGTGCGGGTACTGGCCGGACGGGTGCAGACGCTGGCCGGACAGGTGCGGCAGAAACCGGCATAGCGCACGCTACTTTCGGAAGGCTGCGCTAACTCGGCAGGTATAGCGCACGCTAACCGGACGACCAACGCACGCTATCAGGATGGGCAGTGGGGTTCTGAAGTTCTGGGGTCGGGAAGGACCGGCAAGTAGCGCACGCTACAGACGGTCGTTGCGCGCGTGCTAATCGGCAGGTGTAGCGCACACTATCGACCGACCAGCATACGCTACCTGGCCGAACAGTTTAGTCCAGGTGGTTCTGGACGGGTCGGCTAACGCGCGCAAGCACCCGTGCAGCGCGCACTACCGAAGTCGGACAAGAAGTCTATAGATTGCGGCTCACGCCGACAGTGCACATGTCTAACGCATGATGGCGGGCACCGGCCAAATGTTCTCGACCATGACCGCCCGTTAGCGCGCGCTAACTTGAAAGTCTAGCGCACGCTAGTGCGCACCAGTATAAATATGGTCAAGCAGTCCAGTTTCATTCATTTTTCCCATTTCCACTTTTCCCTTCCACGGCTGGAGCCTTGTGGAACTTGAAGGCGTGTTGTTAAAAAATTAATCCATGAAGTTCCTGAGCTTATATCATCGATCGATCATCCCATAACATCCTTCGATCCAGCGAATCAAGGTTAGTTTTCCTAAAATCTTAATTTTGGGAAATTTTGGGATCATGATAGATTTCGTCCATGTGAGATGTGTTAACTCAGATTAAATATGGATAATCATAAATTGAGTTATATTATGTTGTTTCTATTATTATTCCATGGTTTATTGCCTTCGATTCGCCGTTTTGTCGAACTCCAAATTTATGCATTCAAGGTGTTCGATATAAGTTCTTAGAGGGAGGTTTCGGGTATCTACGATTATTCTTCCTCATACGATCGTTGATTATTGACGATATAATGTTAGGGTCAGGTTCCTTGCGAAGAGCCCGTGTCAGAACTCTTCCGTTCGTCGTTTCCCAATCGATCGCGTTATCATTGTTTCCGCCCGAAGTAGTGTGGGTGTTCGAGGTTTCCCTATTGACCCGTGTTCTTCGGAGTATCTGGTATCAATTATCGAGGAAAGTATCTTGCCTATAAACTTTATGTTTCGTATCCGTAATAGTTGGTAATTGACTATGTGTGCGACTGAAATGTTTTAATGAACTTACAAAAGAATCGATATATTCTTGATAAAAGCTTTCACAAAGATCTACTTGTGTATTTGTGAACGAATGTGTTGTTCCAAGAATGTGTATTAGTGTCGTGCATTGGAATGCCTTATTTGCGTATGGTACCATTTTGTGTGATTACATCTTTAGTGGACTTAAAGATCATGACTTTTTGGCAAGAGGTGTGTGCGTCTATCGATGATAATGTGTTGTTGTGTAATATTGGTTGAGTATGTGTCGGATAAGTGGCCATTTCTAACAAGTACCTTGATTTACGTTTGATGTACTTTGGGAGAATGTGTTTTTGATGATTGTGATTTGTGCCATGTGGTTTTTGAGATTATGTGTGAGCCGATTAAAACCAGCGAGGGTCCCCTGGGATTTGTTTAGACTTCGAGTTCGGCAGATCACTTGGTTGGGCTATACACCAGGGAGGGCCTGACGAGGTGTCCCTGGGATGTGTATCTTGCTTGAGAGGTACAGGGCTAGTATAGCTCGGGTGGTTGTTTTGTGATGATGTTTATGACATGTTGTTGTTTTCGATAATTGTAATATGTCCGGAATATCACAACGCTTTCATTTTCGGTGTGAGGTACGTCATACGTAAGGTCTTGGTACTTGGCTATAATGGCACCATTATAGAGTCGTATATGATTCGTTTCTTGGTTGAGATATTTTTGACATAAGGATGCAGGCCCTATCATTGTTTCCGTGCATTGTGGTTTGGTTGTGTATCGAGTTTGACCATTGGGTTATTCACTCGAGTATGTGATGTCGATGATTGGGTTGTAGACCCCGTGTTTTATGACCGGATTTGCATTTTGTAAAAAAATTCTTTGGCCCATTTCCCTATGTGGTTTTTGACAAGTTGAAGATTCACTAGCCCATAAATGTCTTTCTAGAACTCCCGAGAATCTTTAAATGCTTTTTGAAGAGTCTACATGTCTCATTTCAACTTTTACGGTTTGAACTATTTTATCCAATGAAATATCTCGGGAAGTCTTCGTTGGGTTGAATTGTGGAATTAATCAAGTTATTATACTATTCGAGTATGTTGTCTATAGCTCGTATTTATACTTTATACTTGCACTAGCGACACAGTGGAGTTTTGCTAACCCCCGAGTATTCGGGGGGTGGATGTATGTATTGCATCCAGGTACTTGCAGGTTGCTGGGGAGTGAGTCACAGGTTCGGTACGAAGGATGATGGAAGACGACGATACTAATCACATGAAGACCAATGTTGAGTATTGTAGTAAAGCCTTGTTGTCTTATCTTTCCGTTGTGGTATTTTCCCATCTTAAGGGAATCTTGATGTAGTCTAACCCCTGCGTGGGTATGAAATGTGGGAAGGAGTTATGTATGTTCGATGTGTATGCTGTGGTAAAAGACCAAATCGGTCTAATGGTTCATTATTTAGCCATGTCGGCATGTAATTTGATGTATTGTTTTTGTATTTAGCCTGGTAGATCCTCAAGGAGAGGGTCTGCGGTGCTGTAATATTTCCGAGTGGTCTGGGGGTGTTACAGAATATGGTATCGGAGATTAGATTGCGGAAACCTAGGCTGTCGGGTCGAGTTGTCTGATGTCGAGTCTTGTCTTGTCAGATTTTGTGTGACTGAGTCGTGTCGCGACGCGTCGTCTGAGATGTCGGTCGTGATTAGTATCAAAGTGCAGCCATCATCTTCGTGCGATCTGTGGATGTAAGTCTCCCTACTTCGTTGTTTCTCGTGTTATACGAGCTTGTGTGATTTTGTGTTATTATGTGGAGTTTAAATGTGAATTGTGAATACGTAATCCATGCTTGTTGATTCTCATGTTGTGCTAGAATGAAGAGTGGTGCCAGTGTATTTATATATATATATATATATATATATATATATATATATCTTTGTACAAATCGTTTTTACGGAAGAAATGGTTTTGCTGTGGTTACACAAGAAGAGTTTATCAATGTGATAATTTAAAATTTTGAACGCTTTTAGGTAGTCACGTAAATTTCTAAACATCTTCGATTTTCGTATGATGACTTCAAAGCCGAATTTTTTTCAAACTACCGATATTTCATTTTCATCTCGTATTACAAGTTTTCAAAACACGATTTTTTTAAAAACTCCAATGAGGTCTACAAAAGTACTCAAGACGTAACTCTCGCTTTTAACTCTTCGGTTTTGAATGACAATTGTCTTTTAATGGTTGCTCATGAGGTGTTGTAAATATGTGAATCAATGGCTTGAGATTCGTATGTTATTTATGACCCTCAATTCTAGTAATGTCGTATATATGTTCGCGATCATGTTGCTGAGTTGGAGCAGCTAGCGAACGCTAAGTATGAGGCTAGCGCGCGCTATCGTGACTCGGATAGCGCACGCTAAATCTTTGTTGTAGCGCACGTAAATCAGCCTGGGTAGAGGCTATAGAACCACATTTTTAGCCGTTAAGTCTAACTTTTGCAACCAATCACCTGTGACTGTAGTCTATGTGCGTTGTCTAACAACGACAATTGTTGGGTGTGAATATGTGTTATGACTTTTCGTAAGCGCTAGGTGGTAATTGATTGTGTTTGATGAATTGATAAATTTGACGATTCGATTAATCGCAGCTCCGTGTGGACTTTAAAAATTATTTGGAATCGGCGAGCCGGCCTAGAATTCTCAACTAAAACCTCGACAGTGTTTGAGAGAGCTGTTTTAGAGTACCTTGAACATTTTGTAAAATGTTACCGTCATTGACTTTTGTGTAGTGTTGGAAGAATTTTCGAAAATGATTTTTTTTACGTATTGTTGTAATTCGAGTACATGATTTTGAAAATTCCTTCACAGCATAAAATTTTTTATTTCAAAACCCAATACGATTTTTATTTTCAAAATATATATTGGGAGATGAAAAATCTTACTCGATTTAAATTTCAAACTCCGATTTGAAAATGTTTAGTTTATGTACGAATGGTTTGATGATCTTGCGTGGTTACCTTGTTTATTATTAACGGTGATGATGACACGTAGTGGCATGGTGATTTTGATAATGCCGGTTGCAAGGAAATATTGTATTGCAAATAGTTTCAAAATGAGACAGTTAAAGTATTGTTTGCAAGTTTGGATAAAACAGCCCGAGGTACCAAAAATACTTTTAAAGTTTTGTTTTGAATAAGTATACAAATTTAAATATTTCCAAATGATACCTCGTGGGTTTTCTTATCACGCTGCTATTAGTTGTTTTACGTGATATGTCGTGCTGAGTTGGTACTTTAGTACATTATTTTGCGAAGTTGTGCCGTCGTATTGAGTAAGTATCCACTTAGTATGCCGAAGGGCAGAGGACGTGGCCGTGACCGCGGTGCAGATGGTCATGGAGATCATATATGGGGCCAAGAGGATATTGCCGGGAAGGCTGCTGTTCTAGCACTTTGTTCTCGTTGTTTAGGTTTTAAGGACGAAAATTCTTCTTAGGTGATATGGTGTAATACCCACATTTTTTTAGCTCCCGTTTTGTTCGACTCTATCGACTCGATTGTGCTCATTGCTACTTCTGACCTTATGTCATTTCTCTCATTGGTTATTGAGCGAATTCTGATATTGTCCCAAATTGATCTGTTTATCATTGTGACCTTCCCAAGTTCGGATCTATTTCATGTGAACCGTGTGCGAAATTAACACCTTGTGGTTCCTACAATTTTATTGATGTCCTAATTTGTGGTGTGAACTTTAGAAATTGATGTTTGATCGTTGTTGTTCGATCATTGTCATTTGTTCGTCGTTGTCTGATCATTACTATTTGATCTCGTAATCGTGATTGTTGAGCGTCTGGTCCACTTCATAATTTCCATAAGTATTGGGAAATTTTCTTGTATTTGACCTTCTAGAATCCTTGAGTTATCCGAGTTTCATACTTTCCAACGTTAGACTCGTGATTTGATTTTTGTGCTGCTCGGTTTTATCTACCGTAGTGGTTCATGTTCGTTACCTTTCGTAAGCGTTCTTGCGTATTGGATCGGACCACAGTAGCTTCGTACTGCATGAAGCACTTGTGTGCTATCAGTATCAGATAACGTGTGTTATTTAGAGTCGCCTTGCTCTTGTTTTAAGTTTCGGGCCGAAACTTATTTTAAGGGGGGTAGGATGTAATGCCCGCGATTCTCGTTCCAGTTATTTTGGATTTTTCTTCCAATAATTCCCGGTTGCCGAGCGCCGATATTATTTTCTCGACGACTAATTTTATGTTTGTGACCGTATGTGGTGACTTGTTATCCATCGTTTTCATTTCGGACCGATAATGTTATTCCCTGGCGTTTTGTCGTGTTCGTTCCGTGCATTTTTGGATAATCAATTTGTCGAGTCATGGCGTGCGGGCACTGGCCGGACGGGTGCGGGTCCTGTCCGGATGGGTGCGGACGCTGGCCGGACAGGTGCGGCAGAATCCGGCATAGCGCATGCTACTGTCGGAAGGCTGCACTAACTCGGCAGGTATAGCGCACGCTAACCGGCCGACCAACGCACGCTATCGGGCTGGGCAGTGGGGTTCTGAGGTTCTGGGGTCGGGAAGGATCGGCAAGTAGCACACGCTACCGACGGTCATTGCGTGCGCTAATCGGAAGGTGTAGCGCACGCTATCTGGCCGACCAGTTTAGTCCATGTAATACCCGAGATTTCTGATATGTATTTGGAACTTGTGATATTGTAATTGTTGCATTTTAATCTGAGTATTATTTTCCGTATTTCATAATCCGGTGTTGTTGAGCGTATGATTTCATGAATGTGATCTAAATTGTGAATCTGCGCATGTAGCGCACGCTATCGACTGTGAGTGGCGTATGCTAACTTGGATCCATAGCGCACGCTATGTATGAATCTTAGCGCGCGCTACACATAGTCAGCATGATTGAGATAGGGTGGTAGGTGAGATCGTCTGAGGATTTCGGTCGGATCATGTCAGGATGAACCTGGACGGCTTTCGGGAAAAGCCAAGTCAACGGGGTAGCGCACGCTAATGATATGAGGATAGCGCACGCTAAAGGCTGAGTACAGTGAAGTCAGTAAGTTTCGTATGGCCGTTAGCGCACGCTATGGATAAGGACTAGCGCGCGCTAATAACCATTTCCTATATATAGGACAGCTTACTTTTTCATTATTCAGATATTTTCACTTCCCTAATCTGAATTTTTGAGCTTAGAGAGTTACTTCCTCCCTCCTCAACCTCTCATATCATCCTCCTAGCACGAGTTTGAAGATTGTAGATCTTTGGAGATTGGTGTTCAAGCCCTCGGTGTTGGATTTCTTCTAGTTCCTTCGTGTTCTTCGCTTCTTTGAGGTAGGTCATTCTTCACCAATATTAGTAATATTCTGAAGGACGTTTTGATCATGATTTTGGATTATCTAGTCAGTTAAATTCGTAAGTAGTCGAACCTCATGTGTTAGAAGAATATTTTCGATGTTTCGGTACTTATTCATCGTATAATCCATTGAACCTATTAGTGTTTGAACTCCTAGTATATTCATGTATCTTCAAAACCGATTATGACCAGTAGGTGGAGATTATCAAGTTCTTATGTTTTTCATGATGGAATCATGCGTTTTGGAACGTAGGATGAATGGAACTTAGGATACTTTCTCGAAGATCAAGATGAATTATGATATTGTGATGATTATACGTACCCTTGTATCTTGTAGTCATTTAATCCGTAGAGATCTTTCACAAACCATATGAGCATGATATGCACGGGGATGGCATGTATTAACACTGAAGATTTCATGAGTTTCATCACCTTTAGCTCAAGTTTTCTGCCTAGTAGTAAACTGCCATGCACAGTTAGCGCACGCTAAGATAGGCATATTAACGTGCGCTATCGGGAATGAGTAACGTACGATACGTTTGGTACGTAACGTACGTTATGTCATCGGCGGGGCGATCGGTGATCGAGAATGGATCGATTACAGATAGCGTACGCTAGACTTGGTCATTTGCGTACGTTAACAGGCAGGCTTAGCGCACGTTACGTAGAGTACGTAGCGCACGCTAAGTAGTTCAGGCAGAATTCATTTTTAGAGCCTGCGGCCGTAAACCGGATTGTTATACATTCGTACGACTTGAGAGGAATTCTTTATTATTTCTTAGGTCCGAGCCTTGCATAGGGGACGATCGAGGAGCGGTGGCATACGGACGCGTGTCATTTGTTAGAGTATTTCATTCTTGCCATTTTCGAGGCAAGTATCATATGTTGAGTTTGATTTATATTGGAACTTTGATCATGCTTATGGTTTTGTTCATGTTGTCGAATATGAGATTTATTTCTTTAATTTCTAGTGGCATTCATTGTAAATTGTTCGTATTGATGAACATATTGAAATGCATATATGTATGCATAATTGATTGGTTTATGGTATAAATGATCCGAGGGGGGTCATGAGGATCTATGCTGAGGGCGCTGGATCGAATGTCCACCATGCGTTGGTCCGACGGGATCATCATGGGAATCTATGCTGAGGGCGCTGGATCGCTGGACGGGTTTTCCACCATGCGTTGGTCCGACGGGATCATCATGGGGATCTATACCAAGGGCGCTGGATCATTTGGATTACCCTGTATTGTGTTGATGGAATCGTGAGGATTCACATCGTTGGATTCCGATGACGGAAGTCCGTTTTGCATGTTTTATGATGCACTGATGATTTATGTATTATGATACTTGTACTAGCATTGTTTTGCTAACCCGTTCGGGGGTGGACATTGTTTTGATGTACAGGTAGCCGAGGAGCGGGGAGGCAACCACGATGCAAACGGAGACGATGAAATGGCTCAGTGATGTGGTTGATGTTTATTGTTATTGTGATTTGTCTTCTTGGTTCACTTTAGTACTCGAGTACGTGTGTTTTAATAATGTCATTTTCGATATGGTTGTATAAGTTAACTCTTTGGATCAATTGAACCAGTTCTGTATTTTGAACTTCAGTTGTAGGGTTGAATTATATTTACATTTCTTTTATTTAGCCTTGTAAATCCTTACTTAAAGGGTTTACGGCGCTGTAATTATTCCGAATATCTCGGGGTGTTACAGAATATGGTATCGGAGCTAAGATTCATGGATATCTTGGCAGTCGGGTTAGTTGGGTCTGTTTACGTTATTTGATTATTGGTCGTTTGTAACATCACTGCTGAGCCAGCATCGTCGTGTGGACCGTGGTTGTAAGTTTTCCTAATCTCAAATACTACCGTTTTATTTAATTCATGTTTTATGAACATTGATGTACTTTCTTTTAGAAAGTTTGCCCTGGATATTGAGTATATGTGTTTACAGTATGTTGAGGGGTGGTCGTGGATGCGGACGTGGTCGTGGAAATGCGAGACAGGAAGATTCAGTGTCTACCCCAGAAATAACCGCTAGTCGAATGGATTCCCATTCCGGAGGACAACAGGGATCAGCAAATAATAATACAGATCCTAATGTGCCGGGAGTGCTTCAGCAGGTGGTTGCTGAGATAAACCTGTTTGCTCAAGTTGTTGATCGCATGCAGACGGCGATGGGACAACAGCATAACGTGGATAATCGGGGAGATAAATGGCTTACTGAGGTGATTAAATTGCATCCTCCGAAATTTGACGGTTCTGCTGAGACGCTTTCTTGGGATCACTGGCTGAAGGAGTTAGAGAAGATTTTGCGGGATTAAGCGTCCCAGCAGCGAGAAAGGTTCCGGTAGCCCGGTATCTTCGGCAGGAGGCTTTCGGCGGTGGGAGGCCATTCGACCCGAGGAGCATAATGTTGGTGGACGGAGTTCAAATTAATGATGGAGCGCAGATTGTCCTCGCCCGATTAGGGAGGCCCGAGTCAGGAGTTTTTCTCACGAGAAAATTTAGAAGCATACATGTGAGACGTGATTAAGACTTTTAATCACCGGTTGACTTATGTGCGCCACTTGGTCGGACCGAGGCAGAGAGAATTTTCATTTTGACATGCGAATGAAGCGAGAAATTCAAAGATATATGTCGGATTTGAATGTACCACCTTGCGGCAGATGTCGGGACAAAGCACCGCTTATGATATGAAAGAGGCGCGGTAGAAAAGTCAGCGGAAGCAAAAGCGAGAAGGTGTCAGCAACTTCACGGAGAATAAGAGTAGTGGGCCTCGCAGGGGCCAGTCCTCTTTTCATTCATCCAGGAGGCCCCCGCATCCTTCTCGAGTTGGAAAGAAGTTCCGGGCAGCACCAACCGTTTCAGACGCAGGGAAGAAATGTTATAACTGTGGCAAAGTGGGGCATGTTCGATGTGACTGTTTCGCGCCTGCTGTGACCTGTTTCGAGTGTGGACAGGAAGGGCATCGCGCAACATTTTGTGGAAATGCGACTCGATCTTTTTGTACTCTCACTCCTGTACCGGTTCTGAAGGACACTAGTGTAAACCAGACGCAGCAAAGCGGTTTCCAGCAGAAGAATGTTGGGAAAAGAGAGGCATCCAGCGCTGGGTCCGTTCCTCCGCGTATTTACGAGATGAAGAAGTCAGACGATCAGAACACAGCTGTTGCATCAGGTACAATTCAGATCCTTTTGCAACCAGTTAGTGTCTTATTCGTTTCAGGGGCTACGCATTCTTTTATATCTTTGAACTGTGTTAATTGTTTGAAAATCTCATGCTTGTATGATTGTGAACCTTATGTTGTGGGATTACCGAGCGGAGAGAAAATTGTGGGAACCCTAGAAACTAGAGGTTTTCCAGTGTCTATAGGAGGGAGAGATTGGCCATCGAATCTTATTGTAGTTGATATCTACGGTGACGATTTAATTCTCAGAGACGATTGGCTCAACCGTTATGGAGCTATTCTGAATTACCGAAAGAGAGTCATTTCTATCATTGCTGATGACGAATCTGAACACTTATTCCGAGGATGGAGACCAGGAAGCTCGGGAAAATTGATCAAAGCAATGAAAGCCGTGAAATTACTGAAGCAGGGATGTCATGGACTTTGGTGCTATGCCATGAGGAAAGAGGAAAGAGTAGAGCTCTCATCTATTTCAGTTGTGAAAGAGTTCTCAGATGTATTTCCTGACGAACTACCTGGGTTACCTCCGCAGAGAGAAGTGGAGTTCACTATCGAATTAGAGCCTGGAGCCGCTCCTATTTCCAGAGCGCCATACCGCATGGCGCCAACCGAGATGTATGAACTAAAGAAGCAACTGGAGGAATTATTACAGAAGGGTTATATTCAACCTAGCGTTTCTCCTTGGGGAGCGCTCGTTCTCTTTGTCCAGAAGAAAGACGGATCCCTCCGACTGTGTATTGATTACAGGGAGCTCAACAAAATGACGATAAAGAACAAGTATCCTATACCTCGGATCGACGACTTGTTTGATCAACTGCAAGGGGCAAGGGTATTCTCGAAGATTGACTTGCGATCAGGATACCATCAGTTGAGAATTAAGGAATCGGATATACCGAAATCTGCTTTCAGATCCCGGTACGGGCATTATGAATTTGTAGTGATGCCATTTGGACTTACCAATGCTCCTGAGGTATTTATGAAATTGATGAATCGGGTATTCTTAGAATACTTGGATAAATTCGTGGTCGTCTTCATCGATGACATCTTGATCTATTCAAAAGACACAGAGGAGCATGCCGAGCATTTGCGTGTAGTTTTGAGCACCTTGAGGAAGGAACAACTGTATGCAAAGCTTTCCAAATGCGAGTTCTGGCTTAGGGAAGTAACTTTCCTTGGGAACGTGATATCAGCTGACGGAGTTCAGGTGGACCCGAAGAAATTCGAAGCAATCTTGGAATGGGAAGCTCCTAATAATGTGAAAGAAGTCCGGAGTTTCTTGGGACTTGCTGGATATTATCGCCGTTTTGTAGAGGGATTTTCTAAAATTGCTCGTCCGCTCACTCAGCTGTTACAGAAAACTCAAAAGTTCACGTGGGATGAGAAATGCCAGGCTGGTTTTGACGAACTTAAGAGGAGACTAACGACAGCACCTATATTAGCGTTACGGATGGGCCAGTGGATTCATGGTATACAGCGACGCTTCAAATCAAGGTCTGGGATGTGTGTTGATGCAAAAGGATAAGGTGATTGCCTATGCTTCTCGGCAGTTGAAACCGTACGAGGTTAATTACCCGACTCATGATCTGGAGCTAGCAGTTGTGGTCTTTGCCTTGAAAATTTGGAGGCATTATTTGTACGGCACTCACTGCCAGATCTTTACAGATCATAAGAGCCTCAAGTACGTTTTCAGTCAGAAAGAATTAAACATGAGGCAGAGAAGGTGGCTGGAATTGATCAAGGATTACGACTTGGAAATTCTCTATCATCTGGGTAAAGCAAATGTAGTAGCCGATGCATTGAGCCGTAAACCTGTTTCTCTTCGAGTGTTGGAAGCACTTACATCCCAAACCAGCATTCAACGGGAACTGATCCGCGAAGGGATTGAAGTATGGGCACCAGGAATCCAAGGGCAACTATATGTGATGGGCGACTTCATCACTAGTCGAGAGATCAAATCTAAGCGGTTGAGCGATTCTCCGATCCTTGATTATGTGACGAAGTAAAGAAAGGAAAGGCCCCGAGATTCGTGATACAATATAATGGAGTTACGAGATTTGAGTCGACTTTGCGTTCCGATCTTGATGATTTGAGATGGACAATTACGAAGGAAGCTCATAGCGCGCCTTATTTTATTCACCAGGCGTGATAAGATGTATAAGGATCTAAAACAAAACTTTTGGTGGGGGAATATGAAGAAGGACGTAGCAGAATACGTTTCAAAGTGTTTGACTTGTCAACAGGTTAAGATTGAACATCAGCGACCTGCCGGAATGTTAAAGACGCTTCCGATCCCTGAGTGGAAGTGGGAGGACATCTCGATGGATTTCATCACCAGTATGCCAAGGACCAAGACGGGAATGAACATGATTTGGGTTGTAGTTGATCGACTAACCAAGTCGGCTCATTTCCTGGGAATTAAAGATACTTGGGGACCCGAGAGATTGGCGCAAGTATTTATTGCAGAGATAGTCAAATTACATGGGACACCGAAGACCATTATTTCAGATCGAGATGGTCGTTTCGTGTCGCACTTCTGGAAGGCAGTTCACAGGGCTTTGGGGACCGAACTGAACTTTAGCGCGGATTATCATCCTCAGACAGACGGTCAGTCCGAAAGGACTATACAAATAGTAGAAGACATGCTTAGAGCATGTGATTTGGATTGGTCAACTGATTGGGAAGTTCATTTGCCGTTGATTGAATTCACCTACAACAATAGTTGGCATGCTTCTATTAAGATGGCACCATTTGAAGCTTTGTACGGGAGAAGATGTCGATCACCCCTGTGCTGGGATGATTCTTCGGACTTGATCGGGACGGAACCGGAATTGATAGTTCAGACTCAAGAGAAGATAGCTTTGATTCGAGAAAGACTGTTGACTGCCCAGAGTCGACATAAGTCTTATGCAGACGTACGTCGTCGCCCTCTAGAGTTCGACATTGGGGACCACATACTATTGAAGGTGTCTCCTACACGAAGAATTTTCCGTTTTGGGAGGAAAGGTAAGCTAAGTCCGAGATATATCGGACCATTTGAGATCCTCGAGACAGTTGGGGATTTAGCGTACAGGTTGGCCTTACCGCCATCGCTGAGTCACGTTCACAATGTATTTCACGTATCCCAATTACGGAAGTATGTACCAGATCCCAGCCATATCATTGAGTTCGAGATAGCTAATGATGGCACTTTCGAAGAGAGACCAATCAAGATACTTGAGAGTCGGATCAAACAATTGAGGAACAAACCAATACACTTGGTTAAAGTACAATGGTCACGACATGGGGCTGAAGAGGCCACTTGGGAAACAGAGGACAGTATGAAGACTAGATATCCAGAGTTATTTTCATTTTAAGTTTCGGGACGAAACTTCTTTTTAGGGAGGAAGGATGTAATACCCGAGATTTCTGATATGTATTTGGAACTTGTGATATTGTAATTGTTACATTTTAATCTGAGTATTATTCTCCGTATTTCATAATCCGGTGTTGTTGAGCGTATGATTTTATGAATGTGATCTAAATTGTGAATCTGCACATGTAGCGCACGTTATCGACTGTGAGTGGCGTACGCTAACTTGGATCCATAGCGCACGCTATGTATGAATCTTAGCACGTGCTACACGTAATCAGCATGATTGAGACAGGGTGGTAGGTGAGATCGGCTGAGGATTTTGGTCGGATCATGTCGGGATGAACCTGGACGGCTTTCGGGAAAAGCCAAGTCAACGCGGTAGCGCACGCTAATGATATGAGGATAGTGCACGCTAAACGCTGAGTACAGTAAAGTCAGTAAGTTTCGTATGGCCGTTAGCGCACGCTATGGATAGGGACTAGCGCGCGCTAATAACCATTTCCTATATATAGGACAACTTACTTTTTCATTATTCAGATATTTTCACTTCCCTAATCCGAATTTTTGAGCTTAGAGAGTTACTTCCTCCCTCCTCAACCTCTCATATCATCCTCCTATCACGAGTTTGAAGATTGTAGATCTTTGGAGATTGGTGTTCAAGCCCTCGGTGTTGGATTTCTTCTAGTTCCTTCGTGTTCTTTGCTACTTTGAGGTAGGTGATTCTTCACCAATATTAGTAATATTCTGAAGGACGTTTTGATCATGATTTTGGATTATCTAGTCAGTTAAATTCGTAAGTAGTCGAACCTCATGTGTTAGAAGAATATTTTCGATGTTTCGGTACTTATTCATCATATAATCCATTGAACCTATTAGTGTTTGAACTCCTAGCATATTCATGTATCTTCAAAACCGATTATGACCAGTAGGTGGAGATTATCAAGTTCTTATGTTTCTTATGATGGAATCATGCGTTTTGGAACGTAGGATGAATGGAACTTAGGATACTTTCTCGAAGATCAAGATGAATTATGATATTGTGATGATTATACGTACCCTTGTATCTTGTAGTCATTTAATCCGTAGAGATCTTTCACAAACCGTATGAGCATGATATGCACGGGGATGGCATGTATTAACACTGAAGATTTCATGAGTTTCATCACCTTTAGCTCAAGTTTTCTGCCTAGTAGTAAACTGCCATGCACAGTTAGCGCACGCTAAGATAGGCATATTAACGTGCGCTATCGGGAATGAGTAACGTACGCTACGTTTGGTACGTAACGTACGTTATGTCATCAGGCAGGACAGTCGGCTGATCAGAGAGGACTGTCAGTATACAAATAGCGTACGCTAGACTTGGTCATTTGCATACGTTAACAGGCAGGCTTAGCGCACGTTACGTAGAGTACGTAGCGCACGCTAAGTAGTTCAGGCAGAATTCATTTTTAGAGCCTACGGCCGTAAACCGGATTGTTAGAAATTCGTACGACTTGAGAGGAATTCTTTATTATTTCTTAGGTCCGAGCCTTGCATAGGGGACGATCGAGGAGCGGTGGCATACGGACGCGTGTCATTTGTTGGAGTATTTCATTCTTGCCATTTTCCAGGCAAGTATCATATGTTGAGTTTGATTTATATTGGAACTTTGATCATGCTTATGGTTTTGTTCATGTTGTCGAATATGAGATTTATTTCTTTAATTTCTTGTGGTATTTGTTGTAAATTGTTCGTATTGATGAACATATTGAAATGCATATATGTATGCATAATTGATTGGTTTATGGTATAAATGATCCGAGGGGGGTCATGAGGATCTATGCTGAGGGCGCTGGATCGAATGTCCACCATGCCTTGGTCCGACGGGATCATCATGGGGATCTATGCTGAGGGCGCTGGATCACTGGACGGGTTTTCCACCATGCGTTGGTCCGACGGGATCATCATGGGGATCTATAAAAAGGGCGCTGGATCGCTGGATTACCCTGTATTGTGTTGATGGAATCGTGAGGATTCACATCGTTGGATTCCGATGACGGAAGTTCGTTTTGCATGTTTTATGATGCACTGATGATTTATGTATTACGATACTTGTACTAGCATTTTTTTGCTAACCCCTTCGCGGGTGGACATTATTTTGATGTTCAGGTAGCCGAGGAGCGGGGAGGCAACCACAGTACCGACAGGACGATGAAATGGCTCAGCGATGTGGTTGATGTTTATTTTTATTGTGATTTGTCTTCTTGGTTCACTTTAGTACTCGAGTACGTGTGTTTTAATAATGTCATTTTCGATATGGTTGTATAAGTTAACTCTTTGGATCAATTGAACCAGTTCTGTATTTTGAACTTCAGTTGTAGGGTTGAATTATATTTACATTTATTTTATTTAGCCTTGTAAATCCTTACTTAAAGGGTTTACGGCGTTGTAATTATTCCGAATATCTCGGGGTGTTACAGTCCAGGGGGTTCTGGACGGGTCGGCTAACGCGTGCAAGCACCTGCGCAGCCCGCGCTGCCGAAGTCGGACAAGAAGTCTATGGATTGCGGCTCAGGCCGACAACGCACATATCTAGCGCATGATGGCGGGCCCCGACCGAATGTTCTAGACCATGACCGCCCGTTAGCGCGCGCTAGCTCAGAATCCTAGCGCACGCTAGTGCGCACTAGTATAAATATGGTCGAGCAGTCCAGTTTCGTTCATTTTTTCCATTTCCACTTTTCCCTTCCATGGCTGGAGCATTGGGTAATTTGAAGGCGTGTTGTTAAACAATTAATCCATGAAGTTCCTGAGCCTATATCATCGATCGAACATCCCATAACATCCTTCGATCCAGCGAATCAAGGTTAGTTTTCCTAAAATCTTAATTTTGGGAAATTTGGGGATCTTGATAGATTTTGTCCATTCGAGACGTGTTAACTCAGATTGCAAATGGATAATCATAAATTGAATTATATTATGTTGTTTCCATTATTATTCCATCGTTTTATTGCCTTCAATTCATCGTTTTGTCGAACTCCAAATTTATGCATTCAAGGTGTTCGATATAAGTTCTTAGAGGGAGGTTTCGGGTGTCTACGATTATTCTTCCTCATACGATCGTTGATTATTGACGATATAATGTTAGGGTCAGGTTCCTTGTGAAGAGCCCGAGTCAGAACTCTTCCGTTCGTCGTTTCCCAATCGATCGCGTTATCATTGTTTCCGCCTGAAGTAGTGTGGGTGTTCGAGGTTTCCCTATTGAGACGTGCTCGTCGGAGTATCCGGTATCAATTATTGAGGCAAGTATCTTACCTATACACTTCATGTTTCGTATCCATAATAGTTGGTAATTGACTATGTGTGCGATTGAAATATTTTTAATAAAGTTACAAAAGAATCGATATATTCTTGATAAACGCTTTCACAAAGATCTACTTGTGTATTTCTGAACGAATGTGTTGTTCCAAGAATGTGTGTTAGTGTTGTGTATTGGAATGCCTTATTTGCGTATGGTACCATTGTGTGTGATTACATCTTTAGTGGACTTAAAGATCATGACTTTTTTGGCAAGAGGTGTGCGTTTATCGATGATAATGTGTTGTTGTGTAATATTGGTTGCGAGTATGTGTTGGATAAGTGGCCATTTCTAACAAGTACCTTGATTTACGTTTGATTTACTTCGGGAGAATGTGTTTTTTATGATTGTGATTTGTGCCATGTGGTTGTTGAGATTGTGTGTGAGCCGAGTAAAACCAGCGAGGGTACCCTGGGATTTGTTTAGACTTCGAGTTCGGCAGATCACTCGGTTGGACTATACACCAGGGAGGGCTTGATGAGGTGTCCCTGTGGTGTGTATCTTGCTCGAGAGGTACATGGCTAGTATAGCTCGGGAGGTTGTTTTTTGATGATGTTTATGGCATGTTGTTGTTTTCGATAATTGTGATATGTCCAGAATATCACAACGCTTTCATTCTCGGTGTGAGGTACGTCATACGTAAGGTCTTGGTACTTGGCTAGAATGGCACCATTTTAGAGTCGTATATGATTCGTTTCTTGGTTGAGATATTTTTGACATAAGGATGCGGGCCCTGTGATTGTTTCCTTGCATTGTGGGTTGGTTGTGTATCGAGTTTGACCATTGGATTATTCACTCGAGTATGTGATGTGGATGATTGGGTCGTAGACCCCGTGTTTTATGACCAGATTTGCATTTTGTAAAACAATTCTTTGGCCCGTGTCCCTATGTGGTTTTTGATAAGTTGAGGATTCATTAGCCCATAAATGTCTTTCTAAAACTCCCGAGAATCTTTAAATGCTTTTTGAAGAGTCTACATGTCTCATTTCAACTTTTACGGTTTGAACTATTTTATCCAATGAAATATCTCAGGAAGTCTTCGTTGGGTTGAATTGTGGAATTAATCAAGTTATTATACTCTTCGAGTATGTTGTGTATAGCTCGTATTTGCACTTTATACTTGCACTAGCAAAACAGTGGAGTTTTGCTAACTGCCGAGTATTCGGGGGGTGGATGTCTGTATTGCGTCCAGGTACTTGCAGGTTGATGGGGAGCGAGTCACAGGTTCGGTACGAAGGATGATGGAAGACGACGATACTAATCACATGAAGACCAATGTTGAGTATTGTAATAAAGCCTTGTTGTCTTATCTTTCGGTTGTGGTATTTTCCCGTCTTATGAGAATGTTGATGTAGTCTAGCCCCTGCGTGGGTATGAAATATGGGAAGGAGTTATGTATGTTCGATGTGTATGTTGTGGTAAAAGACCAAATCGGTCTAGTGGTTTATTATTTAGCCATGTCGGCATGTAATGTGATGTATTGTTTTTGTATTTAGCCTGGTAGATCCTCAAGGAGAGGGTCTGCGGTGCTGTAATATTACCGAGTGGTCTGGGGGTGTTACAGAATATGGTATCGGAGCTTAGGTTGCGGAAACCTAGGCTGTCGGGTCGAGTTGTGTGATGTCGAGTCTTGTCCTGTCAGATTTTGTCTGACTGAGTCGTGTCGCGACGCATCGTCTGAGATGTCGGTCGTGATTAGTATCAAAGTGCAGCCATCACCTTCGTGCGATATGTGGATGTAAGTCTCCCTACGTCGTTGTGTCTCATGTTATACGAGCTTGTGTGATTTTGTGTTATTATGTGGAGTTTAAATGTGAATTGTGAATACGTAATCCTTGCTTATTGATTCTCATGTTGTGCTGGAATGAAGAGTGGTGCCGGTGTGTATATATATATATATATATATATATATATATATATATTTGTACAAATCGTTTTTACGGAAGAAATGGTTTTGCTGTGGTTACACAAAGAGAGTTTTTCAATGTGATATTTTAAAATTTTGAACGCTTTGGGGGAGTCACGTAAATTTCAAAACATCTTCGATTTTCATATGATGACCTCAAAGCCGAATTTTTTTCAAACTACTGATATTTCATTTTCATCTTGTATTACAGTTTTCAAAACACGATTTTTTTTTAAAAAACTCCAATGAGGTCTACAAAAGTACTCAAGACGTGACTCTCGCTTTTACCTCTTCGGTTTTGAATGACAATTGTCTTTTAATGGTTGCTCATGAGGTGTTGTAAATATGTGAATCGATGGCTTGAGATTCGTATGTTATTTATGACCCTCGATTCTAGTCATGTCGTATATATGTTCGCAATCATGTTGCTGAGTTAGAGCAGCTAGCGAACGCTAAGTATAAGGCTAGCGCGCGCTATCGTGGCTCGGATAGCGCACGCTAAATCTTTGTTGTAGCGCACGTAAATCAGCCTAGGCAGAGGCTAGAGAACCGCATTTTTTGCCGTTAAGTCTAACTTTTGCAACCAATCACCTGTGACTGTATTCTATGTGCGTTGTCTAACGACGACAATTGTTGGGTGTGAATATGTGTTACGACTTTTCATAAGCGCTAGGTGGTAATTGACTGTGTTTGATGAATTGATAAATTTTATTTACGGCGTGTGTGTATGAAAATGCTTTTCTGATAAATTTGACGATTTGATTAATCGCGGCTCCGTGTGGACTTTGAAAATTATTTGGAATCGGCGAGCCGACCTAGGATTCTCAAATAAAACCTCGACGGTGTTTGAGAGAGCTGTTTTAGAGTACCTTGAATATTTTGTAAAATGTTACCATCGTTGACTTTTGTGTAGTGTTGGAAGAATATTCGAAAATGATTTTTTTACGTATTGTTGTAATTCGAGTACATGATTTTCAAAAATCCTTCACACCATAAAAATTTTTATTTCAAAACCCAATACGATTTTTATTTTCAAAATATATAGTGGAAGTTGAAAAATCTTACTCAATTTAAATTTCAAACTCTGATTTGAAAATGTTTAGTGTATGTGTGCATGGTTTGATGATCTTGCGTGGTTACCTTGTTTATTATTAACGGTGATGATGATGCGTAGTGGCATGGTGATTTTGATAATGCCGGTTGCAAGGAAATATTGTATTGAAATTCAAAATGAGACAGTTAAAGTCTTGTTTGCAAGTTTGGATAAAACAGCCCGAGGTACCAAAAATACTTTTAAAGTTTTGTTTTAAATAAGTATACAAAATTAAAGATTTCCAAATGATACCTCGTGGGTTTTCTTATCACGCTGCTATTAGTTGTTTTACGTTATATGTCGTGCTGAGTTGGCACTTTAGTACATTATTTTGCGAAGTTGTGCCATCGTATTGAGTAAGTATCCACTTAGTATGCCGAAGGGCAGAGGACGCGGCCGTGACCGCGGTGCAGATGGTTATGGAGATCATATATGGGACCAAGAGGATATTGCCGGGAAGGCTTCTCTTCTAGCACTTCGTTCTTCGTTCCTTGCACTCCCCCATATGTGTTTTGCCTCAGCAGGCATGAACTCTTCAACATATTGAAGCTCCTTTCCTTCCCATTGATATCTTACCTCTGGATCATGTCTTGTCCTCTTCGTCTAGGCTGCAGGTGGATATGATGGTGCAGCTATTTCTTTTCTCTTCAGATGAGAGGTTCCTGCCTGAATGAGAAGAGGGTCTTGACTTCTTTTTGATCTTGCCTCCTCTATGTCTTCCCCCTGCCTGTTGTCTCCCCCTTTGCCTTTCTCTTCCCCTTTATCTTCCCTCTTTTTGCCAACATCAGTAATAGTGGCAAGCTGCTCCTCCACTCTAGTCATGAAATCAGACATGCCAAGAGGCATTCTGGAGTTAGTTGGTGTTGGGGAAGGTTCCTTCTTGTTGATCAGGGTATCTTTCTTGGATTTTAGGGACTATAGTTCAGGCTTGACTTCAGTTGATAGAAGCCTGTCAACTATTTCTTCAACAATTCCTCTGATCAGCTAAGTGATATTTGGGGGTAGCTGATAGACAGGTGGTTCTATACGAACAAAATTTTCTCTCTGAGCAATGGATTTCTCGGAAGAGACATGTCTGTCAGTTGGCGCCTGATCAGATGGGGTCTTCTCATGAGTTCCTGATTTGCCATCTGATAAGTCCTCATCTATAGGGGACTTTTCATTCTTCTCTACAGAGGACTTCCTCTCTGCAGATGACTTCTTGTTTTCAGACGGGGTTTTCTCAGGTTGTTCCCCCTGGTTGTCTGCTTCAGCTTCCGGAGCATGATCAGGTGATTGTTGATCCTGATCCCTATCTTCATCTCTTCTTTCTTCTTCATTTTCTTCATTTTTTTCGCCTCTTCATCTTCTTCTTTCTCCTCTTTTTTTTTCTTTTTCTTCTTTTTCAACTCCTTCTATTTCTTCTTTTTCGACTCCTTCTTCTCCTTTCTCTGTATCCTCTTTTTCACTTTCTTGAATTCTGATTTCTTTTTCTTTTTCTCCTTCTTTTCTCTCTTCTTTTTCAACTTCCTCCCCAAGTGTTTTTCCTGCTGAAACACCCTCTGTGATATGCAGGACGAACTGTTCCATATTTTGTTTAAAATTGGACATGAACCGGTTCTCCTGGAGTAATAAAAGAATATCTATCTCTTGACAGAAAAACATGAGGAGTTGCTCAGTGGCCTGAGGATGTCCCCATGTACTCCTCTCAACAAACTCTTTTAATTGAGTGAAGGTAAGAGATTTTAAATCCTTCCACTCGTCAAATATATTGATAAAAGAAAACTTAAGAGCTTGTTGTTTTACCATCTTTAATTGATCTGTTGTCAGGTTCAGAGGATTGTTCTCCCTGAGGTTTAGGGAGTATCCAGCTTCTGGCATTTCTATTGTTAGTTATGCCTCTTCTTCTCCGGCTATGCTAGGAAGAGTCATAAGTGGAATCACTTCAGTCATCAGCTTGGAATGATCTGGCTGATCTTCAGCAGAAGCAGGTGCAGGTGTAGTGATGATCTGTATTTGTGCTGACGTTTCTTCAATTGGCTCTGGTGCAGGTGACTTTATGATCTGCACTGCTTCTCCTTCTTCTCCTTCAGATGCTGGGCCTCTCTGCCTCTTTGGTGACTTCTCTTGAGATGAGGTGAGATGGACAACCTCCCCCACTGTAGGTAACTTCCTTTTCAACTTGTCTAGAGGAGTGTTGTAGGGGTCAAAATCATCTGTAGGTGACTTCTCAGCTACAGGTGACTTTTGCATTTTAGCTGCAGAGGGGGTTGATATTATCTTCTCTGCTGGTAATTTTGGGAAGATTGGCTAGCTATATCAGAGTGGACTTCATCTGAGTCCGAAGGCGCTTTTTAAGGAGAAGTCCCACTCGTCGTCTCCCTCAAAATTTTGGCTGCCTTCCTTTTAGCTCCCAACTTCTTCAAAGTTTCTTGGCCCACATGACCAAGTCTATTGCTGCCATGGAAGGGATCTGCAGTTCCTTTTGCCTTTCTGAGAAACTCCAAGATCCAACTGATCTGGCTTCCATAGGCAAGCTTTTGCTTGAACTTCTTCTCCTCTACAATTCAGCTTACTTTGTTTACTTCGCGGATTAACTGCCTGTAAATGTATTCAGGCCAGTTAATATCTTGATGCTTGATAAGAGCTCCCAGCACAACAAATTTGACAGATGATAGCTGGTCATAGCTGCCGGCCATGCCCATGACAATCTTCTTGGTGATGTCAAGGACATATCTGTAATATTTCTTCAGGTCGCCTCTCTTCGCTGTGAACTTGACCTTGTTGGGGTTGCTCTGGTAATTTGATCTCGTAGCAGGTTTCAACAGAGCTTTGTTTTAGGGCTTCGACTGCAATGTCCCTGTTCTTCATGTTGAATGAATCATTAATGGTTTGGGGAGTGATAGTGACTTCTTCTCCAAAGACCAAACTCGTGATGCAGTGCTCAGTGACTTTTGCTTCCTTGAAGAAGCAAATAACAGCTTCCTTATGCAGCTGCTTCGGGTTGATGTCCAGAAAGTGATAGATGCCATTCTTCTTCATCATCCAGATAATATGGCGCATTTCGTCGGTGTCCGTCATGTTTGTCTCTAACAAGCCTTCAAAATTCACTACAATACTGAAAATGATCTGGACATGAACCAGTTCTCATGGAGTAATAAAAGAATATCTATCTCTTGACAGAAAAACATGAGGAGTTGCTCAGTAGCCTGAGGATGTCCCCATGTACTCCTCTCATTAAACTCTTTTAATTGATTGAAGGTAAGAGATTTTAAATCCTTCCACTCATCAAATATATTGATAAAAGAAAACTTAAAAGCTTGTTGTTTTACCAGCATTAATTGATCTATTGTCAGGTTCAGAGGATTGTTCTCCCTGAGGTTTAGGGAGTATCCAGCTTCTGCATTTCTATTGTCAGTTATGCCTCTTCTTCTTCGGTCATGCTAGGAAGAGTCAGAAGTGGAATCAGTTCAGCCATCAGCTTGGACTGATCTGGCTGATCTTCAGCAGAAGCAGGTGCAGGTGTAGTGATGATCTGCATCTGTGCTGACGTTTCTTCAATTAGCTCTGGTGCAGGTGACTTTACGATCTGCACTGCCTCTCCTTCTTCTCCTTCAGATGCTGGGTAGAGTCCATTTCTGCAAAGAAAATTGAGGTTATAACTTAGTGCAGTTAATATTCAGGAATTTTTCTTGCTTTTGAAAATTAGTGTTCGTAAGCTTGAAGACGATAAAGTTTTGTGAAATGGTTTCGACCGTCTTATATATAGCCATTTGAAAAGACGCTTTGAATTTAATAATAAAATAAGTAAGCGGCGGTCCAATTTTTGAAAAGTTAAAATGATGGTTGAATTTGATGGGACGTCGTGGAGGTAGGGTTATCATGTGTTTGTCCACGTGTAAACAAATAATATAATGATTATAAGTCCGTCAAAGAATTAGAAACTTAGCTGGTTAACCGTTTGACTTATTGTCTGCCCTGCATCAGGTAAGTTGTGTCGCCTGTGGTTGATGTCAGCTAACTTTTCCTTGGCTGGTCTAATCAGGTAGCTTTCTCGTCTGGTTAAGATCATATAACTTTTCTCGTCTGTACTAGATTCCCAATCTAATAGTATAAGTTCCCTACTTAGCTCCAGAAACCTTTCTTTTAGTAAAGGTTTTTGTGAATATGTCAGCAATTTGGAACTCCATGCTGACTCTTTCCACTCTAACTCTCTTGTTTAGCACATGGTCTCTGATGAAGTGATGTTTGACATCTATGTGCTTTGTCACTGAGTGCAATTCTTGATTGTTTGTTATTGCAATTGCACTGTAGTTGTCACACCATATTGGAACTTCATTTGCTACGATGTTGTAGTCCCTTAGCTGTTGTCTGATCCATAGAATTTGTGCACAACAGCTGCCTGCAGCTAGGTACTCTGACTCGGTTGTGTAAATTGAGTTGGATACCTGCTTCTTGCTGAACCATGATATAAGTCTGGTTCCTAAGAATTGGCACGTTCCACTGGTGCTTTTTCTATCAATCTTGCATCCTGCAAAGTCTGCATCTGTGTAGCCTGATAACTCAAAATTAGCATCCTTGGGATACCGTAGACCAACATTGATTGTGGACTTAAGGTATATGATTATCCTCTTAGCTGCTTCCTGGTGGGACTGCTTCGACTTTGGTCCACTGAAATGCCTCATTCATCTGCATCAAGGTGTAGGGATGTGCTCATTGGTACTCTTGCTGGTTTGGCTGAATCCATGCCAAATATTTTGATTAAATCCCTTGTATATTTAGCTTGATTGATGAAGATTCCTTTGTCCATTTGCTCGACTTCCAAACCAAGGAAGAAGTTTAGCTTTCCCATCATACTCATCTCAAATTCTCCTTGCATGAGACTTGAGAATTTTCACATAGCTCCGGATTGGTTGAGCCAAATATGATGTCATCCACATATATTTGAACTAGTAATATGTGGTCTTCATGTTCCACTCTGAATAGGGTCTTGTCCACCTTTCCTTTGCTGAATCCATTCTTCTCCAAAAACACAGATAATGTTTCATACCATGCTCTTGGTGCCTGCTTGAGTCCATATAGAGCCTTTAGAAGCTTGTATACTTTGTCTCTTTGACAAATCCAGGGGGTTGCTCCACATAGACTTCTTCTTCTAGTATTCCATTGAGAAAAGCACTTTTTCCATCCATTTGGTAGACATCGAAATCCTTGTATGCTGCATATGCAAGGAATAGTCTAATAGCTTTCAATTTTGTAATAGGTGCATATGTTTCATCAAAATCTATTCCTTCACATTGTGCATATCCTTTTGCTACTAGTCTGGCTTTATGTAACACCCCAGACTAGGCGGATATTACAGTGCCGTGAATCCCCGACTGGGACCCACCAAGCAAATGAAAATGATGAATTAAATAATATAATTGTAGTACCGAACCACATTATATTACCAAGTACTCCGATGAGGAGTTTAAGTACAACACACCAGGACAAAACCGAATACTAGTATATTTTATATGGAGATAAAATACACCACCCTGAACAATTAAACATCTCAAACGGAATTTGCAGCGGAAAATACAAATGACGGAAATGACTGAAATGACTGAAACAAACGGAATGACTGGGGCCCCCTACTAGTATCACTGGGACTCCTCGCCGTCAACATGCTCTTCCCGTGCCTTTGCCTTGCCGTGACCTGAAAACAAAGATCCCCCAACGGGGTCAGTTACACAGAACAACAATCCTCAAGGGTTGAAATTACACAATCATGAATTAACTGAAGTTATGAAATATCCTTAGTTATGAATTACGCTGAAGAGGAGTATCATAGTACGCCCATAATGTTCTGTGCAAGTGTACAAGACGAATGACCGGACACACCCGTCCTTGTACCTAATTAGTCTCACGGAGGTAAGCGTTACCGTGTGCACGGTCCAATGTATCGGTGAACCCAAAACATGACCATCGTGTGCCCGACTAAAAATTCCACACAGCCACACCCGGCCACGCAATATGAACCCAGAAGGTCATATGAACGAGAATGACCACAATGAATACCAATGAATAATAATTCAACAAGGCCAAGATGACTCACCGAGATGAAAATAATAGTGACTTGATTGATAACACAATGAAGTGATTTGGAACCGTCGTTCCTCGTGAATGAAATGATTATTCGATAATTACATGTCTCAATATGATTAATACCATGATGAATGAGTTATGATTATGAGCAATCAACAACAAAAGGAATGAGTATCCTTTTAACCGAGTAAGAGTTAACTTACACAATACCGATGACAATGTCTTTCCACGAACAACGTCCTAATCGAGATACCGGTTGCTCGAACAACCTTGAATAGCAATAATTACCAACAACCGATCAATACACGTATCAAGCAACAAAACACGACCAACCCAAAAGTCGATACAACGATAATCAAACTCATAGGGGCATTCTAACGAATACGTAACCAATCACACAACTTCGGAAATATCCAATCCCGAATTTATCGAAACCAACACCAAAATGAGTATTTCGAACTAACAAAACACTTCAATGATATCAATATTCCAATAGGAATCCACAATTCAAGATTACAACCACATCAATCGGAAAATCCCCAATTAACCGAAGTCAACCCCAAGGGTTCTTGAAATAATTCCCAAAATAGCCATCAAATCCGTAGGAATATATTTATCCAAGGTAGATAATCAATATCTAACATATTCCAATGATAATCCAAGCTTACACGAAGAAATCGGAAGGAAAAACCCAAAAATCCGAAATTCTAGATCCAAGAGATTAATACCTTAGATTCGATGAGATGAGGATGTTGAAATGATGATTAATCCAAAAGATAAGCTTGAAGTTGATGTTTGATGATTACTCCCCGAAGAACACTCTCCAAATCGCCCGGAATCGCCTGAAACCGCCGAAGAAACGAAGAGAAATGATAAATGACGGATTAAGGGCTGAACTGTCCTATTTATAGCAATCCCAGTTTAGCGCGCGCTAGCCCCAGCTCTTAGCGTGCGCTAACGGGTGTTTTGGGTAGTCCAGTACCCACTGTCCGAACACGGTAGCGTGCGCTATGTACCTTTTGTAGCGTGCGCTACAACCATACCATTAGCGTGCGTTAATACCCATGGTTAGCGTGCGCTAACGAATTATTAGATGCCCAGTACTGGAATGCAGAAACCGTCTGTCCTCTGATCTGACCTCGGTAGCGTGCGCTACAACCAATATTTAGCGTGCGCTACTACACCGTTTGCGTACGCTAAAAATCACTCATAGCGTGCGCTATGAATTAATCCAGTGCAGTCCAGTAGCCACTGGACTCAACCTGATCCGTCCTTAGCGCGCGTTACAGCAATTATTAGCGTGCGCTACTACAACCCACTACCGCGCGCTACTTACCACTCGTAGCGTGCGCTACTTAGAACTCACCTGCAGTCCAGTACCTTCTGGACTGCAGCCATGGTAACATTAGCGTGCGCTAATGCTGAGTGGTAGCGTGCGCTACCTGTACTCAATTAACGTGCGCTAGAAAGAGTACGTAGCGTGCGCTACTCCTCACGCACAGCCCACAATGAAAAATGACAAAGATGATAAACACGGCACGGAACTCCAATTATATTAGTGATGAACGACGATTGATACACGATACAATTACTCTGAACGGTGAATACCATGATTGAATATGAGTGACAAATGATCATTAATGAGTGAAATTACTGAATGATAAATACTGAATGATAATTACTGAATTACAACCGGGTATTACATACACCCCCCCTTAAAAGAGTTTCGTCCCCGAAACTAAGGGTCAAACAACTCGGGATAACTCTCCCGCATACTATCCTCGGTTTCCCAAGTAGCCTCTTCGACTCCGTGCCTAGACCACTGAATCTTAACCAAAGGAATCGTCTTATTCCTCAACTGTTTGATTCGCCGCTCTAAAACTCATATAGGACGCTCCTCATATGAATGGTCGTCGGCGATCTCGATTTCGTCGAACTGAAGTATGTGACTCGGGTCGGCAACATACTTCCGCAACTGAGAGACGTGAAACACATTATGAATTCAGCTCAACGCCGGAGGTAAATCCAATCGGTAAGCTAACTCGCCTACTCGATCCAGAATCTCAAACGGTCCAATGAATCTCGGACTCAACTTACCCCTTTTCCCAAAACGAAAGATCCCACGACTCGGGGATACCTTGACCAACATGTGGTCACCTGCCTCAAACTCTAATGGTCGACGACGGTTATCTGCATATGATTTCTATCGACTCTGAGCGGTCAACAAACGACTCCTGATCAAAGCTACCTTCTCACGGGCGACTATAAGCATATCGGGCTCGGTGCCGATTGATTCTGATAGGTCATCCCAACACAAAGGAGATCAACAACGACGACCGTACAAGGCCTCGTAAGGTGCCATCTTGCCAACTATTATTATACGTGAATTCGATCAATGGTAGTTGGCCTTCCCAATCGTCTTTCCAATCGAGGACGCATGCCCTCAACATGTCCTCTAATGTCTGAATGGTTCTCTCTGATTGTCCGTCGGACTGAGGATGAAAAGCGGTACTGAGATTAAGCTGAGTTCCCATAGCGCGATGAACTGATTTCCAAAATGCGACACAAATCGTCTGTCACGATCGAAAACAATACTTTTAGGAGTACCGTGCAGTCTCACTATCTCTTTGATGAATAACTGGGCAAGTCTCTCGGGACCCCAAGTATCCTTAATCTCAAGAAAATGAGCTGATTTAGTTAAGCGGTCCACAATTACCCAGATCGTATTCATGCCACGACGACTCGTCGGCAAACTCGTGATGAAATCCATAGAAATGTCTTCCCACTTCCATTCTGGAATAGGGAGAGGTTTCAGCATACCCGCCGGTCGCTGATGTTCAATCTTAACTTGTTGACAGGTTAAGCATCTCGAAATAAATTCTGCAACTTCTCGCTTCATATTACTCCACGAGTAATTTTGTTTCAAGTCCTTGTACATCTTGCTGGACCCCGGATGAACAGAATGAGGGGTAGCACGAGCTTCTTTCAAAATTGAGTTTTTCAACTCGTCATTCGCCGGTACGCACAACCAATTCTTAAATCTCAAAAGTCCATCCTCATGGACCACGAATCCAGGGGCTTTCCCCTGAACAACATCCTCACGGATGCGTAACAATGATGGGTCCGAACCCTGATTCTCCCTGATTGCCTCCTCAAGTGAGATGAGATCTCCAACATACAAAGCTGTCCCTGAACTCGCTGAAGCCAGACCTCGATCTCGGGTCTAAGGAATTCCTACTGAAGCTCCTTCTGAACTGTTAAACGAGCAAGCATCTACTCCTGAACGGACTTATGACTCAAGGCGTCGGCGACAACGTTCGCCTTGCCCGGGTGGTAAAGGATCTCAATATCATAATCTTTGATTAATTCCAACCACCGTCTCTGTCGCATATTTAACTCCTGAGTAAATATATACTTTAAACTCTTATGATCGGTGAATATCTGACAGGTAACGCCATAAAGATAATGACGCCAAATCTTCAAAGCGAACACCACGGCTGCTAGCTCCAGGTCATGTGTCGGATAATTAACCTCGTAAGGTCTCAACTGCTGTGAAGCATAGGCAATAACCTTTCCATTCTGCATGAGCACACATCCGAGACCCTGTCCGGACGCATCACTATAAACCACAAATCCTTCCGTCCCCTGCGGCAAGGAAAGTACAGGTGCTGACATTAACCGGCTCTTGAGTTCCTCAAAACTCCGTTGACACGTGTCAGACCACGTGTATTTCTTATCCTTCCGTAAAAGGCTCGTCAAGGGTTGAGCGATTTTAGAAAATCCCTCCACAAATCGCCGATAATAACCTGCTAATCCGAGGAACCTTCGGATTTCCTTAACATTCTTTGGAGGTAGCCAATCTTGAATAGCCTCCGTCTTCTGAGGATTGACACGAACTCCGTCTGAAGAAATTACGTGTCCGAGAAACGTCACTTCGGACATCCAGAACTCACATTTGGAAAACTTCCCATAAAGTTGTTCTCATCTCAACACGTCGAGCACTTGATGAAGGTGAAACTCGTGTTCCTCTCGGTCACGAGAATAAATCAAAATGTCATCGATGAAGATAACAACAAACTGATCCAAAAAGTCGATGAAAACCTGATTCATTATCTCCAAGAATACTGCAGGTGCATTAGTCAATCCAAACGGCATAACCACAAACTCATAATGACCATAGCGTGATCGAAACGCCGTCCTCGCGATATCCGACTCTCGAATCCGCAACTGATGATATCCAGATCTTAAGTCGATCTTGGAAAATACTGAAGCTCCCTGAAGTTGATCTAAGAGATCATCAATACGGGGTAAGGGATACTTATTCTTGATTGTCACCCTGTTCAACTCCCGATAATCGATGCACAAGCGAAAAGAACCATCCTTTTTCTTGAAAAATAACACTAGTGCTCCCCACGGGGACGCACTCGGTCGAATATAACCTTTCTCGAACAACTCCTCAAGTTGGTTCTTTAATTCTTGCATTTCGGTCGGGGCTATCCGGTACGGTGCCTTCGATATCGGGGACGTACCAGGCTCCAACTCAATCGTGAATTCCACATCCCTCGGTGGAGGCAAACCAGGTAACTCGTCTGGAAAAACATCGGCATATTCCCTCACTACCGGAATGTCCGTCAACATTACTGATGATTTCTTGGTTTTGGTCATATAGCACCAATAAACAACACACCTCTGATTGAGTAATCTCACTGCTTTCATCAAATTAATGACCTTACCAGAACAGCCGGGATTACCTCCCTGAAACACACATTCAACCCCATCGTCTGAAGTGATAGTGATCATACGGACACTAATGATGGCATCATGACAATCCATCCAATCAATACCCAAGATGACGTCGTCCCTCGGCAAATCTACTACGATTAGGTCCGCTGGCCATACACGACCATGAAACTGAATCGGACAATTCTGAATCTCACGATTACCGATAATTCGTCTACCATCAGGTAGGCCAATGACATAAGGCTCACAACTAGTAGCACTACCCAGACGTAGTCTACTCAAACGTGACTCGGAAATGAATGAATGCGATGCACCAGTATCAAAAAGGGTACACACAGGTTGAGATAGAATATCGAGTGTACCTGAGATCATTCGGGCCTCTGGATCATCGGTCTTCTTCATCTCATAAATCCGGGGCTTGCTAGTCCCGGCACCGGACGCTCCCGTCTGCTGGCTATAGGCTCCACCTTTAGTCGCTCCTGTCGTTTTAAACGACGCTGATTGAGTGGCCTGATTCTGAACGGCTGACTGCTTAGGGGCCTGGGATGACGTCTGAGTAGGTTTGGAGTCCCTACGGCAAAAACGGGCCTTATGCCCAGCAATCCCACAATTATAACACGTGATAGTCTATCTTGGTCACTTGGTACTGAGATGACCGAGATCCCCACAGTTAAAACAGGTGATGGTCGAACTGGCCGCTCGAGACTGAGATTCCGCAGGTTTAGACGACACAGGAGGTCGCTTAGAAAAAGCAGAGCCCGCACGGGGTTTCTTGAAGGTTGTCTGACCGCCTTCAGACTGATTATGATTCTTCGATTTCTTGCTAGCAGACGAAGGTTGCTGCTTAGCAATCTCTTTAGCAGTAAGCTCATAGGTAAGAGCTTTCTCAATGAATGCAGCCAACGTGGTGCAATTATGATTAAGCAACTGTAGTCTCATACGGGGTTTCAGCCTCTTGGTGAAATACTTAATCTTATCTGCCTCAGAATGAATGATAGAACGGAAGAAGTTCCTGAAATTTCTCGGCAATGGCGAGAACATCCTCGTCTGTTGAGGGGTCGGGGGTGAGTAATTCTGACAGTTTGGCCTCTCTGAGCTGGGCCGGATAATACCTCTCCATCATGAGAGTTTTGAACCGATCCCAAGTACATGATCCTTCGGTGGGCTTCAATGACAACCACCAAGAGTGTGCGCTCTTACCCAGGTAGTAAGCCGCAACAGAAACTTTGTGTCCTTCGGGACACTCTACCATAGCAAACAACTTCTCGAAATGCTCGAGCCAATGAATGATATCTGCCGGCTCAGACGAGCCCTCAAAAGTAGGTGGCCTCTGGCGAGAGATGTCGCCGATGATATTGCTCACATTCCTCTCTTGCCTCTGAGGTGGCGGCGGAGGAGCCTGTTGATTTTGATTGACGGAGTTATGCATCGTCTCCATCAGCTGTGCCATCTGGGTCATTTGGGCCATCATGCCCTGCATAAAAGCGAGTGGGTCAACCCGGACACCTTCTGACTGAGCCGTGTCCCGGGTACGACTCCCCGTTAGTGAATGATCGCGTCCAGGTGAATGAGTGGCAGCATCGCTGCTCGATGAATTAGCATTATTTCTCGGGATTCGGCCCGCTCCACGGCCTCGTCCTCCACGTCCTCTTCTTGCTCTCTCCATACTAAAGTAGGAAAGTCACATGATGATTATATTTCCCGCATGAATATTACGTTATGATTATGACATGAGATGATGAAAATGAGCATACGCGCTCTAACACAGTGATTACATGAATGATTAACTGACGTGACATGATTATCTCATGAAATTACTGAAATGATTATCTTGAACAAGTTAACATGATTAATGATTCGATCTTCCTGATCAACAACTGAACAATGAAATGAATTGAGTTATTAACGAGTCAACATGACCGTCCTGGTCAAATGAAAATGATGGTTGAGGATTGTTAACTGATGAATTATGAATGAATGATTCTTGCCAGGAATTATACCATGGCGTTAGAAATCTTACAGTTCTTGGTCTGATTGGCTCGGCATTTGCACAGGTCACACGTGACGCGAAAGTCCAATGATACTAGTCCGATGACGATGATTTCAAATGAGACATGACTTGGAGGGTAGTATTCAAAACCACGCTCCGATACCAACTCTGTAACACCCCAGACTAGGCGGATATTACAGTGCCGTGAATCCCCGACTGGGACCCACCAGGCAAATGAAAATGATGAATTAAATAATATAATTGTAGTACCGAACCACATTATATTACCAAGTACTCCGATGAGGAGTTTAAGTACAACACACCAGGACAAAACCGAATACTAGTATATTTTATATGGAGATAAAATACACCACCGAACAATTAAACATCTCAAACGGAATTTGCAAAGGAAAATACAAATGACGGAAATGATCAAATGATCAAACAAACGGAATGACTGGGGCCCCTACTAGTATCACTGGGACTCTCGCCGTCAACATGCTCTTCCCGTGCCTTTGCCTTGCCGTGACTAAACAAAGATCCCCAACGGGCCGCCATACGTAACAACAATCCTCAAGGGTTGAAATTACACAATCATGAATTAACTGAAGTTATGAAATATCCTTAGTTATGAATTACGCTGAAGAGGAGTATCATAGTACGCCCGCAATGTTCTGTGCAAGTGTACAAGACGAATGAACGGACACACCCGTCCTTGTACCTAATTAGTCTCACGGAGGTAAGCGTTACCGTGTGCACGGTCCAATGTATCGGTGAACCCAAAACATGACCATCGTGTGCCCGACTAAAAATTCCACACAGCCACACCCGGCCATGCAATATGAACCCAGAAGGTCATATGAACGAGAATGACCACAATGAATACCAATGAATAATAATTCAACAATGCCAAGATGACTCACCGAGATGAAAATAATAGTGACTTGATTGATAACCCAATGAAGTGATTTGGAACCGTCGTTCCTCGTGAATGAAATGATTATTCGATAATTACAAGTCTCAATATGATTAATACCATGATGAATGAGTTATGATTATGAGCAATCAACAACAAAAGGAATGAGTATCCTTTTAACCGAGTAAGAGTTAACTTACACAATACCGATGACAATGTCCTTCCACGAACAACGTCCTAATCGAGATACCGGTCGCTCGAACAACCTTGAATAGCAATAATTACCAACAACCGATCAATACACGTATCAAGCAAGAAAAAACGACCAACCCAAAAGTCGATACAACGATAATCAAACTCATAGGGGCATTCTAACGAATACGTAACCAATCACACAACTTCGGAAATATCCAATCCCGAACTTATCGAAACCAACACCAAAATGAGTATTTCGAACTAACAAAACACTTCAATGATATCAATAATCCAATAGGAATCCACAATTCAAGATTACAACCACATCAATCGGAAAATCCCCAATTAACCGAAGTCAACCCCAAGGGTTCTTGAAATAAAATAGCCATTAAATCCATAGGAATATATTTATCCAAGGTAGATAATCGATATCTAACATATTCCAATGATAATCCAAGCTTACACGAAGAAATCAGAAGGAAAAACCCAAAAATCCGAAATTCTAGATCGAAGAGATTAATACCTTAGATTCGATGAGATGAGGATGTTGAAATGATGATTAATCCAAAAGATAAGCTTGAAGATGATGTTTGATGATTACTCCCCGAAGAACACTCTCCAAATCGCCCGGAATCGCCCGAAACCACCGAAGAAACGAAGAGAAATGATAAATGACGGATCAAGGGCTGAATTGTCCTATTTATAGCAATCCCAGTTTAGCACGTGCTAGCCCCAGCTCTTAGCGTGCGCTAACGGGTGTTTTGGGTAGTCCAGTACCCACTGTCCGAACACGGTAGCGTGCGCTACGTACCTTTTGTAGCGTGCGCTACAACCATACCATTAGCGTGCGTTAATACCCATGGTTAGCGTGCGCTAACGAATTATTAGATGCCAGTACTGGAATCCAGAAACTGTCTGTCCTCTGATCTGACCTCGGTAGCGTGCGCTACAACCAATATTTAGCGTGCGCTACTACACCGTTTGCGTACGCTAAAAATCACTCATAGCGTGCACTATGAATTAATCTAGTGCAGTCCAGTAGCCACTGGACTCAACCTGATCCGTTCTTAGCGCGCGTTACAGCAATTATTAGCGTGCGCTACTACAACCCACTAGCGCGCGCTACTTACCACTCGTAGCGTGCACTACTTAGAACTCACCTGCAGTCCAGTACCTTCTGGACTGCAGCCAGGGTAACATTAGCGTGCGCTAATGCTGAGTGGTAGCGTGCGCTACCTGTACTCAATTAGCGTGCGCTAGAAAGAGTACGTAGCGTGCGCTACTCCTCACGCACAGCCCACAATGAAAAATGACAAAGATGATAAACACGGCACGGAACTCCAATTATATTAGTGATGAACGACGATTGATACACGATACAATTACTCTGAACGGTGAATACCATGATTGAATATGAGTGACAAATGATCATTAATGAGTGAAATTACTGAATGATAAATACTGAATGATAATTACTGAATTACAACCGTGTATTACACTTTATTCCTAACAACATATCCATCTTCATCATATTTGTTTTTGTACACCCATTTGGTGGCTATGACTTTCTTGTGATCTGGTCTGTCTGCTAGTTCCCAAACATTGTTTCTTTCTATCTGGTTGAACTCTTCTTGCATTGCAATTATCCATGAGTAGTCCTCTAGTGCTTGATCTGTTGTCTTGGGTTCCATTTGTGACATGAAACATGATAACATAGCCATTCCTGCAGGTTCTGTGGATTGTCTGGTTCTAACTCCATCAGTTAGGTTTCCAATGATTTGTTGAATAGGATGATCTGTGAGCCATTTGGGGATATCGTCTTCAGGTTTGTTCCCCCTGTTGAGCTGCTTTGTTGGACTTCATCTCTCACTGCATCTGCTTGCTTCTGGACTTCTTGATCTGCATCTAGATCAGCTATGGTCTTGTCATCTGCAGATGGGGGTCCTGTCTGCTCTGCAAAAATGTCTTTGTCAGTTACAGTTAGGTCTCCATCAGCTGCAGTTGGATCAGGTAGGTTTTGGAATCCTATCTGATATGTAGTTAAGTCTCCAGGCTGATCTGTAGTTGGTTCTTTAGGCTGATCTGCAGGAGAGTCCATCATTCCTGTGTCATGAATGATAACTTCTTCTAGGGTGGTGGATTTGAGCTTTTTCTCAATCGATTCCACCTGTTTCCTGTACTCAACAGTCGTCTCATCAAACACAACATGAGGTGTTTCTTCCACAACTAATGTTCTTTTGTTAAATACTCTGTATGCCTTGCTTATTTGTGAGTATCCCATAAATAGACCATCATCAGTTTTAGCATCAAAGGCATTCAGTTCGGTTTGACCATTGTTGTGGATGAAACACTTACAACCAAATGTATGAAAATATGCAATAGTTGGTGTTCTGCTATTCCAAACCTCATAGGGAGTTTTGCCATATCTCCCTACTATCATACTCCTGTTCTGAGTATGGCATGCTGTGTTGACATCTTTAGCCCAGAACCTCTTTGGCAGGTCAGCTTCAACAATCATTGACCTGGCAGCTTCCTTCAAGGTTCGGTTTCTTCTTTCCGCAACACCATTTTGCTGTGGTGTTCTTACGGCAGATACTTCATGCTGGATTCCATTCTGATCCCTATACTCAGTGATTGCCTTGTTGAGAAACTCTCATTCTCTATCTGATCTGATCTTGATGATGGAGAGAGATTTCTCATTCTGAATCCTCCTTATCAGCTCAGGTAACTTTGTTAGTGTTTCACTCTTTTTATAGAAAAAAAAAACCCATGTGAATCTTGAGTAGTCATCTACTACTAATAGGGCATGATTCCTTCCACTCAATGTCTTTGGCTTGATGGGGCCAAAGAGATCCATATGAAGTAGATCTAGAACTCTGGTGGTGAGAGTGGTAGGCTGAACTAGTTTGAATGATGCTCTGGTCTTCTTTCCTTTCTGACATGCATCATAGAGAGCTTCTTTCTTTGAATACTTCTTCTGGGAGACCTCTGACCAGCTTTTGAGAGCTTATCTTGTTGATGACTTTAATGTTCAGGTGACATAATCTCTTGTGCCATAGCCATCCATTTTCAGCAATTGTATTAGATAGAAAACAGGTGTTTGGAGTGCCTGTATTCCAGTCTATAATGTAGACATCTCTTCTTCTGAAACCTTGTAGCTTCACTTCTCCAGATAGGATATAAATCACCATGCATTTCCAAATGGTGAAGACTACTAGATTCTTCTCATCACAGAATTGGCTTATGCTCAATAGGTTGTATTTGAGCCCTTTAACATAATGTACTTTGGATATGGTTATATTTCCTCTGTGCAGCTCTCCAAATCATTTTGTCTGACCTTTAGAGCTATCTCTAAAGGTTACATCTGGACCTCTTTCTTTGATATAGTTTGAAAGCACCTTCTTATTCCCTGTCATGTGCCTTGAGCATCCAGAATCTACAAACCATTCTTCACCTCCTATTGTTGAACTTGAGGAGATGTGGTAGTAGTCCTTCCACCTTTTCTGCAATCAGACAAGCAGAGATTTAGGTACCCAAATTTGTTTGCATCCTTTGGGGTTAGTAGGCTTCCTCGAGAATTGATTTATCCTTGGATTGTAAAAGTTATGTTGTCTACCCTATAAAGTGTGTGCTGCCTAGGTCTATATCTTTGGTTAGGATTGTGTACTGGATATGCTTCATAAAATCTGTGGTGTGAGCCATTTCTAAATCTTGGCTGAGACTATTTGTTAAATCGTTGGGGTCTCCACACCTGTTAATTTTGGAAATTTGGATAACCTTGAGGTTTCCATTTGCCTCTGCCATCTTGAAATCTTTTTTTAGGGAGTCTTTGGTAATAGTTGGCATAATGTCTTGGCTGCTGCTTTTGCCTTGGCCATTGCCTAGTCTCCTGTCTAGGTAGCTACCTTGTGAACCTTGGCTGTCGCCTAAACTTTTGACTAGGTTGCTGCATATTTTGAAATACGGTTTTATATGTAGGCTCAGCAACTTGTACAATTGTGTCTCCATTGATAAAAATAGTTTTTGAACTAGAGGGAGTGTTGGGGTCATATTCAAGTCCTGATCTGGAATAAAGTGGCCTCTTGTTCATACACAACTCATCCAGGGTTACAGATGCCTTTAGGGATGTTATTTCCTTAGCTTGTGTATTACTTAGCTGTGTCAGTTTAGCAAACTCAGATTTGACATGAGCAAGTGCAGCTGATTTCTTACTATTTAAAACAATTAGCCTTTTAATCTCAGTTATAGTATTATCAGCCAAGTTTTTCAATTTGTTTTTAGCCTGTTTTTCAAATTTAGATTTGATTTTTGTTAACTCTAGGTTGAGTTTTTCAAAGTTATTTTTCAGCTGTCTATTCTCATCTTGTAGCGTGTTTTCTAGGCTGTCACAGTCAAGTGTTCAGATTTTAATTTTTCAAAGTGTTTGAGGAGCTGATTGAAAGATTCATGTAAGTCAATATCTTGAGACATGTCTGAGCTGTCATTATTTGAAATTGAGGGTTTAGATGTTACCTCTTCATCAGCTAGGTTGGCCTTATTGTCTTCATCATCATCAGAGAAGAATCCACTGCTAGATTATACTCTTTCTTGGTCTTTGATAAGTTTACCACTTATTTCTAGGATTTTATACTGGGTTTTTATCTCGTTTCGTGATTAATGTGCTCGTATTTGGCTTATTTATGATTAGTCGAGCCGTATTACGCGTTTGGGTTGGTTTTAGTGTGTTTGCAGGTTTTTAGAGCCAAAAGGACCCAAAACGAGACAAAGGACCAAGAGTCGAGTCACGGACGGAAAAGACGGAATTTTGCGAGAGACAGACCACCCTATCGGCCCAGCCTATCGGCCGATAGGTGTGCCCGAAAGGAATCCCTGCCCTGCCGAGTGAAGAGAATGACGAAGCAACTATCGGCCGATAGGCCAGGCCGAAAGGCTTCCCAGCGGACTCTCGTTTTTTGACGGATTTTGACTCTTTTAGATAGATTTTATTTCCTAGATTAGGGCTAATCGGGAATGTAACCCCCTTAGGCTATAAAAACACCCTTCTAGACCTAGTTTCAGCAGCTTTTATGATCTTGGATCATTCTTTTTCATTCTTTTCCATCTTTAGCAGATTTTTACATCTTCTTAGCAAGATTAATTTCTTTGAGGCAAGAACTTTTTGGAGGAGAATTATTATTGGTTTTCAGAGATTGAAGACTCGGAGTTCATCCATAAGGGTTGTAATCTCTCTTTTCATATTAATAATATGCATTCTTCATCAATTTCTTGTCTAATTTCAATTATGTCTGGCTAATTCCTTTGATTGATTCTAGGGTTAGTAAATTTAATTGATGATCACATGATATTCCTTTGATTACCTTTTGACCTTTCATCCTAGGCTTGTGTTCAAGTTGTGTTAAATCTCATGTTAGATTAAAGGGCCCTTAATCGATGCATGTTAGCTAGTTGATTTTGTCCGGAAGGAGTAATTGATTAGTGGAAATACTGGACACACAATATGATTTTATCTTGAGACCTAGCGGAGAAAGATAAATCATAGATAAATAAGTTGGTGCTTTTTAAGTGATTTTAATTCTTTGAGCCCTGGCGGGGAAAAGGGTTTAAATTAACTATCTTTCTAGGTTGCCTTGATCGGAATTCTAGATCGACTGAGTGATTATTTCTAGGATTGAATTAAAATTTGGGGAAAAGGAATCAAGTGAACGAATTGTGTGAACTCAATTAGATGATACTACCCTAGGATCAATTACCTTTCGACTTGTGATTTTATCTTGCTAATTTGCTTTATTTGCTTAATTTAGATTTTTCATCTTTTATTTAATTTTTGTTCTTCGATTTTTAAATTTAGATAATTAGAATCAAAACAATTTTTCAGATTCCTAAATAGCAGTCAAATTTTGAGTAGAGTTAATTTCTTTATTTTCGACACATCAATTCCCTTGGGTTCGACACCTTGGAATTACTCCGAGGTTTTACAAATTTTAAAATTGATCGGATTTGAAAACCATACTACGCGAAAACCAGCGATCAATTTTTGGCGCCGTTTCTTGGGGAATTGATAGAAAATTTAAGGGAATAATTCGAAAAAGAAGAGATTGTTACTTTAGGTAGTTTACTTTTATTATTAATATTCGATCTCGTTTCCTCACATCTTGTTTTCTTTTCCTTGTAGGCGGTGCATGATCACGAGATCCCAAGGAAAGAACTTATTTCCTTTGGACCCGGAAATCGAGAAGTCTTTGAGGAGGAAGAAGCAAGAAGCGAGAACCGAGACTATTACTATACCTTTCGTTGATACCATGGCCGGCATTGTTGACCAACCACGAGAACTCGCTCGTCCCGAGAAGATCCCTTTGAATGCCCGCTTTCGACCTAAGCTGGACGATTATCAAGAAGGAGGTTGGGGAAAGATTGATGCCAACAACTTCGAGCTTAAGCCGTCCCTCATTGCTACAGTGAAGTCTCAAACATACGGAGGGGGAGTTAATGAAGATCCAAACGCTCATCTTGAGTCGTTTTTGGACATATGTGCCACTATCAGGCAAAACGGAGTGCCTCCGGATGTCATTAAGCTCCGCCTATTCCGATTCTCCTTAGAAGACGATGCGCTAGATTGGTACAAGAGCCTAGATCGGAAGGAAATTGGTACTTGGAGAGAGATGACCCGGTTGTTCTTATCACAGTTCTATCCTCCCTCGAAGGTGCAAAAACAAATCAACGATATCTTGCAATTCGAGCAATATGAGGATGAATACTTATACGAGGCATGGATCCGATTTAAGAAGCTACTTCGCAAATGCCCGCAGCATGGAATTGACAAAGAGGAGATCTATATTCGGTTTTATCGGGGTTTGACGAGGAAGGCTAGAAGAGAGTTGGACTACTCATCGAAAGGGGGATTTCTGGCTAACGATTATGAAGAGGCCAAGAATCTCATTGAGCTAGCGGTCAACAATGATTACGAGGAGGTGACCGATAGGAAGATGACGAGAAGAAAGGTTCCATCCGGTGACGAGGACGCCTACGGTGATTTGAAGGCAAAATTTGAAAAACAGCAAAAAGAACTTGAGATGCTAAAAAAGAATACTTTGGGAGTCAATTCAGTTTATGAGGAGCTAAACGAGCCTATTGCAGTTAAGGAGGATGTGAACTACGTGCAAGGAGGAAACTTCCGGCAAGGGGGAAATTGGGGGAACTCTTATCCGAACAATCGAAACCACCCTAATTTCTCCTATGCCAATCCGAACAATGCTCTCCAGCCACCACCGGGATTTAACGTGAAAAATGGGGTTATTCAAGAGCCGATTGCTAAGACACCTATGGAAGAGATGCTGGAACGGATGGAGGCGAGCCAAAAAGATTTTATTTATAAAGTAGACAAGAGGTTCGGAGCTCTCGAGCATAGTGTGACATCTATTGGAAACTCGGTGATAGCCTTGACTAAGCAGATGTCGATGGTGGAGACCCAAATGAGTCAAATGGCGAACGCCTGCCGGATTTCATAAGCGGGGCATTTTCCGAGGACAGAGACCAACCCAAGACGCAACAATGCAACGCAATCGAGCTTCGGAGTGGAACGAGGTACGATAATCATGGGGCTGAAGTTGAGAAACCCGGAAACAAAGATGTATTAGAAACGGGAGCGTAAAACGAAAGAAGATGGAATACAAGAACCTATCGGCCTGGCTATCTAGAAAGGCCCAACCGATACCCATACAAAGATGCCGTGGTGAAGCCTATCGACCCACCTATCGGCCGAAAGGCTCTGGAAGTTCGAATATGAAAGATTTTGAGGAAAAGCTCCATTTCCACAGCGTTTGGCCAAGTCGAGATATGATGAAAAGCTTCAACAATTTATCGACATGTTTCAAAAGGAGAATATCAACATTCCACTTCTAGACGCTTTGAGAGACATGCCGGGTTACGTGAAATTCTTGAAAGACGCTGGCAAGCAAGAGGAAGTTGAGGAAGTTTGAAACAATAAATATGACAGAGGAGTGTAGCGCTATCATTCAAAACAAGCTCCCACTCAAGCGAATGATACGGGACGTTTTACTTTGACATGCATGATTGGCGACCAAACGTTCCGTAATGGGTTGTGTGATCTCGGGGCAAGCATAAATCTTATGCCTCTATCCATCTTTAAGAGGTTGAAGATTGGGGAGATGAAGCCGACTACCATTTCTCTACTCATGGCGGACCGGTCGATCACTTATCCGAGGGGAATTGTGGAGGATGTGCTCGTTAGAGTCCAACACTTGGTCTTCCCGGCCGATTTCGTAGTTCTTGATATGCCCGAGGATGAAAATCAACCATTGATCTTTGGGAGACCGTTTCTAGCAATGGGGAGAGCACTTATAGACGTCCAGGAGGGTGATCTTACTTTCCGGGTTAATGATCAAAATCTGAAAATTTCCATCTATGACGCGATGAAGAAGCCCGACGATGCGCCCGAGGAATGTTTTGAAATTGAGTCTATTATGCCGCCCCCGACCGACTTGTTGGAGCATTGTATTTCACACTCCATTTACTCACATTCTGAGGTTGATGAAATTTCCGAGGATTTGCCGGAGTATGTTCGAATGTTGGAGGCGAACGAGTCTCGACTTAATGAGAGGAGCGTATGCTATCTTGATATCAACAAACCCGTTCAAGGGGGAGTTGTCACTGAAGATCCGGGTTGAATGAGGTATCGTCTAGATAAAGACGTTAAACGTAGCACTTGTTGGGAGGTAACCCAACGTATGTATATTAGTTCGTTTTATTCGTTTATTTTCGATTTTTCGTTTGCGTGATTTTTGTAGTTTCTAGTTTCGTAGTAGCTTTGCTAGTTTTTGTTAAGTTCTAATCCATGCACGCCGAGTTTTGAATACTTGCAGGTCTTTAATCGCCATATCCTAGCAAAAACGGGACCAATTATGCGAAAGAGAAAAAGCTGGAAATTTTTTTGAGACAGAAGATCCTATCGGGCGAGCATATCGGCCGAAAGGCCCGGCCGATAGGCTGAGGAAAATAAGAAAAATATATATGTTACAAGCGGTGGTCGACGGAATTCCACATCGACCGATATCCCGCCCGATATGAGCATGGTTAGAGACAGAAGTTCCTATCGGCCGAGCCTATCGGCCGAAAGGCCCGGCCGATAGGACATACCCGGCCAAGATACACTACGAGCTCGCTGACAAACCCGCCATTTCAGCCACAGTGATCAGGTACTCCATTAACAAAGCCACTCCTTTCTCTTTTCAAACTTATTCCTCCTTTGGGATGCGAAATAAGTTTGGGGGGAGGGAGAAGTGCGGCTTTGTTAATTTCTTTACGTGTGAGTACCTTGTTTGCCTTGTATCTTCATTTGCTTGTGTTGGTGCCCGTTGTTTTTATTTGTGCTTATCATATTGGTGTTGCGTGGTTTTGGCTTTTTGTTGCTTAGTTTTTAGATTTTTTTTTATGTTCATTTTCGTTTGGTGTGTTTGCTAGTTTCTATTTTCTATTTTTTTTAGGTCGTAGTAGTTTTTTTTGATTTCGTGTTTGCTTTTATTTGCTTTTCGTTGTTTGCTTTAGATAGCCTTGCTTGTCTTTAGTTTTTCCTTTTTAGTGAATTTTTCGTGCTTCTAATTGTGTGATACCGATGTTACAACACTGTTTTTCTCTCTGAAGAAACGATCGAGTTTTAGTCGAGTTGTAGTTAGTAATTTCTGTTTTGCATAGTATTCATTTAGGTCCAAAATTTTTCGTGATTGTAGAGGTCTTGGCAGATAAGAGACGATACATACTTGTTTTAAAATCACCGTCAATACGTTTGGTTACATCTTCCGGATAGTGAGTCGTACTGTTTCGTCAGTCGTGTTGGCACTTAGATAGAGTTTAGAGTCGGTCAGTTTTTCCCAAAAATTGAGATAATGTTGTTCTATGAAGGGAAGTCTAGTAACCGGGGGCATTCGCGTGACCCGTTGTTTACCCTCGCGTAAAACGACGACTCTGATTAGACTAGTGATTTAGATATTTCACATGTGCCAATGATAGGGAACTTAGTAACCGGGGGTATTCGCGTGACCCGCTGTTTACTCTCGCGTAAAACGGCGACCTTGATTCGGACATGCGGAAATTATATATTCGAGTTGTTTCTCCGCTGTAGACGGGAACTTAGTAACTAGAAGCATCCATGTGCCCCATGAGTGTCTTTTACGTCAAACGGTTTCCTAATACATGAGAATGGAAGTTCCACCCTAGGATTACCCCGATGAAACATCCCGAGATCCTAACCTAGTGGTCAACTCGAATCAAATTTTTGAGCATATATATAAGGGAATACTGACCGAGGTTTATTTGTTATGAAACTCGTGAAAATTGTGCCACTAGACTGTGTAACGGGACGAACTAGCTTGTTTATTTTAGCCTTTCATATTGATTTCGATTTGACTCATGTTTTGTTAATCTTTGAGCTGGATTTTCTTCATGAACGAATAATTAGGACTGAACTTGACTACTTTGCGGAATCATTATTCTGAGTGCAGCTCGCTTTTACGACAATCGGATTATTAGGAGAAAATTACAGGATAGTATTGATTAGGTTGAACACTATGAGTTGCACGATGATTCACGACTTTCTTTTTCTTTTCTTTTTGTTGTTCGGGACGAACAAGGCTTAAGTTTGGGGGGGTTTGATAAGTGGTAATTTTACCACTTATTTCTAGGATTTTATACCGGGTTTTTATCTCGTTCGTGATTAATGTGCTCGTATTTGGCTTATTTATGATTAGTCGAGCCGTATTACGCGTTTGGGTTGGTTTTAGTGTGTTTGCGGGTTTTAGAGCCAAAAGGACCCAAAACGAGACAAAGGACCAAGAGTCGAGTCACGGACGGAAAAGACGGAATTTTGCGAGAGACAGACCACCTATCGGCCCACTCTATCGGCCGATAGGTGTGCCGAAAGGAATCCACGCCGCCGAGTGAAGAGAATGACGAAGCAACTATCGGCCGATAGGCCAGCCGAAAGGCTTCCCAAATGACTCTCGTTTTTGACGGATTTTGACTCTTTTAGATAGATTTTATTTCCTAGATTAGGGCTAATCGAATGTAACCCCTTAGGCTATAAAAACACCCTTCTAGACCTAGTTTCAGTGACTTTTATGATCTTGGATCATTCTTTTCATTCTTTTCCATCTTTAGCATTTTTACATCTTCTTAGCAAGATTAATTTCTTTGAGGCAAGAACTTTTGGAGGAGAATTATTATTGGTTTTCGAGAGATTGAAGACTCGGAGTTCATCCATAAGGGTTGTAATCTCTTTTCATATTAATAATATGCATTCTTCATCAATTTCTTGTCTAATTTCAATTATGTCTGGCTAATTCCTTTGATTGATTCTAGGGTTAGTAAATTTAATTGATGATCACATGATATTCCTTTGATTACCTTTTGACCTTTCATCCTAGGCTTGTGTTCAAGTTGTGTTAAATCTCATGTTAGATTAAAGGGCCCTTAATCGATGCATGTTAGCTAGTTGATTTTGTCCGGAAGGAGTAATTGATTAGTGGAAATACTTGACACACAATATGATTTTATCTTGAGACCTAGCGGAGAAAGATAAATCATAGATAAATAAGTTGGTGCTTTTTAAGTGATTTTAATTCTTTGAGCCCTGGCGGGGAAAAGGGTTTAAATTAACTATCTTTCTAGGTTGCCTTGATCGGAATTCTAGATCGACTGAGTGATTATTTCTAGGATTGAATTAAAATTTGGGGAAAAGGAATCAAGTGAACGAATTGTGTGAACTCAATTAGATGATACTACCCTAGGATCAATTACCTTTCGACTTGTGATTTTATCTTGCTAATTTGCTTGATTTGCTTAATTTAGATTTTTCATCTTTTATTTAATTTTTGTTCTTCGATTTTTAAATTTAGATAATTAGAATCAAAACAATTTTTCAGATTCCTAAATAGCAGTCAAATTTTGAGTAGAGTTAATTTCTTTATTTTCGACACATCAATTCCCTTGGGTTCGACACCTTGGAATTACTCCGAAGTTTTAAAAATTTTAAAATTGATCGGATTTGAAAACCATACTACGCGAAAACCAGCGATCAGTCTTCTCCAATGAAAGATTTTCTTTTGTCCTCTTTTCTACCCACTTATTTCTTGCCTTCATCCTTCGTAAGATTTGGACATTCAAACTGGATGTGTCCGGTTTTGTGGTAGTTGTAGCACTCCACCTTCCAGTTGCCAGCCTTTTGGTTCCTCTTTGGATTGTCTTTGTAATTCTTCTTGCATTTGGAATAGTTCTTCCAGAAATTACTAAACCTCTGCATGATGAAAGCAATTTCTTCTTCAAAATTCAGAGGACTGGGGGGACTGGCTTCAGCTAAGCTCTTTGCATATGATTCTGCTGCAAATGCTATTCCTTTTCAGCTGGTTCATTAGATGATGAACATGGCAGCTCGAACTCATATGCTTTTAGATCAGAAAATAGTTCCTGGATCTTTATTTTGTTGAGATCCTTAGATTTTCTCATGGCCACGACCTTCATGCTCTATTCAGGGTTCAGAGATCCTGAAACTTTTAGGGCCATCTCCCTGTTGCCATATGTCTTTCCATGGGAGTTTATTTCATTTATGATCTTAGTGAATCTTGTGTCTACTTGGTCAATTGATTCACCATTCTTCATCTTGAAGTTATCAAACTTTTGAGTAGCAATTGACAACTTATTTTCCTTTATCAGCTCGGTTCCCTCACACATTACAACTAATGTGTCCCAAATTTCTTTGGCATTTTTGCAAGTCTTGATCTTGACCATGGTTGATTTGTCAAGAGTCTGGTACAACATATCTTTGGCCCGGTTGTCAAGATTGGCTAGCTTCCTTTCTTTAGGGGTCATCTCTGTCCTCTTCTTGGGAATCTTCTGTGGCTTCCCAGCAGCAATTTCTTCTGGCGTATTATCCTTCTCAAATATGAAGGGTCCTTTCTCAATGACATACCACATGTCATCATGAATGGATGATAGATGAGCCTGCATTCTTATTTTCCATAAGTCATATTCATCAACAGAGAATACAGGTAATCAAGAGTGCATGTGTTGCACGTGTTCCATTATATTGAGAGATTAAAATATATATTCAATATATGGATCTGGTTCTATAAAAATTGAACCAAACCTCTAATACCACTTGTAGGTCACATGTCGTCAGGAATAAGTCTAGTGGGGGGGGGGGGTGAAGAGACTTATTAAACTCTTTCCTGAATCTCAGGTGAGTTTCTCAGCTGTGATAAGTACAAATGACCTATGTCGTCTGCAGATAGATAATGCGGAAGACATAGCTGATGACGATACAGATAACTAATGTCGACTGCAGATAACTTTCTAATGGAACAGTAAATATGAATGCAACAGTTAATTATGATGTTTAAAGTAGAAAATCACACAAGCACTTATAGTGGTTTCAGAGGTGGGGTCCTGTTCCGGAATTGGTTTTGTAGATATTGGTACAGGAGGGACTGGTTCCTCCTGATGTCTCTCAGCTTCCTCCTGTTCCGGCAGAGGGACTGAATCTTCTTGCGGGATGGCGCGGGCTTCATCTTTGGGTTGGGTAGCGACAAGCTCGGATGCCTGTTGAGAAACTGATTGTTCCTCCTCGATAGGAGGGACTGATTCCTTGCTGTCGTGAACATTTTCTCGTTGTTGGGAAGGGGAATGGTGGTGACTTGATGTCCCTTCACCTTGTTGATGTTGTGTCCGGGAGAATTCTTGTTCGCTTGCGTCTTCACGACTCATCCTCAGACCAGCTTGTAAGGCATCATCGTCGTCATCTAAGTCATGGTCAGATGTTAGACTAATTGGAAGTGTTTCCACGGACTGAGATTTTCACTTCTTTCGAGCATCGGCTTTGTCCAAGAGATGGCTCGATATCAACTCCTTACAGCAAAGGCTGTCTCATTGGATCAAGATTTCAACATTTTGAGAGTCCTTCACTTCCAAAACAAAGCTTTCCTCTTTGCTCCATTCGCTTCAATTATACAAGGTGTTGTACGGAGCAAGCCTGTAAGATTTCCATTGGACAAAACGTTCGTATGCCTGCTCGATTTGCATAGAAAGTAAAGTTTTGTTAATGATATTGTCCGGGGAGGGGCTGCGTACAGTGCATGGGTCCACTGTATGCAAGGGTTCCACTAAAGGTGTGGGTTCCTGTATGGAATAGGGATCCCGTATAGGGGTTGGTACCCTGATGTGAGATGTATCCCTTACGGGTGTAGGTTCCCATACAGGAGATTTGGCTATTGGCTCCAAAGGGGCAGCCGACTCGCTGGAGTCTTTCAAGTTGGGAGATTGCTATATATCCATCCTTGCCGCCAATGGCTCGGGATCTACTATTTGCACAGTAGCAGCTATCTCTTCCACAGGGGTTGCGCCCTGGGGGTTTGATATAATGGGTTGGGCCGTTGAAGGAGCATCTTCGGAGATTTCTGTAATTACTATAGTTTTAACTTTTGTGAGCCTCCTTAGCTTTCTTTTCGTCTTCTCACCAGCAACGGGAGTCATGTCCCTTGGATCAGCGGAAAGGGGCATGTTTCGGACAAATGCTTGTTGAAGACAGAGGGCCTGGAGCTTCCGATATATTTGCGTGAAGTTATTCTCTTCGCTTCCTTGGCCTGCGGAACACCGCATTTTGTCAGAACATTGTTAAGAAATAGTCCAAAGGACTTTTTCTGAGAGACGAGTTTTGAAACTTCTTCTTGCAGCCTCTTGCGAACGATCTGGCACCAATTGACCTTCTCACAGGACATGATGGCGACCATCATCCGAAATCTTAGGTTGGTGCACATATCAAAAGCACCTGTTCGGTTTTCAATTACACGACAACATAAATCATGTAAGTAAATAAATGGAAGACAAAAACATTTCTTATGATAAGAAACATGGACATTCTCGTCCGATGCTGAACCAGTGAACAGTTGCCAATATTTGGTGGGGATTTATTGGGACCCAAAGGTCTCAAGTTCCTCCATGGATAGGCCATCAGCAGGGAGCTTATACAGGTTTTGAAGCAGCGCTTGGTCCACGCGGATATCTACTCCGCAGATGATAGTAGTGATGTCGTCGACATTTCCTTCCTGTTCAAGAGAAAAGAAACGGACAACAGCATTAAGGTAAAATTCCTCAACCATTTGAGCATCGTAGCGCTCAGGGATGTGACTTCCAAGGCGATAGAGGCCTTGTTTGCGAATCCTCGAAACGATCATCTCCATTGATTCAACATCGTCTCCTTCAGCATAAACTCGCTCAATAACCACGGATCTTGCAAAGATCCTTTCGTCAATGATGTTGGCGGTCTTTTTGAGAGACGGAGAGAAAGTCTGTGATGATGCCATCATAGTTTCTTGAATAAAAGAAGTAAGATTCAAAGAAAGTTGCAGTAAAATTTGCAGTAAACGGTAGGCTGTTTGCACAAAGACTCGTTTAATTGCAGAAAGCCTAAAGAGTCAAAGGAGGCATAAACAATCCTTTTATAGTTGGGCGGTAGGAAGATTTAGCGTTTTCAAAATACTGAACGGTCAGATTTAATGGATGGGAACCGTCGTTTTAAATGAACGATTAGGATGGACTGAGTGTAACAGGTATATCTTATCCATCCGATTTTAAATTGATACCGGGTCCCACATCTGTCGTTACAACTTCCCTTATTTTCCTAAAATGGCGGCTTGAAAATATTAAACAATTTGAAACATCGCGGCATTTGAAGTAAAATAGTCCAGATGTTGTGTAAAGCATTTAATGCACAAGACGTTTTTAAGAACAGGGCACGTGGACTAAAATTGGTTTTGAAATAAATAGAATATTAGAATTAATTAGAATATAAAATTAAATATTAATTTGAATTTCATAGTATGTGCTGTATCCGCGAAAATACAGCGTTCCCCCTTAAAAGGTACATACGAGATTCAATTTCATACAACAATTTTTGGATTACTGTTGTATGCATGGGTCACACTGTATTCCCCCTTAATTATTGCACACGTCAACTGTTGGATAATTCATGTCACTTTGTTCCTACAGTGCTATATGGAATGTCTGAGTGTACATGTAATTATCGGTGGATACTGTATTCGTGGGTCTTACAGCATTCCCCCTCAATTGTTGAGTGAAAGCATTAAAAACTTACAGGGAGTCAGGCTGTAGAAAACCCAATTCTTGTCGAAGCATACAGAATCTTGATGTGATGAGAGGTTTGGTAAAGATTTCGGCTAACTGGATATCTGTATGAAATTTCTCGATCCGAACATCTTTGTTCTCAACGTGATTCCTAATGAAGTGATGCTTCATATTGATGTGCTTTGTGCGCGAGTGCAATACAGGGTTGTGTGTTATCGCAATGGCACTCATGCTATCGCACATAATTGGTGTTTGCTTGGCTTCAATTCCATATTCTGACAGTTGTTGTTGCATCCAAAGGATCTGCATACAACAACTACCAACAGCATAGTATTCTGATTCTACCATGGAAAGCGAGTTTGCCAATTGCTTCTTACTGAACCAAGATACAAGTCTAGGTCCAAGATGATAAGTTCTGCTTGTACTCTTCCTATATAGCTTACAGCCTCCGAGATCCGAGTCGATGTAGCCAACTAAATCGAATCCGCCTTCTTTAGTATACCACAGTCCTACATCTACTGTTCCTTTGACATATTTCAGGATTCGTTTGGGTGTTATGAAATGTGATTCTTTAGGTGCTAATTGATATCGGGCACACACTCCTACAACAAACTGGATATCGGGCCTGCTAGCCGTTAGGTATAGGAGTTAGCTAATAAGCTTCCTGTAGAGTGATTGATCAACCGGCTTTACGGCTTCGTCAGCACTAATTTGCACGGAAGTCCTCATGGGGGTTGACGATGATTTGGAAGTGTTCATTCCAAACTTGTTGAGAAGCTCCTTGTTGTATTTTTCTTGGTTGATGAATATCCCTGTAGGCAACTGCTTTACCTGCAATCCTAGGAAATAACTAAGTTCTCCCATCATACTCATTTCAAATTTACTTTGCATGAGATGAGAGAACCTTTGACATAAATCAAGATTAGTTTTAACCAAATATAATATCATCTTCATATATTTGAACCATCAGGAGGTCATCACCTTCCTGTATTTTAAATAAGATCTTGTCCACAACACCTTTCTTGAGTCCATTATCGGTTAGATACAGGGACAGGGTCTCATACCATGCTCTAGGTGCTTGCTTAAGTCCATACAGCGCTTTCCTTAGCCTGTATACAAGGTCTCCGCCTTCTGTATTGACAAACCCTGGTGGTTGTTCAACATAGACTTCTTCGGCAAGGTCTACATTCAGGAATGCACTCTTGACGTCCATTCGGTAAACAATAAAGCTCTTATGGGCGGCAAAGGCTAAAAATATCTTGATGGCTTTTAGTCTGGCTATAGGGGCAAATGTTTCGTCGTAGTCTATGCCTTCTTCCTGTCTGTCGCCTTGTGAGACTAGACGAGATTTGTTTCTGATAATCAGTCCATTTCTATCCTTCTTGTTTCTAAATACCCATTTTGTTCCAATAACGGATTAATGCGTAGGTCTGGGTACTAGATACCATACATTACTCCTTTCGAATCCATTAAGTTCTTCTTCCATAGATGTAATCCAATGAGAATTGTCTAGAGCTTCTTTGGTGGAAACAGGTTCGGATTGGGCTAAGAATACAGCAATGGTGCACATGTTGAGTCTTTTAAGCTCGGATTGAGATTTCCATACAGGAAATGGAGATTTCTAAGATTCAGGTTCTTCTTGTGCACATAGTACATTTCCTTGTGTACTCTGTATTCTCCTATGGGTAGATACTCCAGCATCAATGTTTCCTATGATCAACTCCTATGGGTGATCTTTCAACCATCTTCGATCGGGTTCTAATTCGGCGTCCCGTACTGTATTTTGAGTCGTTGTAGTTTTGGCTTCAGCTTGTACAGCATCGGCTTCATCTACTTCAGTTCTTACAGATGCGGGGTTGATTTCAATGTCAACGACAGGCTCTATAAGAGTTGTAGGGTTATCAATGGTGAGTTGTTGGATATTCTGAGTAAGTTGTTCTATTCCTGTAGGATCATGATGAGGTTCGTCGAACACTAAATGTACTGATTCCTCAATTGTTAGCTTCCTTTTATTAAAGATCCTGTAAGCTTTGCTAACAGAGGAATATCCTACAAATATCCCTTCATCCGATTTCTCATGGAAGGTTCTAAGTTTATCTTTCCCGTTGTTCAAAACTTAACATCTGCATCCAAAAATGTGAAAGTACAAAACTAATGGATTTTTGTTGTTCCATACCTCGTAAGCTGTTTTGTTGTGGTGCTTGTTGATGATACATCGGTTTTGTGTATAACACGCTGTATTGGTGGATTCGCCCCAGAAACGCTGTGGCAACTTGCTAGCGGCAATCATGGTCCTAGTTGCTTCTTTTAGTGTCCTGTTCTTTCGTTCGGCAACACCATTTTGTTGAGGTGTATGGGCAGCTGAGTATTCGTGCTGTATCACATTTTCCGAACAGTATTGCTCTATAAAGTGGTTAGTGAATTCTGTACCTCTGTCGGAACGAATGGACACGATACGCAACCCTTTCTCATTTTGAAGCTTTCTCAAGTGCTCGGGCAACTTTGATGTTGTTTCCTTCTTCTTTCTTAGGAATATTGTCCAAACATACCTGGAAAAATCATCAACAATAACGAGACAGTATTTCTTTCCTCCCAAACTTACCGGGTCTACAGGACCGTATAGATCCATGTGTAGCATTTCCAAAACTCTGCGAGTGAAAAGGTTGGATTTGCTCTTCAGAGTGGTCTTGATTTGCTTGCCTTTCTGAAGGGTTCACAGACGCTGTCTTTTTGGAATGATACATTGGTCAATCCTCTAACCATTACCTGTCTGGAGAGTTTGTTGATTGTCTTGAAGTTGACGTGTGACATCCTCTTGTGCCATAACCAGCTTATATCTGCAGTGCCTTTGGCAACAAAATAAGGAATTGTGGAGCTCATAGGCATCCAGTCAGCAATATACATATTACCTGATCTGTTTCCTGTGAGCACAACTTCTTTGGTCAGGATGTTCTTACAGTAATCTATATAGAATTTCACGGAGAACTGTTTGTCACAGAACTGGCTAATACTAAGTAGATTGTACTGTAAGCCTTCAACATAAGCTACATCGGTGACTTTGAATTTTCCTACAACCAGGGTTCCCTTCCCTCTTGTTGTTCTTTAGATTTATCACCGAAACGCACTTTTGGACCGCGACCTTCTACGTAATCTGGCAGCTTGCTTTTGTCTCCTGTCATGTGCCGAGAACATCCGCCGTCGAAGTACAAGATGTCCTTCTCTAAGATGTCCTGTATGCAAACAAATTAAGTAGATTTAGGTCCCCTTTGATTGTTGGGTCCATCGATGTTCGTGCCTTTAGGTACCAAGATTTTCCTGACAGCAATATGTTTACTGTAGCGAACTTTAGGTTCGTAGTTGCGATGTCTACGTGGGGTAGGTACGTAGTCGCTATAACCATGATAATTATTATGCATGAAAATTCAGGGTTATTATTATTAATCCAGTATGAATGCCGTCTTGGAGGTGGAGCCATTTTCTTCGGCCTCACAGCTTGCCTTATGGGTCTCCAGTTGGATTCCCAAAGTTGTTGCTGATACTGTGCATATACTTTCTTTCGCGAGGGATAACGAGGCTCCTGTATCTAATACCTAGGTGTGTTGTACTGAAAGTACTGCCGTGCGGGCCTTTGATCTTTGGATACAGCCTTCTTTCTGAACGGATATTGGCGCTGTTGATATGCTCGGGGAGCTTGCTGTTGGGTACGCCTTACAGGTCTGAATGACTGCGGATTCCGCTGTCTGGAATATGACTGTGGTGGCGGAATGGCAGCTTTTGTTGTTTGCAATGCAACAGGTTCCTTCACAGGACATGGAATTTCTTCCGATACAGGAATGGGTTCCACACCCCTGACGAACACAGTACTAGTTTTCATTTTATTGGAAAATGAGTTGTATTCTAAGCCACTTTTATCACGAGCATGTTGCCCAGTGCTTAGAATTTCTTCCATTCTTTTAGATGATTTCTCGAAAGATTTCAGAATGGTCTCAAGTTCTCCTTCTCGTTTTTCAATAGTTTTTACTTTGGCTTGAAGAAGAACAAAATCATTTGTATTTATTTCAATGTGAGATTTAGCCTCACGTAGTTCATGAGCAAGTTGATGATTGCTCTCCATGAGTTTTTGATAATCGACTTTGCTGTTTTTACAATCAACAGACATATTTTTGTAATTTACTTTTAGCAAGTCATTTTCTTCCCTTAGCTCTAGGTTAGAAATTTGGAGCTGTATGTTTTCATTTTTCAAAGTCTCTTGGGCCTTTTGAATGTTCTAAACTCATTCATCATGTCTTCAAAGGTATGAGATGCATTTGTAGGAGTAATTGAAGTTGAGCTTACCTCATCATCGCTATCTTCATCTTCTGGTATGTCTTTGGCCATGAAGCACATATATGCTTTATCTTCGAATTCATCATCTGACGAGTCACTATCAGTGACTACTTGAAGACATTCTTCGGACTTTGTTGATGCGGAGGAGGCTATTGATTTCCCAATCAGGGCCTTGAGCTTGTTTTTCAAGCACGTCTTTTTTCATCTTTTTCCTGTTGCTCGGCTTCCGGCAACCTTTGAACTTTGGGATGAGGACATTTATTTGCATAATGTCCTGTTTCCTGCAATTATAAAACAGGTTAGCATCACAAGCAGCATAGTATTCTGATTCTGCCGTGGAAAGCGAGTTTGCCAATTGCTTCTTACTAAACCAAGATACAAGTCTAGGTCCAAGAAAGTGACAAGTTCTGCTTGTACTCATCCTATCTAGCTTGCAGCCTCTGAGATCTGAGTCGCTGTAGCCAACTAAATCGAATCCGCCTTCTTTAGGATACCACAGTCCTACATCGACTATTCCTTTGATATATTTCAGGATTCGTTTGGCTGTTGTGATGTGTGATTCTTTAGATTCTACTTGATATCGCGCACACACTCCTACAGCAGACTGGATATCGGGCCTGCTAGCCATTAGGTACAGGAGTGAGCCAATAAGCTTCCTGTAGAGTGATTGATCAACCGGCTTTACAGCTTCGTCAGCACTAATTTGCACGGAAGTGCTCATGGGGGTTGATGATGATTTGGAAGTGTTCATTCCAAACTTGTTGAGAAGCTCCTTGTTGTATTTTTCTTGGTTGATGAATATCCCTGTAGGCAACTGCTTTACCTGCAATCATAGGAAATAACTAAGTTCTCCCATCATACTCATTTCAAATTTACTTTGCATGAGATGAGAGAACCTTTGACATAAAGCAAGGTTAGTTGAACCAAATATAATATCATCTACATATATTTGAACCATCAGGAGGTCATAACCTTCCTGTATTTCAAATAAGGTCTTGTCCACATCACATTTCTCGAATCCATTATCGGTTAGATACAGGGAAGAGTTTCATACAATGCTCTACGGAATGTTTCAAACACCCCGCGTTCATTAAGGGAATGAGTGCCCTCATGGCGCGGGTCACCAAAAGCGGGAATCTCCAGAGGACCGAGGAACAGACCTAGGCCCAATCTCGGATGACCCGTACGACCGCCCCTAGGCGGAACTAGAAGAGAACCGTCTCCGGCGTTGTCGAGGAAGAGACGGCAGGCTATGATGAAAGCCCTCACCCTTCACGGAAAAGTTAGGCCTCTCACCCTATATCGGTTTTTGATCGACTAGGGATAGTGAGGAGAACTGAAAAAATAGCACCAGCCCGGACCACTCAGAGTCGGGACTGCAAGGAAGCTGAGGCTCCCCGTCAATCCCGAGTCCTGGCGCAAACACTACCGCAAACTCCAGGCGATAACTCGAGCGAAATTGAGTTTCTCAAAAAATGCCTCACGGGAGCTTGAGAATAAGCAGCTCCAGCCATCACAAAATTCTGAATGGCTCAACGGCCAGGAGAGCCCCCTTGCTCCCAGTATTTTGGCGGAGCCTCTCTCGGAAAAGCTTAAGGTCCCCCAAATCCCACCATATAATGGGGAGACCAACCCTAATGCCCATCTTGGGCACTACAACTCATGGATGGACCTACACGGGTCCCAAGATGCATTTCGGTGCCGGATGTTTTCCCTAACTTTGGGGGAAAGGGCTCAAAGGTGGTACCACTCGCTACCCCATCATCCTGTCCAGACATGGGCTCAGCTCACCGCGGCGTTCTGATCCCACTTTATGGGAGCTCTAGTGCGCGTCGCCCCGCGGTACTCCAGCGCCTCCGTCATGCAGGGTCCAAATGAATCCCTCAAGGATTATATATCCCATTTCAATAAGCAGATATTGGAAACAGAATCTTTGTCCGATGATGCACTGGCCATAATTGCTCAGGCCGGCCTCCTAAAAAATTCTTTCTTCTGCTGGATGGTGTGCCAGAGCACCCCCCGCACATACTAGGAATTCTTGGAGCGCGTCAGCTCCGACATTGCTGCCGCGTAAGCTATGCCGGCCCCAGTCCTAGTCATGCCTGCCAATCCGAAAGGATAGTACAAGAAGAAAGAAGACATGCATGACTCCAGGGAGACCTGCCAAGAACCCCACCGGGAGAATAAGGCCACCGGATCCTATTCGAACGCCCCGACAACTCGGAATTTCAGGGAGCAAAGGGCCGAGCTCATGTCCAGCTATGCCGAGATATACTCTGTAGGGGCCGCGGCCATATTTGACCAGATCAAGAACAAGAATTTGCTTCCAGTCCCTCGGCCGATATACAAAGATCAGAAGGAAATGGATCAGACCCGCATCTGTAATACCATGAATCGGCGGGTCATAATACAGAGCAGTGTCGTGACGTCGCCGTGGCCTTAATTGCGGTGTGTAATGATACTTGGTTGAGGCGATTTATCCAGAACCTGCTCCGAGATCACCAGGACCGGGGTAACCCGCGAAAGCAAGGAACGATCGGATGCCTCCACCCCCTAAATCTCCCCAGGAAATTCTCACTGTAATGGGGATAGCCGAAGTGGATGACCATCAGTTGAAGCGGCAGCGGAAAGCCTTTATTCAAGAGGCTACCACCTCATACCAGTGGACTGATGGCCGGTCCGAAGAATTTCTGTCAGTGTTGGAAGAAACCCCCTAAAACCCCCGACTTGCCGTCACTTTCGAGGAATCCGATGCTGATGGCTTGGACCATCCCCATTCCGATGCTCTCGTTATCACTCTACCGATAATAGGAATCCCTGTACACCGAGTGTTCGTGGATTCAGGAGCTTACGCTAGTATCATCTACCTTCATACTCTTCTCAGGATGACTTTGGACCAATCCTATGTCCGGCCATGCAAGGAGGACATCCGCGGATTTGCCAAATGCCGCACCACCCCGCTAGGAGAAATCGACCTCGCCTTGGAGTTTGGTCATCAGGGTCCGATCAAGAGGACGATGATCACAACATTTAAGATCATCGATGTGCACAGCGACTATAATGCCATCATAGACCGACCTATGATGTCGAGGCTCAGGGCCACTAAGTCCACCTATCACATGTGTATAAAATTCCCTACCCCGGGAAGCATCGGGATTCATAGGGGGATCAATGTGCCACTCGGGAATGCAGTCTTAGCATCCGGGATCAAGAGATAAATGCCCCAGAGGGCACCCCGGGAAGTTTGCCTGAAGAACCGGGAACGACCAGACCGGAACAGCTAGGAGACGGTGCCGGGCAGGAGCGAGATGCCGAAGGTTCCGGGGCCGCTCAAACAGTATGGAAATTAATCGGGATACAGACCGAGGCCGTAGGCCTGGAAAAGAACCTGTCAAGGAGGAAGAACCCGTCGACCCACAATTCCAAAGAGAAAAATTCGCCACGCCAAGCCGATGGAAGAGCTAGATCAGGTCAACATGGATGCTGCTAACCCCATCCGACAACTTAGGATCGTCCACAACCTACAAGAACCGATCCGTTCTGAGTTAATCTACCACCTAAGACAGAATCAGGACGTCTTTGCATAGATCCATTCGGACATGCAGGGAACTGACCCAGAATTTGCTTGCCACCTGCTGAATATTGACCCCAGTTCAAGACCGATCGTTCAAAAGTGAAGGAAATTTGGGCCTGAGCGGCAAAAGCATGGTTCTAAAAAACGCTAGGCGCCAGGCGTTCGGATTGCTAACGCCTAGCGCCCAGAGGATTACTCGGGGATTAATAGGGGATTACTCGGATTAGGCGGATTTATTTTTTATTATTATTTTAATCATTATTATATATAAAAAATTATATATATGTAAAATATTTTAAAATAATTAAAATTTAACCATTTAAATAGATAATCAATTATATATTAAATATGAAATATTGATATAAATATAAAAGAGTCCATAATATCCATAATATCTCAGTTTAGGAATTTATAGTACTATTAGAATAAAACAGAAAAACAAAAAAGTATAACCGCCTAGGCATCCGCGTAGTCGCCCACGTAGCTAGGAACTTTGAACATTGATATAGGATAAAGTAGTATATAATATCCATAATATCTTAGCTTGCCTTCATAGGATTCCACCCAGCCGGCCTAGACGACCGATTAATCACCCAAACGCCCAGTACAAGTGCCTAGGCCATAATCGAGACGGTAAAGGACCTTCTAGGGATTAATCGGAGGATTAGTCGGTCTAGGCGGGGATTTTTAGAACACTGGGCAAAAGGGATTGGAAGAAGAAGTGGAGAAGCTAGTCGACAACAATTTTATCCAGGACGCCAGATATCTGACCTGGGTCGCCAACCCGATCCTACTTAAGAAGCTGACTGGACTATGGCGGCTCTGCATTTACTTCTCCGATCTAAATAAAGCCAGCCCAAAATATAGCTATCCCCTACCCCACATCGACTACATGGTCGACGTGATGGCCGGATGCATCCTCCTGATGAAGAGAACACCTCATTCTACATAGCCCGCGGCCTATACTGCTACTACATGATGCCTTCTGGACTCAGAAACGTTGGCGCAACCTATCAACGCCTGGTAAACAAAATGTTTTGTAGTTTGATAGGTCGTACGATGTAGGTTTATGTAGACGATATGCTTGTAAAGTCTTTGGATTCGTCCGACCATGTAAATGATCTCAATAAAATATTTGGAATTTTGTGAGATTACAAGATGAAGTTAAACCCAATGAAATGCTCATTTGGGGTAGGCTCAGGAAAATTCCTCGGCTCCATGGTAATCCATAGAGGAAGTGTAGCTAATCCCGATAAAATCAGAGCAGTGAGCGAACTTATTCCACCAAATTCGGTCAAAAAATGCAAAGCCTCACAAGCCGACTAGCCGCGCTAAGTCATTTTATCTCTCCCTCAACTGACAAATGCAAACCTTTTTTCGAGGCAATAAAGAAGAACAAGGATTTCCAGTGGATCGACCCATGCCAGAAAGCCTTTGAGGCGATCAAGGAAGTCCTGACAGAAGCACCGATCCTGCAACAATGCCCGCAATGAGCCTGTCTATTTATATCTTGCTATGTCTGACTCCGCCATCAGTGCTGCTCTAATCCGGACAGAAAATTAGGTTCAGCATCCGGTCTACTATGTCAGCCAGGCCTTTCACAATGCCAAACTTGAGTACACTCCAATGGAAATGTTGGCATATGCACTCATAATGGCGTCCCGAAAGCTGAGGCCCTACTTCCTCGAGCACCGGGTAGTCGTCATAACGAACTACGCCCTAAAACAAATCATGCACTGACCGGACGTCTTCGACTGGATGATTAAATAGGCCGTCAAGCTCGGACAATTCGACATAGCCTTTGAATCGTGCACCGCCATAAAAGGTCAGGTCCTTGCAGATTTCATCGTGGAGTTCACACTGACAATCACCCAAGAGGATAACCGATCTGAGGAGTAGTCACTCTACGTAGACGGGTCGTCAACTGCCGACCGGGCAGGGGCGGGAATAGTGTTAGTCAGTCCCAATCAGCGGTTGTTCTGTTCGGCCGTACGTCTAGGCTTCTCGGCCACTAATAATGAGGCCGAATATGAGGCCCTCCTGGCCGGACTAGAAATGGAAACCTCCCTCGGCCTCACGATCGTCATTGTTTTAAGCGACTCTCGATTGGTGGTTAACCAAATCAAGGGCGAGTATGAGGCCAAGGAGCCTAAACTAAACTAGTACCTCCGCCTAGCATGAGTTCGGTTGCAGGATTTCCGAGGAACTATACAACATATTCACCGAATAGAAAACATCCAGGCTGACTCCTTAGCAGAGCTGGCATCCAGCTCCGGGGCCGAGTACATGATCGAGGTCAGTATAGCCATGCATCGTCGGCCCTGGAAATGGCCGAAGTTCAAATAGCCGATGAGTTGGAACCACAAGGGTGGATGCGGCCAATAATTTAATATCTCCAAAACGGCGTTTTAGCCGAGGATCGAGCCCATGCTCGAACAATCCGGACTCAATCCGCTCGATCATCTTGGAAGGCACCTTGTATAAGCGAGGCTATTCAGTCTCTTTGCTATTGTGCCTATACGAGTCGGAGGCGGACTATGCCCTCAAAGAGGTACACGAGGGTATATGCGGCAACCACTCCGGCGGCTAGGCACTTGCCTTTAGGCTGATCCGACAATGATATTACTGGCTGAATGTAAAAAAAGATGCCATCACGCTCGTACATAAATGCGTCTGATGCCAAATCTTCGCCCCTCAGATCCGATCCCTGCCAGAAACTCTCACTTCCGTTTATTGCCTGTGGCCATTCGCCAAGTGGGGTATTGACTAATTGGGACCCTACCTAAAAGACGTGGAGGGGTACAATATGCCATCGTCGCAGTCGATTATTTCACAAAATGGGCAGAGGCTGAACACATGGCACAGACGATTGAGCAGAAAATAGTCGATTTTATCTGGAAGTCGCTCATCTGTCGGTTCAGGATCCCTCAGTTAATTATCTCTCATAATGCCAAATAATTTGATAACAAGAAATTCCGGGCATTCTGCGACGGTCTCCACATACGGAACAACTTCTCCATGCCATACTACCCGCAATCCAATGGACAAGTCGATGCAGTCAACAAAATTATAAAACAACACCTCAAGACACGCCTTTAGGAACTCAAGGGTTCGTGGCCGGAAGAACTTACTGCAGCCTTATGGACTTACAGAACAACGCATCGGTCTGCCACCGGAGAAACACCCTTCTCCTTGGTTTTCGGCACTGATGCCGTCGTCCCAATCGAAATTAGGGCACCAACCTGCCCGGTGACCCATTTAGAAGAACGAGATAACGACTTGTCCCTCCAGTTGAACCTGGACCTCATTGCAAAAAGAAGATGCGAACACTATTATAACTCCAAGGTTCACCAAAGAAGTTTCTGGGGACCTTGTTCTTAAACGAGTATTGGGACCGGATCCCGGACCACTAAGACCGAAATGGGAGGGACCATGAAAGATCATTGAAGTCCTCCATAATGAGGCATACCGGATGGAACACCTGAACAGCCGAAAATTTACTTATCCATGGAATGCCAGTATTTTAAGAAGTTTTATCAATAAAATCAGGTCGGATATCTTTTTTTTGGGCTCATATCACCAATAAAACCGAGTTCGCCTTGGCACTATGAATGACCGGCTCCTTCGGCACTAGAAGACCGAGCTCACCTCGGCACTATGAATGACCAGTCCCACCGGCATCAAAAGACCGAGCTCACCTCGGCACTATAAATGACCGGCTTTTCCGGCACCATAAGACCGAGTTCACCTCAGCACTATGATTGATCGGCTCCTCCAGCACCATAAGACCGAGCTCGCCTCGGCACTATGAATGACCGGCTCCTCCGGCACCAGAAGACCAAGCTCGTCTCGGCACTATGAATGACCAGCTCCGCCGGCACCAGAAGATCGAGCTCACCTCAGCATTATGAATGACCAGCTCCTACAGCACCATGAGACCGAGCTTGCGTCGGCACTATAAATGACCGTCTCCTCCAGCACCATAAGACCGAGCTCGCCTCATCACTATGAATGACCAGCTCCTCCGGCACCAGAAGATCAAGCTCGCCTCGGCACTATGAATGACTGGCCCCTCCGCAACCAGAAGACCGAGCTCGCCTCGGCACTATGAATGTCTGGCTCCTCCGGCACCAGAAGATCGAGCTCGCCTTGGCACTATGAATGACTGGCTCCTCCAGAACCATAAGACCGAGCTTGCCTCAGCACTATGAATGACCGGATCCTCCGGCACCATAAGACCGAGCTCGCCTCGGACCCATCAATTGAGGATATCGAAAAAGCAACGGCTGAACCAACTCGGCCTGAACTTCCAAGAGAAAACGACTAAAAAAGGTACTATAAAGAAAATTTTATTCATTCAAAAAGCATTCTTACAGAAACATCCAGAAAAAGTTAAGGAAAAACAAACGCTAAGGGGGCACGCAGGCCGTACACGAAATAAACTTAAAAGGCTAATGTTGCTCGGCTCCATCACTCTGGACGGCCACCTGAAATTATTACCCCTCACCTTCGCCAGCCGAGGCCGCATTCGTGCCCCTCGAAACCTCATTCGCTTCCTCAGGCTCATCGGCGTCCATCGACTCCACCTGCGGGTCGGACGCCCGGGTCACGATGTAGGCACGGGCTTCCTCTACTATCTTCCCCTACTTCATGAGATCCAACATCTCGTAACAGGTGGAGAAGTAATTCAAGTTGAGCAACTCTTCGTACTCGGTCGTCTTCTTGAAAGCAGCCGCCCCATCAGCCAGACCCTTGGCGTAGCCCGCAACTTCGCAAGCACTAACCTACTCGGTCACGCATTCAATCCGGGCGCTTGTCTCCTTCAGATAGGCCTCATGATCAGCCCGGACCTCATCGCACTGCTTCTGCATCGCCTCGGCCGCCTCTGCCGCCTCTGCCATCTCACGGGCCCTCTCCCTCCACAGGTCGGCCTCGATACCATGGCCCTCCGGGATCTCCATTTCTCTCTTCATGGATGATATTTCACCCTATAGGGATTTGACCATGGAAGGGCAGAGATGATGCTCCTCCCGAAGGATTTGCAGCTCGACCACCACCTTCCTATGCTTCTCGGCCAAGGCCTGGAACTCCCCGGCGGCCTTCACATAGGTCCCCAAAGCACGTCCAAGTAGTGCATTCCCGAACTGAATCTGCTCCGGCGGGATCCATGTCATTAGTCACCAGCTCCATCTTCGGCGTCCATCCCCGAATAGGAACATGACTCGACTCGGCTACGGCCGGTGGAACCTTCTCAAGCATCTCGGCGATAGGAGTAGCCGCCCAAATATAATTGAGGAACTAACGCGGCCTCCTCCCCTTCATCTCGGCGCAAAGGTCCTCCCGATACTTATTGACTCAGAGATAATGTTCCTCCAACTCGACAAGTGCTTCCTTCCCAACGGCACGACTGGTCCTAACCGGGCTCGATATAGGCAAGACTTCGGGAGGGGGCTGAGCCTCCGCCTTGTTAACAATATCTACAGGCTCGCCCTCTCCTATTTTTCGATTGTCCCCCATGCGCTTCCTTTGTTCGGCGGCCTCGGCAGCAACCTCTCGACACGCTGCGCTGGGGTTCCTCTCCTCTCCGATGCAGCCTTGACCCTAGAAACTGGAAGAGAAAGGAAAAGTCAAAAAAAAAAGAGGAGAAAAAAGAGGAAAATTACCTAACTCGGATATTGTCGGACCCGGAGCCGCGCATCCAAAACACCGGGCTCAAACTCATCCACTGAGCTCCTCCAATCTCCCCCGATATAAAACCACTACTCCTTCCAACTGTGTATAGTCTCCAGAACATCCCCCACCTCCTTGTTCATAGCATGCCGAGCGGTCAAATAAAACTAGCCCGAGCCGGATCTTCCAACCGACCTCCACAAGAAGAGGCTATTAAATTCCTCAAAGCTGGGCTCGGGCCAACCTTGCTGGTTGAAAAGAATGAAAAAGCCCACCACCCGAGCCCAGGAGTTGGGATGAATTTGGGCAATAGGAAGGCCCCACTGCCTCAGGAATCGGGACAGAGACAAAGGAAGCGTGAACCTCAGCACTGCTAACAAGGAGCGGTAGTACACGACCGTACAGCCAAACGGCGGCAGGTGAGGCCTCTCCTCAGGATACGGAACAAACATCCGCACTACCGCCGGGATTTTGAACCGCCGCTGCTACGCCAACAGTTGCTCCTCCGTGATGGCGCTGCGGATCGAGGCCGAGTCCCACGCCGCTTCCATAAAAAGTTGTAACACCCCCAAGTTATTCAGGGTATATTACAGCGCCGTGAACCCCACCATGGGACCGACAAGGCTAATCATACGCGGAACTATAAAACTTGACCGAGAAAGTCCAAATACAATGAAATGAAAGACGATACAAAGGGTATTCAAACCATGTCCAATGTATACAAATACATCACAGTACAAAATCAAAACCTCAGCAACACAGGCCAAAACATCAAGGAAGACTGAAAACAAACAATACTCGAGTATTCAATAACCATTCCAGTACAACAACACTGAATGGAGGAACATAAAACATAACCGGAGATAAGACACAGTATCACGCTTGCCCAACATCTTCATGCCGACCCAATACTTGCCTATCCGCTCTCGTGGAACTTTAAATACATAAAAAGTATTTTCCCCATAAAGTATGAAACACAATACTCCTCGACAATAAAGTAAAGGTAACCGTCAATTCATCAATTCAAGACTAGTATTCCGGATTAACTAAATCTCATAGCATCACTTCAATACATACATGATCAACCGTGGAACCGCAACAGAGGCTACGGAACCCTCAGGGGACCAGTCGGCCCGCCCCAGAGTGGTTAACCCAAATTATCTGTGAAATTGCACCAAAGGCTACGAAACCTTCAGGGGACCCGTCCCGAAAGGCCACCAATTGCACCAAGAGTTTACAGAGAGATGAAATAAGAAAAAAGGCAAGGTCAAACAGTCAATAAAAGTACGGGTATTACATTCTCCCCCTCTAAAAAGAAGTTTCGTCCCAAAACTTAAGAAATAAAAAGTTCGGGGTACTCCGACGGCATCTTCTCTTTCGTTTCCCAAGTCACCTCCTCGACTCCATGTCTCGACCATTACACTTTAACCAGTGGAATGGTCTTATCCTGAAGTTGTTTCTCGCGACGCTCAAGGATCTTCACGGGTCTCTCCGGAAAGGCAATATCCTCGGCTACGTCAATCTCACTGTAGTCGATAACGTATCTCGGATCCGGCACGTACTTTCTCAATTGAGACACATGAAAAACACTATGGACGTGACTTAAAGCTAGAGGCAATGCCAAGCGATAAGCTAAATCTCCAACCCTGTCCAATATCTTGAAAGGTACGATATACCTCGGACTAAGTTTCTACTTTTTCCCGAAGCGGAAAACCCCTCTGGTCGGTGACACCTTGAGTAAGACATGATCCCCCACTTCGAACTCCAAGGGTCGATGATGAGTATCAGCATAAGATTTGTGACGGCTTTGGGCATTCAGCAATCGATCCCGGATAATAGAAATCTTTTCCTTAGTCTCCATCAATATATCCGGTTTCGTTCCAATTAGCTCCGAAGCCTCGTCCCAACATAATGGCGACCTACATCGCCTACCATAAAGTGCCTCTAATGGTTCCATTTTGATCGACGCATGCCAACTATTATTGTAGGCAAACTCGATCAACGGTAAGTGAAGCTCCTAATCATTACTCCAGTCTAAGGCACAAGCTCGCAACATATCCTCCAATGTGTGAATCGTCCTCTCTGTCTGACTGTTTGACTGAGGATGAAAGGACGTGCTCAATCTCAACTCAGTACCCAAATCCTGATGAACGGCCTGCCAAAAATGCGATACAAAACGACCGTCTCTATCAGAAACAATGGTCTTGGGGGCACCGTGCAATCTTACGATCTCAACTATAAATGTTCGAGCCAATCTATCTCGTCCCCAAGTATCCCTACTACCCAAGAAGTGTGCAGATTTGGTCAACCAATCGACGATTACCCAAATCATATTCATTCCGGCCCTACTTCTCTGCATGCTAGTGATGAAATCCATAGAAATATCTTCCCACTTACACTCGGGAATGGGAAGCGGCTTCAACAACCCCGCTGATCGTTGATGTTCGAGCTTGACTTGTTGACACGTCAAGCACCGTAGTACAAATTCCGCGACATCCTTCTTCATGTTGTTCCACCAAAAATTTCGTTTCAAATCCTTATACATCTTACTCGTTCCGGGGTGGATTTACTAAGGCGTAGCATGGGCTTCTCGGAGAATTCTATGCCTCAACTCTAGATCATTCAGAACACAAAGCCTACCCTGAAATCTCAGAATACTATCCTCGTGAACCATAAATCCAGGAGCTTTTCCTTTAATTACATCTTCCTTCAGTTGAGAGATCATCGGGTCACTCCACTGTTTTCCTTTGATGTCGTCAACCAAGGACGAAGTAATTTCGAGAGTACATAACTGTCCTTATACTCGTTGAAGCCAAACTTCTATCCCCTGCTGGATTAAATCCTGACGAATATTTGTCTGAGATGTATGAACTTCGAGCATTTGAAGAGATGCCGATTTGCGGCTCAAAGCATCCGCGACGACATTGGCTTTTCCGGGTGGTAAAGAATTTCCAAATCATAATCCTTTATCAACTCTAACCAATGTCTCTGTCTCATATTCAGCTCTTTCTGACTGAAAATATACTTCAGGATCTTGTGATCGGTATAAATCCGACACGGAGAACCATACAAGTAATGCTGCCAAATCTTGAGTGTGAAGACAATTGCGGCCAACTCCAAATCGTGAGTAGGATAATTCATCTCATACGGCTTTAATTGTCGTGACGCAAAAGCTATTGTCTTATCATGCTGCATAAGCACACAACCAAGACCTTGACCCGAAGCGTCACTATAAACCGCAAAGACCTCACTACCATGTGGTAAGGCTAAAATCGGTGCTGAAGTCAAACGTCTCTTCAGCTCATCGAAGCTCTGTTGTCTCTCCGTCGTCCAAACAAACTTTTCCATTTTCTGGAGTAACTTCGTAAGCAGCCAATCCAGTTTCGAGAACCCCTCGACAAACCGACGGTAATACCCAGCAAGGCCCAAAAAGCTACGAACTTCCTTAACATTTTTAGGCGGTGCCTAATCTAGCACCGCCTCAATCTTCTGCGGGTCTACACGAACCCCTTCGGCCGAAATCACATGGCCGAGAAACATAACTTCTTCCAACCAGAACTCATATTTTGTGAATTTTGCATAGAGGTGCTCTGTTCTCAAAATATCTAGTACCAAACGCAAGTGTCGGGCATGTTCTTCTTTATCTCGAGAATAGATCAAAATGTCATCAATAAAGATGACCACACACCTATCGAGATACTCGATGAAAATCTGAATCATTAACTGCATGAATACTGCCGGTGCATTAGTCAACCCAAAAGGCATAACTACAAAGTCATAATGCCCATATCTCGTCTGAAATGCCGTCTTCGGAACACCATACTCTCTCACCTTGAGTTTATAGTACCTTGATCTTAAATCAATTTTCGAGAAAACTGAAGCCCCCTGCAACTGATCAAATAAATCGTCTATACGAGGCAAATGATACTTGTTCTTGATGGTTACTTTGTTCAGCTCACGGTAGTCCATGCATAAATGTAGTGAACCATCCTTCTTCCTCACAAAAAGAATAGGCGCCCCCCAAGGCGAAGCGCTCGGTCTGATGTACCCTCTTTCCAGAAGTTCTCTCAATTGATTCTTTAATTCTTGCATCTCGGAAGGTGCCATACGATAAGGTGCCTTAGAAATCGGAGCCGCATCTGGCTCTGAGTCCATAGAAAATTCTATCTCACGATCTGGCGGTAATCCCGGGAGATCGTCCAGAAAAACATCGGGATACTCATTAACAACCGGGATCGAAGAGAAATCGACTTTGTTCCCTTCCGTTTTCAAGGCATAACACCAATAGCCCGTACAACCTTTATTCAAAAGTTTTACGGCCTTCATGGCGCTGATAAGTAACTTGGATTGTCCCGACTTACGTCCAAAAAATGAGTACTCGGTTCCGTCTTTAGTCATCATGGTGATAACCTTAGTACGGTAATTCATAATCGCTTGGTGACTATCAAGCCAATCCTCACCGAGGATCATGTCCTCGCCTACCATATCAACTACAATTAGATTCGATAACCATTCCATACCGGATATAATCACCGAAAAATCTTTAATCTCCCGGTTTCCCACAATTCTATCCCCACTAGGTAGTTTCACAATGAAGGGATCGCAAGTAGTCAGACAAGTTATATTCAAACGGCATACACATTCCAAGGAAATAAAATTATGTGTAGCACCCGTATCAAAAAGCACACGGACTGGATGAGATAAAATATGAATGGTACCTAAAGCCATCGCCGCGTCGGGTTCGTCTGTTCGACGCATCTCATAGACCCGTGGTTGTACCGAACCGACGCTAGAGTTTCCCCCTCTAGCGTTTTGACCCCGTCCCCAAAGTCTGTTTTGGTTCGGAACAATAACCCGCTCTATGTCCCATATGTCCGCAAGTGTGACACTTCAACGGCGGAAAATTGCATTCCAAATTAACATGGCCTGGACGACCACAATTATAGAAATTTACCGTGCGATTTGTGGTGCCTGGAGCAGAACGGAAACCCCTCTTTCCTTTAGCAGAACGTGACGACTTTCTGGTAGAACGGTTAGTCGTCTGTGACCTCTGGAAGTTGCCACTCCTAGAGCCAGAAAAATTTCCCGCGATCTTCTGCTTCTTTGATTCTTCAGTGGTATCGTTGTCGTGGCTTAACATATCATGGGCTAAAGCTCTGTCCTGATATTCCTTCAGTGTGGTGCAAGCAAATCCGGCCACCTACCACCGTAAGTCCATATTCATCCGCATATCAAAATAACGGATCTTATCACGCTCGTTTCGCACTTGATCTTTCACGTGGATCAATTGTTGGTTGTACAATTGCTTGCGAAACGGGAATATTCTACGATTTAGCCTCGAAAAAGGCTCAAATTCGTCCCTCTCGCACCGGCCAAGGACAAAACTCGGCCTCCAAAAGCTCTTTAAATTCATCCCACGTGGCAACACGATCCTGTGGCTTGATGACTTTCCACCATGTAGCGGCCTCCTTGGTGAGGAAATACTGAGCAATTGGTACTTTCCTCACTTCGGGGAAATCAACCGCTTCAAAAATTTTCTCAAACTCCGCTAGCCAATCCTCCCAACCTAACGGGTTTGTGGCACCGCCAAACTGTGGAGGGTGCATACGGATTACATTCTGAAGCAAGGCATACGTGTTTGGGTTCGGATTATTTAGCTGAACGGTTTGGGCTAAAATGGTCATCTGGTTAGCCAATTGTTGAAGTACATTCGCAACTCCAACGTCCGCACTGTTCCCCTGGCCAGTCGACTGGTCGTACTGACTTTCGGTGTCCGGATGCACCGAGTTTGATAAAATGGGGTTGGTTGACTCCGCAACAGAACTGAGGGAAACGGTCGTGCCACGTCCTCGTCCACGACCACAGCCACGACCCCTACCAGCTGACATACTGAAGAACACACAAGGCATGTAAGTACATTTCAATTGCATGTCATCGAAGTGACCGATTCTCAAGGATACTAAAATAGAAGCAAAACGAATAAGGAAACACCAGAAGAGTAAGAGGTATTACAAGTATAGGTCGCACTGTGATGATGGCAGAGTAGTGGTACTGTGGACAAATGACGACTCAATCGACCCAAAAGACCGACAACCTAGGTATCCATAGACCTAAGCTCTGATACCATATTCTGTAACACCCCCAAGTTATTTAGGGTATATTACAGCGCCGTGAACCCCACCGTGGGACCCACAAGGCTAATCATACGCGGAACTATAAAACTTGACCGAGAATGTCCAAATACAATGAAATGAAAGACGATACAAAGGGTATTCAAACCATGCCCAATTTATACAAATACATCACAGTACAAAATCAAAACCTCGGCAACACAGGCCGGAACATCAAGGAAGACTGAAAACAAACAATACTCGGGTAGTCAATAACCATTCCAGTACAACAACACTGAATGGAGGAACATAAAACATAACCGGAGATAAGACACAGTATCACACTTGCCCATCATCTTCATGCCGACCCAATACCTGCTTATCCACTCTCCTGGAACCTGAAATACATAAAAAGTATTTCCCCCATAAAGGGGTTAGCCGTCGAATAGCTAGTGCAAGTATATCAAGTATGAAACACAATACTCCTCAACAATAAAGTAAAGGTAACCGTCAATTAATCAATTCAAGACTAGTATTCTGGAATAACTAAATTTCATAGCATCACATAAATACATACATGATCAACCGTGGAACCGCACTAGAGGCTACGGAACCCTCAGGAGACCCGTAGGCCCGCCCCAGAGTGGTTAACCCAAATTATCCGTGGAATCGCACCAAAGGCTACGAAACCCTCAGGGGACCTGTCGGCCTGCCCCAGAGTGGATATAAACAATAATGCCATTCATATATCTTACTTTCAAAGTCGAGAACGTATAATCATAAATATATACTTGCCTTTGAGACATCGATAAATTGAACGGAAAAGAATATGAGTTCGGTAGGTCCAAGAACGCACTTCTGTCACCTAAATGATTCATAAGGGATATGAGAATCAATAATCCATACTCATAATTCACGAAGAAACTCCCGAAACCCATTTACGATTCACGAAAATACAAGGGTAAACAACTAGAGTTTGGAAAATCACCCAAACCCTCACAAGTCCAAACACGGCACAAATCAATTCGTAAGATCGTAGGAAAAGCATGTATACGGGATAGATACATCATAATCTCAAGGTTCTCAAGCTTCAAAATGGATAAATCGGACGAATCTAGAAAAAACCCTAAAATTCCCAAAAAATAGGGTTCTAAGGATTTTTACCTTGATTTGGATGATAGAATAGATTGGATGTTGTGTAATCCTTGTTCTTTAACCAAATATGTCGATTTTTGAAGATGGATGACTTCCAATCACCCAAAATCGCCTCTCCCGAGCTTCTCTCGTCGAAAATGAGTGAAGAGAATGAAAAATGATGAAATGGAAGTCAACTGTCTAATATATACTCGCCCAGTCTAGCGCATGCTACGCCTTGATTATTAGCATGCGCTAGCTAGGTCACCGGGTAGTCCAGTGGCTTCTGCCGACCCCATTAGCGTGCGCTAATCGCCTTATCTTAGCGGGCGCTAGCCAAAAAATGGTGTCCAGATACTGGAGTCCAGAACCTATTGTCCTCTGCCCTGCTCGAGTCTTAGCGTGCGCTACCACAATGGCTTAGCGTGTGCTACGCAGCTCTTATAGCATGCACTATCCGAAGACTAGCGTACGTTACATGATAGTCCAGAAACCCTGACAACCTCACTGCCTCTGCCAACCGGCATGTTAGCGTGCGCTACGGATGGATGTTAGCGCGCTCTACTGACCACAAATAGTGTGCGTTAACTAACTCCTAGCGCGCGTTAACTGCCAGTCCAGAAAGTAGTATGAGTTACTGGTTCTGACCTGATTGGTCCCTTAGCGCGCGCTACGGCTCAAAGCTAGCGTGCGCTACTCAAGCAAAATTAGCGTGCGTTAGCCTAGGTCTAGCGTGCGCTATTTCTTTGACCCAGAACACTTCCGCAATGTCTAAACAATACGATTGTGATCCAAACAAGATACGGAACTCTATAACAATATCAACAACATCACCAAGAGTTTACAGAGCGATGAAATAAGAAAAACGGCAAGGTCAAACAGTCAATAAAAGTACGGGTATTACATTCTCCCCCTCTAAAAAGAAGTTTCGTCCCAATACTTAAGAAATAAAAAGTTCGGGGTACTCCGACGGCATCTTCTCTTCCGTTTCCCAAGTCACCTCCTCGACTCCATGTCTCGACCATTGCACTTTACCCAGTGGAATGGTCTTATCCTGAAGTTGTTTCTCGCGATGCTCAAGGATCTTCACGGGTCTCTCCGGAAAGGTAATATCCTCGGCTACGTCAATCTCACTGTAGTCGATAACGTATCTCGGATCCGACACGTACTTTCTCAATTGAGACACATGAAAAACACTATGGACGTGACTTAAAGCTAGAGGCAACGCCAATCGATAAGCTAAATCTCCAACCCTGTCCAATATCTCGAAAGGTACGATATACCTCGGACTAAGTTTCTCCTTTTTCCCGAAGCGGAAAACCCCTCTGGTCGGTGACACCTTGAGTAAGACATGATCCCCCACTTCGAACTCCAAGGGTCGATGATGAGTATCAGCATAAGATTTGTGACGGCTTTGGGCAGTCAGCAATCGATCCCGGATAATAGAAATCTTTTCCTTAGTCTCCATCAACATATCCGGTTCCGTTCCAATTAGCTCCGAAGCCTCGTCCCAACATAATGGCGACCTACATCGCCTACCATAAAGTGCCTCTAATAGTTCCATTTTGATCGACGCATGCCAACTATTATTGTAGGCAAACTCGATCAACGGTAAGTGAAGCTCCTAATCATTACTCCAGTCTAAGGCACAAGCTCGCAGCATATCCTCCAATGTGTGAATCATCCTCTCTGTCTGACCGTCTGACTGAGGATGAAAGGACGTGCTCAATCTCAACTTAGTACCCAAAGCCTGATGAACGGCCTGCCAAAACTGCGATACGAAACGACTATCTCTATCAGAAACAATGGTCTTGGGGGCACCATGCAATCTTACGATCTCAACTATAAAAGTTCGAGCCAATATATTTGGTCCCCATGTATCCCTAATACCTAAGAAGTGTGCAGACTTGGTCAACCGATCGACGATTACCCAAATCATATTCATTCCGGCCCTAGTTCTCTGCATGCCAGTGATGAAATCCATAGAAATATCTTCCCACTTCCACTTGGGAATGGGAAACGGCTTCAACAACCCCGCTGGTCGTTGATGTTCGATCTTGGCTTGTTGACACGTCAAGCACCGTAGTACAAATTCCGTGACATCCTTCTTCATGTTGTTCCACCTAAAATTTCATTTCAAATCCTTATACATCTTACTCGTTCTGGGGTGGATTTAGTAAGGCGTAGCATGGGCTTCTCGGAGATTCTCTGCCTCAACTCTAGATCATTCGGAACACAAAGCCTGCCATGAAATCTCAGAATACTATCCTCGTGAACCATAAATCCAGGAGCTTTTCCTTTAATTACATCTTCCTTCAGTTGAGAGATCATCGGGTCACTCCACTGTTTTCCTTTGATGTCGTCAACCAAGGACGAAGTAATTTCGAGAGTACATAACTATCTTTGTACTCGTTGAAGCCAAACTTCTATCCCCTGCTCGATTAAATCCTGACGAATCTTTGTCTGAATGTAAGAACTTTGAGAATTTGAAGAGATGCCGATTTTCGGCTTAAAGCATCCGCGACGACATTGGCTTTTCCGGGGTGGTAAAGAATTTCCAAATCGTAATCCTTTATCAACTCTAACCATCATCTCTGTCTCATATTCAGCTATTTCTGACTAAAAATACACTTCAGGATCTTGTGATCGGTATAAATCCGACACGGAGAACCATACAAGTAATGCCGCCAAATCTTGAGTGCGAAGACAATTGCGGCCAACTCCAAATCGTGAGTAGGATAATTCATCTCATACGGCTTTAATTGTCGTGACGCAAAAGCTATCGTCTTATCATGCTTCATAAGCACACAGCCAAGACCTTGACCTGAAGCGTCACTATAAACCGCAAATCCCTCACTACCATGTGGTAAGGCAAAAATCAGTGCTGAAGTCAAACGTCTCTTCAGCTCATCGAAGCTCTGTTGTCTCTCCGTCGTCCAAACAAACTTTTCCATTTTCTGGAGTAATTTCGTAAGCAGCCGATCCAGTTTGGGGAACCCCTCGACAAACCGACGGTAATACCCAGCAAGGCCCAAAAAGCTACGAACTTCCTTAACATTTTTAGGCGGTGCCTAATCTAGCACTGCCTCAATTTTCTGCGGGTCTGCACGAACCCCTTCGGCCGAAATCACATGGCCGAGAAACATAACTTCTTCCAACCAGAACTCACATTTTGAGAATTTTGCATAGAGGTGCTCTGTTCTCAAAATATCTAGTACCAAACGCAAGTGTCGGGCATGTTCTTCTTTATCTCTAGAATAGATCAAAATGTCATCAATAAAGACGACCACACACCTATCCAGATACTCGATGAAACTCTTATTCATTAACTGCATGAATACTGCCGGTGCATTAGTCAACCCAAAAGGCATAACTACAAATTCATAATGCCCATATCTCGTCTGAAATGCCGTCTTCGGAACGTCGGACTCTCTCACCTTGAGTTTATAATACCCTAATCTTAATCAATTTTCGAGAAAACTGCAGCCCCCTGCAACTGATCAAATAAATCGTCTTTACGAGGCAAATGATACTTGTTCTTGATGGTTACTTTGTTCAGCTCACGGTAGTCGATGCACAAATATAGTGAACCATTCTTCTTCCTCACAAAAAGAACAGGCGCCCCCCAAGGCGAAGCGCTCGGTCTGATGTACCCTCTTTACAGAAGTTCTCCCAACTGATTCTTTAATTCTTGCATCTCGGAAGGTGCCATACGATAAGGTGCCTTAGAAATCGGAGCCGCATCTGGCTCTGAGTCCATAGAAAATTCTATCTCACGATCTGGCGGTAATCCCGGGAGATCGTTCAGAAAAACATCGGGATACTCATTAACAACCGGGATCGAAAAGAAATCGACTTCGTTCCCTTCCGTTTTCAAGGCATAACACCAATAGCCCGTACAACCTTTATTCAAAAGTTTTACGGCCTTCATGGCGCTGATAAGTAACTTGGATTGTCCCGACTTACGTCCCAAAAATGAGTACTCAGTTCCGTCTTTAGTCATCATGGTGATAACCTTAGTACGGTAATTCATAATCGCTTGGTGACTATCAATCCAATCCTCGCCGAGGATCACGTCCTCGCTTACCATATCAACTACAATTAGATTCGATAACCATTCCATACCGGATATAATCACCGAAAAATCTTTAATCTCCCGGTTCCCCACAATTCTATCCCCGCTAGGTAGTTTCACAATGAAGGGATCGCAAGTAGTCATACATGTTATATTCAAACGGCATACACACTCCAATGAAATAAAAAAATGTGTAGCACCCGTATCAAAAAGCACACGGACTGGATGAGATAAAATATGAATGGTACACAAGCCCTTTGCCGCGTCGGGTTAAATGCATTCGACGCATCTCATAGACCCGTGGTTGTACCGAACCGACGCTAGAGTTTCCCCCTCCAGCGTTCTGACCCCATCCCCAGCCCCTGCCGTAATTCTGCTGAGATTGACGAAAAGATTGTCGCTGATTAACGCATTGGTCAAGTGATGCTGGGGCAGAAGCCCGAGTGTCCAAAGTTTGATTTGGTTCGGAACAATAAGCCGCTCTATGTCCCATATGTCCGCAAGTGTGACACTTCAACGGCGGAAAATTGCATTCCAAATTAACATGGCCTGGACGACCACAATTATAGCAATTTACCGTGCGATTTGTGGTGCCCGGAGCAGAACGGAAACCCCTCTTTCCTTTAGCAGAACGTGATGACTTTCCGGTAGAACGGTTAGTCGTCTGTGACCTCTGGAAATTGCCACTCTTAGAGCCATAAAAATTTCCCACGATCTTCTGCTTCTTTGATTCTTCAGTGGTATCGTTGTCGGGGCTTAACATATAATGGGCTAAAGATCTGTCCTGATATTCCTTCAGTGTGGTGCAAGCAAATCCGGCCATGTACCGCCGTAAGTCCATATTCATCCGCATATCAAAATAATGGATCTTATCACGCTCGTTTCGCACTTGATCTTTCACGTGGATCAATTGTTGGTTGTACTCTACAAATTGCTTGCGAAACGGGAATATTCTACGGTTTAGCCTCGAAAAAGGCTCGAATTCTTCCCTCTCGCACCGGCCAAGGACAAAACTCGGACTCCAAAAGCTCTTTAAATTCATCCCACGTGGCAACACGATCTTGTGGCTTGATGACTTTCCACCATGTAGCGGCCTCCTTGGTGAGGAAATACTGAGCAATTGGTACATTCCTCACTTCGGGGCAATCAACCGCTTCAAAAATTTTCTCAAACTCCGCTAGCCAATTTTCCCAACCTAATGGGTTTGTGGCACCGCCAAACTATGGAGGGTTCGAACCAAGGACTCGGATGCATATTAATGCAGAATGACAAGGTGATCGCTTACGCGTCGCGACAGCTGAAACCTTATGAAGTTAATTACCCAACACATGATTTGGAGCTAGCGGCAGTAGTTTTTGCTTTGAAGATCTGGAGGCATTATCTGTACGGGACTCACTGTCAGATCTTTACGGATCACAAGAGTCTCAAATACATCTTCAGTCAGAAAGAGTTGAACATGCGGAAAAGGAGATGGTTAGAGCTGATTAAGGACTACGACTTGGAGATTTGTATCATCCAGGCAAAGCGAATCTAGTGGCCGACGCACTCAGCCGCAAGCCTGTTTCTATTCAGATGCTGGAGACTCTGACCTCCCAACTTAGCCTTCAACTAGAGATTATTCGAGAAGGAATTGAAGTATGGTTACAAAGAGTCCAAGGACAACTGTGCATGATGGAAATAACTTCATCATTAACCGAAGAAATCAAATCTAGACAGACAGATGATCCTCTGATGATTCGGTTACGTGATGAAGTGATCAAGGGGAAAGCCCCTAGATTTGTAATTCATGATGATGTAGTTTTGAAATTTCAGAACCGACTCTGCATTCCCAATGTCGATGTTCTGAAATAGACGATTCTGAAGGAAGCTCACAGTTCGCCTTATTCTATCCACCCGGGCACTAGTAAGATGTATAAGGACTTGAAGTAGAATTTCTGGTGGGGCAACTTGAAGAACGATGTAGCGGACTACGTTTCGAAATGCTTGACTTGTCAGCAGGTTAAGATCGAGTATCAACGACCTGCCGGAATGTTGAAGCCACTCCCGATTCCTGAATGGAAGTGGGAGGACATATCGATGGACTTTATCACTAGTATGCCGAGAACCAAGACATGAATGAACATGATTTGGGTAATAGTTGATCATTTAACCAAATCAGCTCATTTTCTAAGCATTAAGGACACGTGGGGACCAGAGAGGTTGGCACAAGTATTTATTTCGGAGATAGTTCGATTGCATGGAACGCCGAAGACCATTGTTTCTGATCGAGACGGCCGTTTTGTGTCGCATTTTTGGAAAGCAGTTCATAACGCCTTGGGGATAGAATTGAACTTCAGTACAGCTTATCACCCGCAGACTGACGGACAATCCGAGAGGACCATTCAAACGGTGGAAGACATGCTAAGGGCCTGTGCCTTAGATTGGTCAAATGATTGGGAAATTCATCTACCGTTGATTGAATTTACCTACAACAATAGTTGGCATGCTTCCATTAAGATGGCACCCTTTGAGGCATTATACGGGAGGAGATGTAGATCGCCCCTGTGTTGGGACGATTCATCAGACTTAATTGGGACAGAACCAGAGTTGATCGTACAGACTCGAGAGAAGATAGCCTGGATTCGTGAAAGGCTGTTGACCGCCCAGAGGTGCCAGAAATCTTACGCAGACATACGTCGTCGCCCTTTGGAGTTCACTACTCGAGACCACATACTTTTAAAGGTTTCTCCTACTCGGGGAATTTTCCGTTTTGGAAGAAGGGGAAAACTGAGTCCGAGATATATCGGACCGTTCGAAATCCTTGAGAGAGTTGGAGAGTTGGCATACAGATTGGCATTACCGCCATCATTGAGCCATGTTCATAACGTGTTCCACGTATCCCAATTACGGAAGTATATACCAGATCCTAGTCATGTCATTGATTTCGGCGAGATTGAAGTCTCTCAAGATGGCACGTTTGAAGAGAAACCGATCAGGATACTCGAGAGTCGAGTTAAGCAGTTGAGAAACAAACCGATCGCATTGGTCAAGGTTCAGTGGTCGCGCCACGGAGTGGAAGAAGCCACTTGGGAAACAGAAGAAAGTATGAAGTCCATATATCCAGGATTATTTTCGTCTTGAGTTTCGGGACGAAACTCCTTTTTAGTAGGAGAGTATGTAATATCCGGATTAATTACCGAGTATTTCACCTGTATTTGAACCCTGTATTAGTTGGAATTGTGATATCAATAAGTGGAATATGGTATTTACCGTATTTGTATTTTAGTGCATGAGTATGGCAGCATATTACTTGTCTTATACAAATACTCAATAATACAAATTATTGAGTATGGCTGCATATTATAAGTAAAGAAATCAATTATGGAGTTGGGTGGGAGCCAGCACATAGTCCTGGACAGTTTTTAATTATTAAGCCTGGACAGCTTTGGAATCTAGCGTAGGAAATTATTGAGCACAGGGGTCCAGAAACATTTTATAAAGGACAGCACCTCATTTCATTTGGTTTTCATCTTCCTTCACCTGTTCTTAGTTCCCTGAAAGTCCAGAGGGTTTTCCCTACATCTTAAACACATTTAGACCACCCCTTTTGTGATCTTTGAAGATTGGGTGTCACTGGTGATTGATCATTGAAGTGGAGAAACATCTTGATCTGGCAAGCAAGCAACCGGAGTTGGATTCTACTTATCGTCTCGGTGTTTTCTTCATCTTAAGGTATGTTAATACTAATTCCTACTTGGATTCGTGTTATCAAGGATATGATAGAAGTATCTTTGTCAAGATATTGAGTTCCACTGATAAAATCATCCAAGCATCATCATGTTTTAGAAATTGGGATGTTTATGCTTATGAATAAATCATCAGAGGTTATATCCTTCCATATAAGTTGGATTTGTTAGATGTTTTCTGGATATAATGATGATATTGGAATCTAACACATCAATCTTGGATCACCCAACTTCACCTGAGAATTTCGTATGTTCAGTTTTCTACCCAAGACTTACTGTCATCAACTAGGCGAGTCAAGTAGGCTGATCGGCGAGGTTGACTTCGACTCGGCTGATCGCCGAGGTTGACTTGACTCTACCGATCCGAGGTTGAATTTCCAGTCCAATCGGGTGTTGACACGTGGCATAATATGATCCGTCTATTTAATTGTCCTTCGAACGGTCATAACTTCTTCATACGAACTCGGATTCGGATGATTTTTTTTGAAAACGATCGTCTAGACGGGACTCGGCTGATCAGAGAGGTTGACTTTTGACTCGGCTGATCAGCGAGGTTGAATTTTGACTCGGCTGATCAGCGATGTTGACTTTTGACTCGGCTCATAACTTCTTCATACGAACTCGGATTCGGATGAATTTTTTTTTAAAATGATCGTCTCGACGGGACTCGGCTGATCAGCAAGGTTGACTTTTGACTCGGCTGATCAGCGATGTTGACTTTTGACTCGTCTGATCAACGGGGTGACTTTTGACTCGACTGATTAGGTTACATTTTATGAACTTCCGACCATAATTTGGATTGTTAGATGTTCGTACGACTGTAAATGAAATCTATATTACTTATTTTGTTAAGGTCCGAGCTTAGCAACATGATTGATTGAAGGGGCGACCTTCGAGTGTTTCGTTTTCGTGGAAGTTTCGTTCTTGTCTTCGAATCGAGGCAAGTACCTTATTTGTTTTATGTATTGTTATTATACATATTGTCGTGCATGTATGTCGTTATTGTATGTCCACCTCGTGTTGGTCCGACGGGATCATCGGGGGATCTATGCTAGCGTGCGCTGGATCATCGGACGGGTTTTTCCACCACGGGTTGGTCTGACGGGATCATCGTGGGTTCTAGGCAGTGAACGCTGGATCGTCGGAATCACCATGTGTATGTTATGATATCATGTTGTGATTATCAGTTGTGTATGTTACTTATTGAGTTTCTCGTAGGAGAAGACTCGTTGATATTTTTGTCAATTACGTATTATTATTCTTGAAGAGATAAAATTACCACTAGAAGGGGGGTTGAATAGTGGTAATGCGGAATACCAAAATTTCTTGCGAGTAAATGAAAAATAGTGCGGAATTTAAAGACTCAAAGATTTATAGAGGTTCGACAACTTGCCTACGTCCTCTCTCCGACTTTTTTTTTCTATTGGCTCAAGAACAACCACAATCTTGACTCGTCTTCTATCGGTCCGAGTTCACAACCGTTACAATCGCTTGTCTTCTATCGATCCAAGCTCAACCTCTCTCTCAATATAAACTTTTGTTTATCTAGTGTTCTATAGGAACTAGATAATCCTCACTATACGAATATGGGAGTATAATCCTAACAATGCCGGATCAAAGATCCTAATAACACCGGATTAGTGACTCTTGATTCGTTTTTTTTTACGCTCAAGTGTAAGTGATGCAACACTTACAATCAAATGAAAGAATACAAAGAATAATAGATATTACAAAGAAAATCACTCTTGTATCTTTCTTTCTCACAACTTATAATATAGTAATCAGTAGCGATTTGAGCTCAAGAATTCTTGTATGCTTGTATGCTTGAAGTTGTGTGTTTGATACCCAAGTCCTTTGGGTATTTATAGGTGAGAGCCATCCTTCAAATACTGAAAAATGTATTATTAGCGTGCGCTAATAATGTCCTCTAGCGTGCGCTATCGATCCTTGACTTGGCTTCTCCGAACGGTCACAAAGACTGTTGCAACGGTAAAATAGTATGGCTAGCGTGCGCTAGTCATGTATCGGTAGCGTGCGTTATCGGCTGGTCAATAAGTCTTCAATCTTGACTTTGAAAATGTCGGTTTGTCTCTCCAACGACTCTTTATCCGATGGCTAGATTTGAGATTAGCGTGTGCTAGCAAGTATTCATAGCGTGCGCTAGCATTAATTAATTCCAATCTTTCCAGATTTTCCGGATCTTCATTGACTCTTGCCTTCCAACGGTAGAAAATCAAACGGTAATATGCTGACTCCTTTTAGCGTGCGCTAATGCCTATACCTTAGCGTGCGCTAATAATTTCTTTCAGTAACGTACGTTACCCTGTGTAGCATACGTAAAATCCTTGACATATTGAGTCCAGTGTCTACTGGACTACTGACCGTGATATCGGTAGCGTGCGCAAGAGCTGAGCAGTAACGTGCGCTACATCCTTGTTTTAGCGTACGTAAGCTGATGTATGTAGCGTGCGCAAAGTCCATTTCCGATTTCCTTCCAAACCTCACTGTCCTCTGGAATGATGCGATAGCGTGCGTTAATATGGATTGTATAGCGTGCGCTAACTGTAGTTACTTAGCATGCGCTAATATTGAATGACTTGCGTGCGCTATCTATCAGGTGACTTCACTTGGCTGCAGCTGACTGACTGGGCTGAACATTTATTTCTCGATAGCATGCGCTACTATGAGATGAGTAGCGTGCGCTAACATTATTTAGCTCCTTCAAAATACTATCGATCTGAGATTGATCTAATTAAATGTTTTGAATGTAATAATCATCAAAATACATTTTGAGTCAACAATCTCCCCCTTTTTGATGATGTCAAAACATTTAATTTATACCTGCAAAAACATTTTAAATGATTCGAATCAAGGTAACTTGTTCGATATATTAGTATATTTCGGTTTTTGAAGTATTCTCCCCCTTTTTGACAGAAACAAAAAGGAACTCCCCCTGAATTGTTGCATTATAACAAATATCAACGAAAATGCCATTATCCAAAGCGAAATTACGTAAATAACAGTACTCATAAACGACAAATACCAAACGAAGTGAAATGCGAATATCATAAAGATAGAGTTCAAGCAATACATAGAGTTTTCATGACATATGATATAAAGATTATTCGAATAATAAGATTCTACAACCAAGCATCAAAATCCTCAAATCTAAAGTGCAGGGTCGGAAGTGGACGAGGGGAAAGGAAAAGAAGGGTGTGTGAAACGGATGAAATCGGAGATCAACCCGCGCACTTCCCGGACTTCCGAACGTAGAGACCGAACATCCTCTCGAATTTCTTGCTGAGAGGTCTCGATGCTCCGCATCCGAGCACAAAGGTCGCTTTCCTCTTCCTCCGTGACGACATCTTTCATCGGCCGCTTCCCTTTCGTCTTTGGATGACGAACAAATGACTTGGATTGCAGCTCCCTAAGCGTATGGGGTCCTCGGTGCGTCACACGCTCGACCGGTGTAGGCATCCGTGTCCCCTTCGGCACTTGGTCATCATCTCGGAGATACAGAAACAATACCCAACCTCGATTAAATGTCTCAACATAATGCATGGCCTTGAGGGTTAGGTCACTTATTTCGTGTCCCGGAGACACCGGAACGTGTGCCTCATCAGACAAGTCGACGCGAAAATGCCGAAAAATCACCGTGAGAATTGAACCAAAAGGAAGTCCAGATTTCCTAGTTCTCGACATGTAATTTTTCGACCGAAAAGACTCCCCTTTTGCTTTCATCCAGCTTATCACAATCCCAATGAAATCCACTATATCATCCTTCAACACCCGATACACAACATTCTTATCAACGCCGACTAACTTGTGTTGGGTGTTGACTTTTGGCATTAAACACTTTGTTAGAGCGGCCAACAACAAGCGAATGTGGATACCGAAATCATTATTCTCGAAGACGTCATCCGTGACTTCGATGACCGTTTTCGAACATAAAAAATCACCAATATCTCTCTCAGACACCATAGATTCTTCGGCAATGGTCTTCCCACAACAATCATACCCGTATTTCGATAAGCCAAATAACTCGTGAAGAATTTCCGAAGAAATCTTCACCACAGTTCCATTCACTAGGCTATCGAGCACTAATCCTCCATCACCACTATCACCAAGGTGCAGATTCGCATAAAATTCACGTACATACATAGGGTAAACAATCTCTTTGCACTCAACAAATCGTGCAATTCCTAATGCCTCAAAGAAATCGCGAATACTGACCTTAACCCTTTCAAGGCTGCTAAAATTGAAGTAGTAACAATCGGTCAGACTCTCCTGTGGAAGGATATCGAAGAATACCTTCGATGCAACGTAGGAGACGAATCGGGTGCCGTCATAATCATTATTGCGAGGGCGTTTGTAGTTTTTCTCCATGGCCTTTCTTCACTTGCTAGACATTTTGAAGAGAATCGAAGTTTTGAGGGAGAAAATTTCAGTATTTGGATCGGATTTGCGGCTAGGGTTTTTTGCTGGAAGGGAATTTTCAGGCGTTTGCGTACGTTAGGAAGGGGTAAATGTGTTTCTGGGTAGTACGGAATATATATAGTCAACGGATTTTTAATTAGCGTACGCTAGGAACATAGAATTAGCGTACGTTAGGTAAAAATGAAAAGCTTACTGGACTGTCCAGTAGCTAAAATGGAATTCGAAAAGTTTTTAATTAGAGTACGCAAGGCAGTGCGGTTAGCGTACGCTATCGAAAGCAGTTTTTAGCGCGCGTTAAGAAAGTGAAGCTAGCGCGTGCTAGCGAGTGAACCGAATCAGGATTTTGATATTTTGAGTAGTAAGCTTATTTCAAAAATTGTCTACATGTCCCATACCAAGTTGTAAACGAATGGAATTAAATGATTCTTCAGGAAGAGGTTTTGTAAAAATATCAGCAAGTTGATCCTTCATCCCGACAAAAATTAAACAGATGTCCTTTTTCTGAACATGATCGCGTAGAAAATGATGTCTGAGATCTATATGTTTAGTTCTACTATGCAACACAGGATTTTTACTCAGATTAATTGCACTAGTGTTATCACATAGGATAGGGGTATTTTCAAAATATATGTCGTAGTCGCGGAGTTGATTTTTGATCCATAACACTTGAGCACAGGCGTTCCCTGCAGCGACATATTCGGCCTCAACTGTAGACAATGCTACACTGGTTTGCTTTTTACTTCCCCAAGATATTAAACATGATCCAACAAAATGACATGTACCACTAGTACTCTTTTTGTCAATTTTACATCCGCCGAAATCGGCGTCACTATATGCAATTAAATTGAAATCCAAGCAAGAAGGATACCATAGACCTAGTCCGATAGTCCCTTTCAAGTAGCGAAAAATGCGTTTACAAGCAATTAAATGTGATTCCTTGGGATTAGCTTGGAATCGAGCACATAAACATGTAGCAAATATTATATCTGGCCTAGATGCAGTCAAATATAACAAAGATCCGATCATACCTCGATATAATTTTTGATCTACGGATTTGCCATTTTCATCTTTCTCAAGCTTTAATGATGAAGACATTGGCGTAGATATCACCTTGCTACTTTCCATATTGAATTTCTTGAGGAGGTCGTTTGAGTACTTCGTTTGATGGATAAAAATTCCATCTTCGCATTACTTGAGTTGAAGCCCGAGGAAGAACGTTAATTCTCCCATCATACTCATTTCGAACTCTCCTTTCATAAGATTAGAAAAATCTTGGCACAAAGATTCATTAGTAGCTCCAAATACAATGTCATCAACGTAGATTTGGCAAATAAGTATATCATCATTCAATATTTTAACAAACAAGGTATTATCGACTTTGCCTCTTTTATAATCATTTGCAATTAAAAATTGACTTAAACGATCATACCATGCTCGGGGTGCTGGCTTCAACCCGTAGAGTGCCTTGTTGAGCTTGTAGACATGATCCGGAAATTGATGATCTTCAAAACCGGGAGGTTGCTTGACGTAGACTTCTTCTTGAATGAACCCATTCAAGAATGCACTTTTCACATCCATTTGAAATAGTTTGATCTTCTTATGGGCGGCAAATGCACAAAGCAAGCGAATGGCTTCGAGTCGAGCCACGGGAGCAAAACTTTCTTCATAATCAAGACCTTCCTCTTGATTATATCATTGAGCGACCAAACAAGATTTATTTCGAATTGGATAGCCGTCTTCGTCACTCTTGATTTTATGCACCCATTTAGTTCCGATAATTGTTTTATCTTTAGGAGCGGGAACTAAATTCCATATATTATTGTGCTTGAATTGCACAAGCTCCTCTTGCATTGCCATCACCCAACTTTCATCATCGAGAGCTTCGGATATATTCTTGGGAACTATTTCGGATACAAAAGCACAATGAGCCATAAATTTGGTGGTTCTCCTTCGGGTTTGAACACCGTCTTCAATGTTTCTAATCACGAGGTCCTTTGGATGATCTTTGATGTGCCTCCAATCTTTCGGTAAATCAACGATTGTGTTCATTTCGACTTCTGAAATTTTCTTCACTTCGGGTGAGGGATCCGGAAAAGTACCTGCATCATCAAAGTATTCTACCTTTCTCGGGGGTGAGATCATATCATTGAATTTAACATGTATGGACTCTTCAACTTTATTCGTTCTAATATTATAAACACGATATGCTATGCTATTAGTACAATAACCAAGAAATATTCCGGAGTCGGATTTAGCATCAAACTTGCCTAAGTTATCCTTGCCATTGTTCAAAATAAATACATTGCAACCAAAAGGATGAAAATAAGCAATATTGGGCTTTTTGCCCTTCCATAATTCATACGGGGTTTTAAGATGAGTTCTACGAACATGAACCCGGTTAATCACATAGCATGCCGTGAAAATTGCTTCGGCCCAAAAATATAGTGGAAGAGAATATTCATTAAGCATAGTCCTCGACATTTCTTCCAAAGATCGGTTTTTCCTTTCAACAACTCCATTTTGTTGAGGTGTTCTAGGAGCCGAAAAGTTATGATTAATACCATATTTATCACATAAAAGTTCAAACGGAGTGCAATCAAATTCACCTCCGTGATCGGTGCGAATAGAAATTATGGAGAGATTTTTCTCATTTGATACCAAACGACACCATTTAGAGAATTCGGAAAATGCATCATCCTTATGTGCTAAAAATCTAACCCAAGTAAATCGAGAGAAATCATCAACAATAACCAAAGTGTAAAGTTTACCATTTAAACTAACATGTCTAGATGGTGCAATCAAATCCATATGCACGAGTTCAAGAACGCGACTAGTGGAAACCTCGAATTTTGGTTTAAACGATTCTCGAGTGTGTTTCCCTTTTATGCATGATTCACAAAAATGCTTTCTATCAAACTTGAGTTTGGGCAATCCACGAACAAGGTCGTGTCTAGATAAAATAGAAATGATAGGTAGAGAAGTGTGCCCCAATTTTCGATGCCATAAATATGCATTGTCGTCCAAGGTAATAAGACATTTTTCATTGAATGAACTTTTATCATTAAGATCAACAATATAGATGTTTCCACATCTCAAGCCAATGAACGCAATTTTATTATTTCTAAATGCCGTGCAATGCGTTTGCTCAAAGAGAATTTTAAAACCTTCATCACAAAGTTGCGAAACGCTAAGAAGATTATGATGCAAACCTTCAACAAATAATACTTTGTTGATAGAGGGAGAAGGTTCCTTACCGACTTTGCCGATGCCTTTGATTTTTCCCTTTTGATTATCCCCAAAGGTCACATGTACTTGTTCTTGGTATTCGAGGTCTTCAAATAAGTCCTCGGAGCCGCACATGTGCCTTGAGCATCCGCTATCAATGTACCACTTGTTTTTCCTTGGTGCCGGTACCTACAAAAATAGAGTTTCTCGGTTGTTTCGGTACCCAAGCCCGTTTGGGTCCTCCAAAGTTAACTATGCTTATAGCATTCGGAACAATTGTCCCTTTAGGAACCCATATTTGCTTAACTTTGATGGTTCTCAACTTTGAATGAGCATTATCCTCATGAACTCGTTTGGAAGAATCTTTTGAGTTCTCGGTTTCGGTTTTCTTTATTTTGTCAAGGTTGATAAGGGATTGTTCCCGTTTAAAAGGATCTAAACCAAGACCATGTTTGAGCAAGGGCGATTTTTGAATAGATAGAAGCCTTTCGAATTTCTCGTTTCCGAGAGTAAATTTGTTCAAAATATATTTCAGCTCCTTTTGAGTTTTTGTTAACTCGATTTTCAAAACATTTTCTTTTTCAAGGAATAATGTATGGTCGATCTCAATAGTTTTGCCCTTGTTTTGAAGAGAGGAATTTTCGAGTTCTAGAGATTTTATTTTTCTCTTTAAAGATATGTTTAATTTAACCATCTCGTCATACTCCGTATTCAAGGATTCAAACGCACTCAATAACTCATCATCATGATGAACTTCTTGTGAATCACAAAAATCAAAAGAGTCATATTCGTCATCATTGACTTTAGAACTTACCTCGATATTATTTTCGGAGTCGAGTGCCATGAATGCAAGATTTGCGTGTAGAGATCTTTCAATCTCCTCCTCGTCATCACTCCAAGAAGCGACTAGGACCTCCATCTTTTTGAATCTTTCCATTTGAAGTTTTGAAGAGGATCCTCGGCATTCTTTGGCATAGTGACCGGCTTGACCACATTTCCGACAATTATTGTCGAACTTCTTGATGGGAGTATAGCCACTCTTCTTTTGCTCCGGTTTCCCATCCCGACCAAGAAAACTTCGCCTCTTTTGAATTAGGCTTTTATACCTTCTAAAGTTTTTGGCATAGAGAGCGAGTTCCTCATCGTCTTCATCTTCGGGAACATCTTCCTCAACGTCGCTATCAACATTGAATGCGACTACTCTTTCCCGAGGCTTTGGTTTGGTGCCTCTAGACTTGAGAACGATCTCATAATTGATAAGTGACCCGATGAGGGCACTAAATTCGAGCTTGTTGAGATCTTTGGACTCCATGATCGCGGTGACTGTGGCATCCCATTCTCGTGGCAACGATCGAAGAATTTTCTTAGCTTTGTCGCTGCTCGATATAGGCTTTCCGAAAGATGCAAGACCATTTGTTATAGCTGAAAATCGATCCAACATATTTGTGATCGTTTCCTCGTCTTTCATGGAGAATAGTTCGTAGTCATGGAGTAGCATATTAATTTTGTTCTCCTTGACTTGGGTGGTTCCCTCATGAGTGACTTCGAGAATTTCCCAAATTTCTTTTGCGCTTTCATAGGACGATATCCTATTGAGTTCTTCGGGACTAAGAGCGCAATAAATAAGTTGAGTAGCTCGTGAGTTGACGTGTGTGTTTCTCCAATCCTCGTCGTTGAATTCTTCGATCTTTTTCAACGATCCATCCTCTTTCTTAGCAAGTTTAGGACCAAGAGTAATAACTTTCCAAATTTCAATATCTTAGGCTTGAACGAAGATCGCCATCTTCTTTTTCCACGTCATGAAATTGGAACCGTCGAAGAAAGGACGGTTGAGAGCATTTCCTTCAATTTGGCCAAGAAGTGCCATTTGCGGATCTTTTTCTCTTAGGTGGTTAAACCTTTAAAAAGAGACCCGCTCCGATACCAACTGAAGAGATAAAATTACCACTAGAAGGGGGGTTGAATAGTGGTAATGCGGAATACCAAAATTTCTTGCGAGTAAATGAAAAATAGTGCGGAATTTAAAGACTCAAAGATTTATAGAGGTTCGGCAACTTGCCTACGTCCTCTCTCCGACTTTCTTTTTCTATTGGCTCAAGAACAACCACAATCTTGACTCGTCTTCTATCGGTCCGAGTTCACAACCGTTACAATCGCTTGTCTTCTATCGGTCCAAGCTCAACCTCTCTCTCAATATAAACTTTTGTTTATCTAGTGTTCTATAGGAACTAGATAATCCTCACTATACGAATATGGGAGTATAATCCTAACAATGCCGGATCAAAGATCCTAATAACACTGGATTAGTGACTCTTGATTCGTTTTTTTTATGCTCAAGTGTAAGTGATGCAACACTTACAATCAAATGAAAGAATACAAAGAATAATAGATATGACAAAGAAAATCACTCTTGTATCTTTCTTTCTCACAACTTATAATATAGTAATCAGTAGCGATTTGAGCTCAAGAATGCTTGTATGCTTGTATGCTTGTATGCTTGAAGTTGTGTGTTTGATACCCAAGTCCTTTGGGTATTTATAGGTGAGAGCCATCCTTCAAATACTGAAAAACGTATTATTAGCATGCGCTAATAATGTCCTCTAGCGTGCGCTATCGATCCTTGACTTGGCTTCTCTGAATCGTCACAAAGACTGTTGCAACGGTAAAATAGTATGGCTAGCGTGCGCTAGTCATGTATCGGTAGCGTGCGTTATTGGCTGGTCAACAAGTCTTCAATCTTGACTTTGAAAATGTCGCTTTTGTCTCTCCAACGACTCTTTATCCAACGGCTAGATTTGAGATTAGCGTGCGCTAGCAAGTATTCATAGTGTGCGCTAGCATTAATTAATTCCAATCTTTCCAGATTTTCCGGATCTTCATTGACTCTTGCCTTCCAACGGTAGAAAATCAAACGGTAATATGCTGACTCCTTTTAGCGTGCGCTAATGCCTATACCTTAGCGTGCGCTAATAATTTCTTTCAGTAACGTACGTTACCCTGTGTAGCGTACGTAAAATCCTTGACATATTGAGTCCAGTAGCTACTGGACTACTGACCGTGATATCGGTAGCGTGCGCAAGAGCTGAGTAGTAACATGCGCTACATCCTTGTTTTAGCGTACGTAAGCTGATGTATGTAGCGTGCGCAAACTCCATTTCCGATTTCCTTCCAAACCTCACTGTCCTCTGGAATGATGCGATAGCGTGCGTTAATATGGATTGTATAGCGTGCGCTAACTGTAGTTACTTAGCGTGCGCTAATATTGAATGACTTGCGTGCGCTATCCATCAGGTGACTTCACTTGGCTGCAGCTGACTGACTGGGGTGAACATTTATTTCTCGATAGCGTGCGCTACTATGAGATGAGTAGTGTGCGCTAACATTATTTAGCTCCTTCAAAATACTATCGATCTGAGATTGATCTAATTAAATGTTTTGAATGTAATAATCATCAAAATACATTTTGAGTCAACAATTCTGCGTGAGATGTTGAATAATATGTTGTGGTACTTGTACTAGCATCGTTGTGCTAACCCCTTCGGGGGTGAACATTTTGCTTATGTTCAGGATCCAGGAGAGCGGGGAAACAACCACTGGAGCTGCATGACGACGGGGGTGCAGAGTGATGTTCTGGCCGGGTTTGCTTGTCTGTTGTTTGTTAGTTATTTCAATAAGTACTCGAGTACGTAGTCGCTTTTGATGAATTTGAATTTGGTGATGTATTAATAATTTCTGTTGAACATTTGTATTTTCAGTATTTGGTCAGAACTGTTGTTTCTTAATTTCGTTATTTTCATTCGTTGGTACCTGTTAATGCCTTTTCAACTCTTTAGCCTTGTAAATCCTGATGTAAAGGATTTACGGCGCTGTAATATTCCTGAATATATCAGGGGTGTTACATGGTCTTATCCTGAAGTTGTTTCTCGCGATGCTCAAGGATCTTCACGGGTCTCTCCGGAAAGGTAATATCCTCGGCTATGTCAATCTCACTGTAGTCGATAACGTGGCTCGGATCCGGCACGTACTTTCTCAATTGAGACACATGAAAAACACTATGGACGTGACTTAAATCTAAAGGCAACGCCAAGCGATAAGCTAAATCTCCAACCCTGTCCAATATCTCGAAAGGTACGATATACCTCGGACTAAGTTTTCCCTTTTTCCCGAAGTGGAAAACCCCTCTGGTCGGTGACACCTTGAGTAAGACATGATCCCCCACTTCGAACTCCAAGGGTCGATGATGAGTATCAGCATAAGATTTCTGACGGCTCTGGGCAGTCAGCAATCGATCCCGGATAATAGAAATCTTTTCCTAGTCTCCATCAACATATCCGGTTCCATTCCAATTAGATCCGAAGCCTCGTCCCAACATAATGGCGACCTACATCGCTTACCATAAAGTGCCTCGAATGGTGCCATTTTGATCGACGCATGCCAACTATTATTGTAGGCAAACTTGATCAACGGTAAGTGAAGATCCTAATCATTACTCCATCCTAAAGCACAAGCTCGCAACATATCCTCCAATGTGTGAATCTTTCTCTCTGTCTGACCGTCTGACTGAGGATGAAAGGACGTGCTCAATCTCAGCTCAATACCCAAAGCCTGATGAACGGCCTGCCAAAAATGCGATACGAAACGACCGTCTCTATTAGAAACAATGGTCTTGGGGGCACCGTGCAATCTTACGATCTCAACTATAAAAGTTCGAGCCAATCTATCTGGTCGCCATGTATCCCTAATACCCAAGAAGTGTGCAGACTTGGTCAACCGATCGACGATTACCCAAATCATATTCATTCCGGCCCTAGTTCTCTACATGCCAGTGATGAAATCCATAGAAATATCTTCCCACTTCCACTCGGGAATGGGAAGCGGCCTCAACAACCCCGCTGGTCGTTGATATTCGATCTTCGCTTGTTGACATGTCAAGCACCATAGTACAAATTCCGCGACATCTTTCTTCATGTTGTTCCACCAAAAATTTCGTTTCAAATCCTTATACATCTTACTCGTTCCGGGGTGGATTTAGTAAGGCGTAGCATGGGCTTCTCGGAGAATTCTCTGCCTCAGCTCTAGATCATTCGGAACACAAAGCCTGCCATGAAATCTCAAAATACTATCCTCGTGAACCATAAATCCAGGAGCTTTTCCTTTAATTACATCTTCCTTCAGTTGAGAGATCATCGGGTCACTCCACTGTTTTCCTTTGATGTCGTCAACCAAGGACAAAGTAATTTCGAGAGTACATAACTATCTTTGTACTCGTTGAATCCAAACTTCTATCCCCTACTCGATTAAATCCTGACGAATCTTTGTCTGAGATGTAAGAACTTCGAGCATTTGAAGAGATGCCGATTTGCGGCTCAAAGCATCCGCAACGACATTGGCTTTTCCGGGGTGGTAAAGAATTTCCATATCGTAATCCTTTATCAACTCTAACCAACATCTCTGTCTCATATTCAGCTCTTTCTGACTGAAAATATACTCCAGGATCTTGTGATCGGTATAAATCCGACACGGAGAACCATACAAGTAATGCCGCCAAATCTTGAGTGCGAAGAAAATTGCGGCCAACTCCAAATCGTGAGTAGGATAATTCATCTCATATGGCTTTAATTGTCGTGACGCAAAAGCTATCGTCTTATCATGCTGCATAAGCACACAACCAAGACCTTGACCCGAAGCATCACTATAAACCGCAAAGCCCTCACTACAATGTGGTAAGGCTAAAATCGGTGCTGAAGTCAAACGTCTCTTCAACTTATCGAAGCTCTGTTGTCTCTTCGTCGTCCAAACAAATTTTTCATTTTATGGAGTAATTTCGTAAGCAGCCAAGCCAGTTTCGAGAACCCCTCGAAAAACCGATGGTAATACCCAGCAAGGCCCAAAAAGCTACGAACTTCCTTAATACTTTTAGGCGGTGCCTAATCTAGCACTGCCTCAATTTTCTGCGGGTCTACACGAACCCCTTCGGCCGAAATCACATGGCCGAGAAACATTACTTCTTCCAACCAGAACTCACATTTTGAGAATTTTTCATAGAGGTGCTCTGTTCTCAAAATATCTAGTACCAAACGCAAGTGTCAGGCATGTTCTTCTTTATCTCGAGAATAGATCAAAATGTCAACAATAAAGACGACCACACACCTATCCAGATACTCGATGAAAATCTTATTCATTAACTGCATGAATACTGCCGATGCATTAGTCAACCCAAAAGGCATAACTTAAAATTCATAATGCCCATATCTCATCTAAAATGCCGTCTTCGGAACGCCGGACTCTCTCACCTTGAGTTTATAATACCCTGATCTTAAATCAATTTTCGAGAAAACTTCAGCCCCTTGCAACTGATCAAATTAATCGTCTTTACGAGGCAAATGATACTTGTTCTTGATGGTTACTTTGTTCAGCTCACGGTAGTCGATGCACAAATGTAGTGAACCATCCTTCTTCCTCACAAAAAGAACAGGCGCCCCCCAAGGCGAAGCGCTCGGTCTGATGTACCCTCTTTCCGGAAGTTCTCCCAACTGATTCTTTAATTCTTGCATCTCGGAAGGTGCCATACGATATGGTGCCTTAGAAATTGGAGCCGCATCTGGCTCTAAGTCCACAGAAAATTCTATCTCACAATCTGGCGGTAATCCCGGGAGATCGTCCAGAAAAACATCGGGATACTCATTAACAACCGGGATCGAAGAGAAATCGACTTCGTTCCCTTCCATTTTCAAGGCATAACACCAATAGCCCGTACAACCTTTATTCAAAAGTTTTACGGCCTTCATGGCGCTAATAAGTAACTTGGATTGTCCCGACTTACGTCCCAAAAATGAGTACTCGGTTCCGTGTTTAGTCATCATGGTGATAACCTTAGTACGGTAATTCATAGCTTGGTGACTATCAAGCCGATCCTCGTCGAGGATCACATCCTCACCTACCATATCAACTACAATTAGATTCGATAACCATTCCATACTGGATATAATCACCGAAAAATCTTTAATCTCCCGGTTTCCCACAATTCTATCCCCGCTAGGTAGTTTCACAATGAAGGGATCGCAAGTAGTCATACAAGTTATATTCAAACGGCATACACACTCCAAGGAAATAAAAAAATATGTAGCACCCGTATCAAAAAGCACACGGACTGGATGAGATAAAATATGAATGGTCCTGAAGCCACCGCCGCGTCGGGTTCATCTGTTCGACGCATCTCATAGACCCGTGGTTGTACCGAACCGATGCTAGAGTTTCCCCCTCCAGCGTTCTGACCCCGTCCCCAGCCCCTGCCGTAATTCTGCTGAGATTAACCAAATGATTGTCGCTGATTAACGCCTTGGTCAAGTGATGCTGGGGCAGAAGCCCGAGTGTCCAAAGTCTGATTTGGTTCAGAACAATAAGTCGCTCTATGTCCCATATGTCCGCAAGTGTGACACTTCAACGGCGGAAAATTGCATTCCAAATTAACATGGCCTGGACGACCACAATTATAGCAATTTATCGTGCGATTTGTGGTGCCCGGAGCAGAACGGAAACCCCTCTTTCCTTTAGCAGAACGTGACGAATTTCCGGTAGAACGGTTAGTCGTCTGTGACCTATGGAAGTTGCCACTCTTAGAGCCAGAAAAATTTCCCGCGATCTTCTGCTTCTTTGATTCTTCAGTGGTATCGTTGTCGGGGCTTAACATATCACGGGCTAAAGCTCTGTCCTGATATTCCTTCAGTGTGGTGCAAGCAAATCCGTCCATGTACCGCCGTGAGTCCATATTCATCCGCATATCAAAATAACGGATCTTATCACGCTCGTTTCGCGCTTGATCTTTCACGTGGATCAATTGTTGGTTGTACTCTACAATTGCTTGCGAAACGGGAATATTCTACGGTTTAGCCTCGAAAAAGGCTTGAATTCTTCCCTCTCGCACCGGCCAAGGAGAAAACTCGGCCTCCAAAAGCTCTTTAAATTCATCCCACATGGCAACACGATCCTGTGGCTTGATGACTTTCCACCATGTAGCGGCCTCCTTGGTGAGGAAATACTGAGCAAGTGGTACTTTCCTCACTTCGGAGCAATCAACCGCTTCAAAAATTTTCTCAAACTCCGCTAGCCAATCCTCCCAACCTAATGGGTTTGTGGCACCGCCAAACTGTGGAGGGTGTATACGGATTACATTCTGAAGCAAGGCATCCGTGTTTGGGTTCGGATTATTTAGCTGGACGGTTTGGGCTAAAATGGTCATCTGGTTAGCCAATTGTTGAAGTACATTCGCAGCTCCAACGTCCGCGCTGTTCCCCTGGCTAGTCGACTGGTCGTACTGACTTTCGGTGCCCGGATGCATCGAGTTCGATAAACTGGGGTTGGTTGACCCCGCAATAGAACTGAGGGAAACGGCCGCGCCACGTCCTCGTCCATGTCCACAGCCACGACCACAGCCACGGCCCCTACCAGCTAACATACTGAAGAACACACAAGGCACGTAAGTACATGTCAATTGCATGTCATCAAAGTGACCGATTCTCAAGGATACCAAAATAGAAGCAAAACGGATAAGGAAACACCAGAAGAGTAAGAGGTCTTACAAGTATAGGTCGCACTGTGATGATGGCAGAGTAGTGATACTGTGGACAAATGACGACTCAATCGACCCAAAAGACCAACAGCCTAGGTATCCATAGATCTAAGCTATGATACCATATTCTGTAACACCCCCAAGTTATTCAGGGTATATTACAGCGCCGTGAACCCCACCGTGGGACCCACAAGGCTAATCATATGCGGAACTATAAAACTTGACCGAGAAGGTCCAAATACAATGAAATGAAAGACGATACAAAGGGTATTCAAACCATGTCCAATGTATACAAATACATCACAGTACAAAATCAAAACCTCAGCAACACAGGCCGGAACATCAAGGAAGACTGAAAACAAACAATACTCGAGTATTCAATAACCATTCCAGTACAACAACACTGAATGGAGGAACATAAAACATAACCGGAGATAAGACACAGTATCACGCTTGCCCATCATCTTCATGCCAACCCGATACCTGCCTATCCATTCTCCTGGAACCTGAAATACATAAAAAGCATTTCCCCCATAAAGGGGTTAGCCGTCGAATAGCTAGTGCAAGTATATCAAGTATGAAACACAATACTCCTCGACAATAAAGTAAAGGTAACCGTCAATTAATCAATTCAAGACTAGTATTCTGGAATAACTAAATTTCATAGCATCACATCAATACATACATGATCAACCGTGGAACCGCACCAGAGGCTATGGAACCCTCAGGAGACCCGTCGGCCCGCCCCAGAGTGGTTAACCCAAATTATCCATGGAATCGCATCAAAGGCTATGAAACCCTCAGGGGACCTGTCGGCCCGCCCCAGAGTGGATATAAACAATAATGCCATTCACATATCTTACTTTCAAAGTCGAGAACGTATAATCATAAATATATACTTGCCTTTGAGACATCGAGAAATTGAATGGAAAAGAATATGAGTTCGGTAGGTCCAAGAACGCGCTTCCGCACCTAAACAATTCTTAAGGGATATGATAATCAATAATACATACTCATAATTCACGAAGAAACTCCTGAAACCCGTTTACGATTCACGAAAATACAAGGGTAAACAACTAGAGTTTGGAAAATCACCCAAACCCTCACAAGTCCGAACACGGCACAAACCAATTCGTAAGATCGTAGGAAAAGCATGTATTTAGGATAGATACATCATAATATCAAGGTTCTCAAGCTTCAAAATGGATAAATCGGACGAATCTAGGAAAAACCCCAAAATTCCCAAAAAGTAGGGTTCTAAGGATTTTTACCTTGATTTGGATGATAGAATAGATTGGATGTTGTGTAGTCCTTGTTCTCCAACCAAAGATGTTGATGTTTGAAGATGTATGACTTCCAATCACCCAAAATCGCCTCTCCCAAGCTTCTCTCGTCGAAAATGAGTGAAGAGAATGAAAAATGACGAAATGGAAGTCAACTGTCTAATATATACTCGCCCAGTCTAGCGCATGCTACGCCTTGATTATTAACATGTGCTAGCTAGGTCACAGGGTAGTCCAGTGGCTTCTGCCGACCCCGTTAGCGTGCGCTAATCGCCTTATCTTAGCGGGCAGTAGCCAAAAAATGGTGTCCAGATACTGGAGTCCAGAACCTACTATCCTCTGCCCTGCTCGAGTCTTAGCGTGTGCTACCACAATGGCTTAGCGTGCGCTACGCAGCTCTTATAGCGTGCGCTATCCGAAGACTAGCGTACGTTACATGATAGTCCAGAAAACCTGACAACCTCACTGCCTCTGCCAACCAGCTTGTTAGCGTGCGCTAGGGACGGATGTTAGCGCACTCTACTGACCACGAATAGTGTGCGTTAACGAACTCCTAGCGCGTTAGCGCCGATCAGAAGCGATATGAGTTCGGTTACGACTGATCGTCCATTAGCGCGCGCTACGGCTCAAAGCTAGCGTGCGCTACTCAAGCAGAATCATGCCTTTAAGGCTAAAATGACTCAGTAGACCGATTTGGTCTTTCAATAAATACATACAACTCATGCCCACGCAGGGGTCAAAACACAACCACACCCGTACAACGGGAAAAATATAGCAGCGGAAAATAAAGTACAACTAAACCAATAAACAAATGTACGGTTCCTGATGTGATTAGTATCGATCATCTTTCATCATCCTTCGTGCCGACCCTGTGTTATGCTCCAAAACCTGAATGCAGAAATAGACATCCAACCCCCGAATACTCGGGGGTTAGCAAAACTCCACTGTTTTGCTAGTGCAAGAACAAAGTGCAAATACGAGCCATACAATTCACATTCCACGAACGATAATAATCCGGAATCCTCAAAGATTCAAATACAACAAGATGAACACTTCCCGAGGCAAGAGTTTGAGTAAAGACTTCCCAAAATTTCAAGATCAAAATATCAAGGGAAATAATTTATAAAATGATTTGAAATACCATCGGGAGTTTTAATAGAAAATAATTTAGGATTAACAAATCCCACTTTTCAAAACCCAAAAGACAAAAGGGGTCACCACCCCAAAGGTTTACATTCCGAAAAATGACCTTTACCAAACCGTTGGGATTTTAGCCCCAAATCCGTAAAATGACTTTTACAAAACCATTGGGATTTTAGCCCCAAATCTCATCAACTCACAGTACACAAGAACGACCACAAGGTTCGTCTCCCAACATCAAAATCCACAAATAAAGGATTTAACACAAACAACAAAATACTCTAGTGCCATCCTAGCCAAGTAAGCCAAACGAACAACTTACGTCTTACACACTTAGTCGATGCATGCAATCATGAAAACCGTTCAAAAGCACTCATTTCCGGAAATGCCAATATCAAAACACATTTGCAAAATGCACCACAATTAACCGCGGATCCACGTCTCTGTGGGCCCCTACCGAGACCCCGTCGGATCTAACCCATAGTGAGCATACACACACACACACACGTTACTCATGCAATACTAATATGCTAAGAATGTAAGTTCATTAAGAATACTCACTAGAGATGGCCTCTAACTCGACACCATTATCAAACTCTTCAAAAACACAATAACAAGATTAAATACGGAATACACGATTCCATAACTTTAAACAACAGGGATATCATCAAAGCCTCCAACGTTCAAAATGATCAAATCATAATCAATTCCCAAACACACCGTTCACAAAACACACACACGTTTTGAAAGAGAGCCTTTAACGAGGCCAAACCGAAATCTTTTGAAATTTCATGTCAAACGACCAAACAAACACACCAAGATGATCACCGATCATCATATCCATAAAATAAGAAAAGTATGGGCAAGGTACTTGCCTCGAAATTGGCAGGCAAGTATTCCGACGAACACGGCTCAACTGGAAAGCTTCGAAATGCCCGATGCTATCGAAAAGGAAGACGACGACGAACGGAAGGGTTCAACACGGTTTCTTCGCAAGAAACACGACCCTAACATCATACAATTAATAAATCAACGATCATACGATGAAGAATAATCGTAGAACGCCCGAAAACCCCTCTATGACATTCTACCGGACACCTTCAAGGCGTCGATCAAGAACTCGACCAAAACAACGAATCGATACGATCCAACCATGGAATAACAAGGGAAATCATATAATACATCTAAATAATCATCAATCCATCATAATCCTAAGTTAAATCGGATTAATCGGACGAAAACAACCAAAACACCCAAATTCCCCAAAACTAGATTTTCAAGAAATCTAACCTTGATTTGGTAGATCGGAGGATGTTATAGGATGGATGATTGATGATATGAACTCCAAGACTTAATGGATTGATTGTCCAACAACATCTTTCCGTGATCTCCACACCTCCAGCCGCGGAAGAGAAGGAAGAGGATGAGAAAATGGGTGAAAAACACGCTGCCAGGCCTTAAATAGGCTGATCTGCACTGTGTGCCGCGGCCCATGGCCAAAAAAACTGCCCAGTACTAGCTTAGTGCCGCAGACCAGCCGAAGTGTGCCGCGGCACACGGTACAGCCTACTCCAACACCAAAAAGGCACATCGTGTAGTCTTAGCTATTTCGACCATAACTCCTTCGTCCGGACTCCGATTGACTCACCGTTTGAGCCATTGGAAAGCTAACTTGATGATCTATAATATTGAAAAGATTCAGAATTTTTGGAGCTTCCAAGAATTTATGGTGATTTTTACAAAGCCGAACTCATACTTGGAAAAAGTCGTATAGTAACACTGAACTCAACGAAACGACACCGAAACCTGAACCTGAATACGAACCGAAGGTACGGTTACGAAGTACTCGCAAAGACGAATCTAATAGATAATAGAAAACACGATTCTGACTACCCGAAGGCTCGAAATTCGACAACAGAATTAATTACCCCAAACTTTGGAAAATTACGAAAATGGCCCAAAACGTCCGAAATACACGATACACGATCGAAACACCAAACCAAAGCTCGCAACATGAATAATAACATTAAATGAACTTATGAGAAACTCGAAACAACAGTTTCGTACGAGATTCGCAAGAATCGAACTTAAGTGCGGAAAAGTCACTAAAAAGCTCGGAACTCAACAAAACGACAACGAAACGAACTCGGATGTCAAAAAGTGTAGAATTAATCATTCTCATAATGATGAAACGGTCATGAGCGAGTCGTTAAAACGGACTCCGGCCGAAAAAAGAAATTTACCGGAAATCGAAAATTGCGGATATTACATTCTACCCTCCTTAAAAGAAGTTTCGTCCCGAAACTTAAAACAAGTAGGGAGAAGCAATATCCCGCCAGGAAAACTCAACGAGATACGCAAGAAACGTGTAACTAACGCCCAACGGCGAAACGTTACAAACAATGCAACGGAATATACGGTGTGAAAACACGCTCCACGACGACCAACACAATGTCGCCGTTAGGGATATAATAAAACCAACAAGTGACAAGCGTCATCAAATGGATAATATAATCAAGTCAATTATCCGACAATCACAAAACACAACGAACGAAAATCAATATGATTGACCAACCCAACGGTACATCAATCAAAACGCGAGCCAACCGCTGAACAAATACGGAATCCCACCGCCCAAGGGTTGGAAGATCGAAAACGAGACTAATCTCCCGAACTGAAGGGAATTACGAAGGAGCCTGCACGTTCACCAATCACGGAACGAGATCAACAAAAACCGAACAATCAAACGATCGAACTACAACGATCGAAACAACAAAAAATCGAACAATCATGTTCGAATCACGAAGAACAATAAAGTTCAAACAAAAACTCCCAGGATGATCTGGTGAGAACAACAAGACATGCATTACCATAAGATCCACAGGAAAGGGAATAGCGATTGAAAAGTCACAACGACAAATGAGTTATTCCGAAACAATACCACACTTGTTCGATCAACAAAAGCAAGGGGCAGGACAAGCTCAGAAATGTCAACGAACATGATGAGTCGACAAAGTCAAAAACACAAGAGTTCCAAATCTGATCCACTTCGAATAAAAGAACTAATAGAACTAGATGATGTCACTTCCGAACAAGGTCCACAAGAATCGAACCGAACTCGAAAAAGTCACAATGATAACCAGATCGACCCACAACAAGATCACAGTTCGTTCGGACGATGAAACCGAAATACAGAACAATTTCATAAAGTTTCAACGAACATGAGCGAATCGATAGACTGGAGAAAGAGAAAATACGTACGGGTATTACCTTCGACCTCGTCCACGAAATTCACAAAAACGGGAGCAAGGTAACAAGTCATTAAACAACCGACACATAACGGAACAATCACCGATGCACATGGTCATACCAAACCAAGCTCTAACAACTCGCACATGCGCGACAACGCAGAAATCACTACGAGGCGGCAACATTCAACACCAACATCCCACCTCTCACAGAGGCTAACACAACAAGTGTGTGGAAAGCGACTCAATGCTCACACCGCCAATTCGATCATACTCGGGAGCAAACATCATAATGACAATGCGACATCATACATACATACCCAGCCCTCAAATGGGAATGGATAGGTTTTAAAAACGAAAACCTCATTTTGAAAATAATTTAGAAGAACACCGATTGATCTTGAATATCATCTTTCAAAAAGTACAAACGTGAAACATCGTTATCGAGACTTTGGAGAACCATTTCGCATTTGATAAAAATGAGGACACTTTCTCTTAGTGAAAACTTTCAGAATATTCGACCCTCGGGTATAAATAAAAGTGTTTCTAAAACATTGAAAATATCTCAAAACATTTTGGTCCTCGAGGCAGAAAATTTTTGAAATATATTGTGGCACCTTGGATGTACCGCAAGAAAATAACTCATTTAAAAAATATGTCTCGAAATTTATTTTTCTAAGATACTCAAGGTTTTCAAAAATCCAATAGGCCAGAATGCCCAAAACTCACGCATATCGACGTTCACTTAAACAACTCCTAGTACACGCATCAAAACGTTTAAAATCAAGACAATACATATCTTTAAACGGAAATAAACGATAAAATACCACAGTCGAATACCGCCTAGGATAAAGAACAAAACCACTGACCCCATTCGAGGTCTCTAAGGACCCTCCCGTACTGACTAGTGAACAAGTCGTACGCGTATAAGCACAAAGCTTCCACAAGAGAACTTGTAAAACGAGCAAATCGATTCGAAAATCATCAGTAACGGGCAAAAACAATAGTAAAAAGACATCAGAAGTGACGACACTCCTCGTATAAACCAAATACGAGAGTCGACTAAATACATATCGTGAAATCAAAATCCACAGAAGGATTTCATCACTTAACAAATAATCATAAAAATAGCTCGTGTCACACGAGGCACAACACAAAGGAGGGTGACTTACATCCACAGGTCGCACGAAGATGATGATCGCCCCACGATACTAATCACGACCAACAAACTCAGACGACGCATCGCGACACGACTCAGTCAGATAAAATCCGACGAAACAAGACTCAAACAACACGACTCGACCCGACAGCCTAGGTTTCCTCAACCTAAGCTCTGATACCATTTATGTAACACCCCCAATCCGCTCAGGGATATTACACGCCGTAGAACCGTTCCTCCAGGATCTACCAGGCTAGTAACACATATAACAACTCAATCATGCCTTTAAGGCTAAAATGACTCAGTAGACCGATTTGGTCTTTCAATAAATACATACAACTCATGCCCACGCAGGGGTCAAAACACAACCACACCCGTACAACGGGAAAAATATAGCAGCGGAAAATAAAGTACAACTGAACCAATAAACAAATGTACGGTTCCTGATGTGATTAGTATCGATCATCTTTCATCATCCTTCGTGCCGACCCTGTGTTATGCTCCAAAACCTGAATGCAAAAATAGACATCCACCCCCCGAATACTCGGGGGTTAGCAAAACTCCACTGTTTTGCTAGTGCAAGAACAAAGTGCAAATACGAGCCATACAATTCACATTCCACGAACGATAATAATCCGGAATCCTCAAAGATTCAAATACAACAAGATGAACACTTCCCGAGGCAAGAGTTTGAGTAAAGACTTCCCAAAATTTCAAGATCAAAATATCAAGGGAAATAATTTATAAAATGATTTGAAATACCATCGGGAGTTTTAATAGAAAACAATTTAGGATTAACAAATCCCACTTTTCAAAACCCAAAAGACAAAAGGGGTCACCACCCCAAAGGTTTACTTTTCGAAAAATGACCTTTACCAAACCGTTGGGATTTTAGCCCCAAATCCGTAAAATGACTTTTACAAAACCATTGGGATTTTAGCCCCAAATCTCATCAACTCACAGTACACAAGAACGACCACAAGGTTCGTCTCCCAACATCAAAATCCACAAATAAAGGATTTAACACAAACAACAAAATACTCTAGTGTCATCCTAGCCAAGTAAGCCAAACGAACAACTTACGTCTTACACACTTAGTCGATGCATGCAATCATGAAAACCGTTCAAAAGCACTCATTTCCGGAAATGCCAATATCAAAACACATTTGCAAAATGCACCACAATTAACCGCGGATCCACGTCTCTGTGGGCCCCTACCGAGACCCCGTCGGATCTAACCCATAGTGAGCATACACACACACACACGTTACTCATGCAATACTAATATGCTAAAAATGTATGTTCATTAAGAATACTCACTAGAGATGGCCTCTAACTCGACACCATTATCAAACTCTTCAAAAACACAATAACAAGATTAAATACGGAATACACGATTCCATAACTTTAAACAACAGGGATATCATCAAAGCCTCCAACGTTCAAAATGATCAAATCATAATCAATTCCCAAACACACTGTTCACAAAACACACACACGTTTTGAAAGAGAGCCTTTAACGAGGCCAAACCGAAATCTTTTGAAATTTCATGTCAAACGACCAAACAAACACACCAAGACGATCACCGATCATCATATCCATAAAATAAGAAAAGTATGGGCAAGGTACTTGCCTCGAAATTGGCAGGCAAGTATTCCGACGAACACGGCTCAACCGGAAAGCTTCGAAATGCCCGATGCTATCGAAAAGGAAGACGACGACGAACGGAAGGGTTCAACACGGTTTCTTCGCAAGAAACACGACCCTAACATCATACAATTAATAAATCAACGATCATACGATGAAGAATAATCGTAGAACGCCCGAAAACCCCTCTATGACATTCTACCGGACACCTTCAAGGCGTCGATCAAGAACTCGACCAAAACAACGAATCGATACGATACAACCATGGAATAACAAGGGAAATCATATAATACATCTAAATAATCATCAATCCATCATAATCCTAAGTTAAATCGGATTAATCGGACGAAAACAACCAAAACACCCAAATTCCCCAAAACTAGATTTTCAAGAAATCTAACCTTGATTCGGTAGATCGGAGGATGTTATAGGATGGATGATTGATGATATGAACTCCAAGACTTCATGGATTGATTGTCCAACAACATATTTCCATGATCTCCACACCTCCAGCCGCGGAAGAGAAGGAAGAGGATGAGAAAATGGGTGAAAAACACGCTGCCACGCCTTAAATAGGCTGATCTGCACTGTGTGCCGCGGCACAGGACAAGTGTGCCGCGGCCCATGGCCAAAAAAACTGCCCAGTACTAGCTTAGTGCCGCGGCCCAGCCGAAGTGTGCCGCGGCTGCAGTCTGACTACTCCAACACCAAAAAGGCACATCGTGCAGTCTTAGCTATTTTGACCATAACTCCTTCGTCCGGACTCCGATTGACTCACCGTTTGATCCATTGGAAAGCTAACTTGATGATTTATAATATTGCAAAGATTCAGAATTTTTGGAACTTCCAAGAATTTATGGTGATTTTTACAAAGCCGAACTCATACTTGGAAAAAGTCATATAGTAACACTGAACTCAACGAAACGACACCGAAACCCGAACCTGAATACGAACCGAAGGTACGGTTACGAAGTACTCGCAAAGACGAATCTAATAGCTAATAGAACACACGATTCCGACTACCCGAAGGCTCAAAATTCGACAACAGAATTAATTACCCCAAACTTTGGGAAATTACGAAAACGGCCCAAAACGTCCGAAATACACGATACACGATCGAAACACCAAACCAAAGCTCGCAACATGAATAATAACATTAAATGAACTTACGCGAAACTCGAAAAAACAGTTTCCGACGAGATTCGCAAGAATCGAACTTAAGTGCGGAAAAGTCACTAAAAAGCTCGGAACTCAACAAAACGACAACGAAACGAACTCGGATCTCAAAAAGTGTAGAATTAATCATTCTCATAATGACGAAACGGTCATGAGCGAGTCGTCAAAACGGACTCCGGCCGAAAAAAGAAATTTACCGGAAATCGAAAATTGCGGATATTACATTCTACCCTCCTTAAAAGAAGTTTCGTCCCGAAACTTAAAACAAGTAGGGAGAAGCAATATCCCGCCAGGAAAACTCAACGAGATACGCAAGAAATGCGTAACTAACGCCCAACGGCGAAACATTACAAACAATGCAACGGAATATATGGTGTGAAAACACGCTCCACGACGACCAACACAACGTCGCCGTTAGGGATATAATAAAACCAACAAGTGACAAGCGTCATCAAATGGATAATACAATCAAGTCAATTATCCGACAATCACAAAACACAACGAACGAAAATCAATATGATTGACCAACCCAACGGTACATCAATCAAAACGCGAGCCAACCGCTGAACAAATACGGAATCCCACCGCCCAAGGGTTGGAAGATCGAAAACGAGACTAATCTCCCGAACTGAAGGGAATTACGAAGGAGCCTGAACGTTCACCAATCACGGAACGAGATCAACAAAAACCGAACAATCAAACGATCGAACTACAACGATCGAGACAACAAAAAATCGAACAATCATGTTCGAATCATGAAGAACAATAAAGTTCAAACAACAACTCCCAGGATGATCTGGTGAGAACAACAAGACATGCATTCCCATAAGATCCACAGGAAAGGGAATAGCGATTGAAAAGTCACAACGACAAATGAGTTATTCCGAAACAATACCACACTCGTTCGATCAACAAAAGCAAGGGGCAGGACAAGCTCAGAAATGTCAACGAACATGATGAGTCGACAAAGTCGAAAACACAAGAGTTCCAAATCCGATCCACTTCGAATAAAAGAACTAATAGAACTAGATGATGTCACTTCCGAACAAGGTTCACAAGAATCGAACCGAACTCGAAAAAGTCACAACGATAACCAGATCGACCCACAACAAGATCACAGTTCGGTCGGACGATGAAACCAAAATACAGAACAATTTCATAAAGTTTCAACGAACATGAGCGAATCGATAGACTGGAGAAAGAGAAAATACATACAGGTATTACCTTCGACCTCGTCCACGAAATTCACAAAAACGGGAGCAAGGTAACAAGTCATTAAACAACCGACACATAACGGAACAATCACCGATGCACACGGTCATACCAAACCAAGCTCTAACAGCTCGCACATGCGCGACAACGCAGAAATCACTACGAGGCGGCAACATTCAACACCAACATCCCACCTCTCACAGAGGCTAACACAACAAGTGTGTGGAAAGCGACTCAACGCTCACACCGCCAATTCGATCATACTCGGGAGCAAACATCATAATGACAACGCGACATCATACATACATACCCAACCCTCAAACGGGAATGGATAGGTTTTAAAAACGAAAACCTCATTTTGAAAATAATTTAGAAGAACACCGATTGATCTTGAGTATCATCTTTCAAAAAGTACAAACGTGAAACATCGTTATCGAGACTTTGGAGAACCATTTCGCATTTGATAAAAATGAGGACACTTTCTCTTAGTGAAAACTTTCAGAATATTCGACCCTCGGGTATAAATAAAAGTGTTTCTAAAACATTGAAAATATCTCAAAACATTTTGGTCCTCGAGGCAGAAAAATTTTGAAATATATTGTGGCACCTTGGATGTACCGCAAGAAAATAACTCATTTGAAAAATATGTCTCGAAATTTATTTTTCTAAGATACTCAAGGTTTTCAAAAATCCAATAGGCCAGAATGCCCAAAACTCACGCATATCGACGTTCACTAAAACAACTCCTAGTACATGCATCAAAACGTTTAAAATCAAGACAATACATGTCTTTAAACGGAAATAAACGATAAAATACCACAGTCGAAGACCGCCTAGGATTCACAACAAAACCACTAACCCCATTCGAGGTCTCTAAGGACCCTCCCGTACTGACTAGTGAACAAGTCGTACGCGTATAAGCACAAAGCTTCCACAAGAGAACTTGTAAAACGAGCAAATCGATTCGAAAATCATCAGTAACGGGCAAAAACAATAGTAAAAAGACATCAGCAGCGACGACACTCCTCGTATAAACCAAATACGAGAGTCGACTAAATACATATCGTGAAATCAAAATCCACAGAAGGATTTCATCACTTAACAAATAATCATAAAAATAGCTCGTGTCACACGAGGCACAACACAAAGGAGGGAGACTTACATCCACAGGTCGCACGAAGATGATGATCGCCCCACGATACTAATCACGACCAACAAACTCAGACGACGCGTCGCGACACGACTCAGTCAGATAAAATCCGACGAAACAAGACTCAAACAACACGACTCGACCCGACAGCCTAGGTTTCCTCAACCTAAGCTCTGATACCATTTATGTAACACCCCCAATCCGCTCAGGGATATTACACGCCGTAGAACCTTTCCTCAAGGATCTACCAGGCTGGTAACACATATAACAACTCAATCATGCCTTTAAGGCTAAAATAACTCAGTAGACCGATTTGGTCTTTCAATAAATACATACAACTCAAATACAACTCATGCCCACGCAGGGGTCAAACCACAACCACACCCGTACAACGGGAAAAATATAGCAGCGGAAAATAAAGTACAACTGAACCAATAAACAAATGTACGGTTCCTCATGTGATTAGTATCGATCATCTTTCATCATCCTTCGTGCCGACCCTGTGTTATGCTCCAAAACCTGAATGCAAAAATAGACATCCACTCCCCGAATACTCGGGGGTTAGCAAAACTCCACTGTTTTGCTAGTGCAAGAACAAAGTGCAAATACGAGCCATACAATTCACATTCCACGAACGATAATAATATGGAATCCTCAAAGATTCAAATACAACAAGATGAACACTTCCCGAGGCAAGAGTTTGAGTAAAGACTTCCCAAAATTTCAAGATCAAAATATCAAGGGAAATAATTTATAAAATGATTTGAAATACCATCGGGAGTTTTAATAGAAAACAATTTAGGATTAACCAATCCCACTTTTCAAAACCCAAAAGACAAAAGGGGTCACCACCCCAAAGGTTTACTTTCCGAAAAATGACCTTTACCAAACCGTTGGGATTTTAGCCCCAAATCCGTAAAATGACTTTTACAAAACCATTGGGATTTTAGCCCCAAATGTCATCAACTCACAGTACACAAGAACGACCACAAGGTTCGTCTCCCAACATCAAAATCCACAAATAAAGGATTTAACACAAACAACAAAATACTCTAGTGCCATCCTATCCAAGTAAGCCAAACGAACAACTTACGTCTTACACACTTAGTTGATGCATGCAATCATGAAAACCGTTCAAAAGCACTCATTTCCGGAAATGCCAATATCAAAACACATTTCCAAAATGCACCACAATTAACCGCGGATCCACGTCTCTGTGGACCCCTACCGAGACCCCGTCGGATCTAACCCATAGTGAGCATACACACACACGTTACTCATGCAATACTAATATGCTAAGAATGTAAGTTCATTAAGAATACTCACTAGAGATGGCCACTAACTCGACACCATTATCAAACTCTTCAAAAACACAATAACAAGATTAAATACGGAATACATGATTCCATAACTTTAAACAACAGGGATATCATCAAAGCCTTCAACGTTCAAAATGATCAAATCATAATCAATTCCCAAACACACCGTTCACAAAACACACACGCATTTTGAAAGAGAGCCTTTAACGAGGCCAAACCGAAATCTTTTGAAATTTCATGTCAAACGACCAAACAAACACACCAAGACGATCACCGATCATCATATCCATAAAATAAGAAAAGTATGGGCAAGGTACTTGCCTCGAAATTGGCACGCAAGTATTCCGACGAACACGGCTCAACCGGAAAGCTTCGAAATGCCCGATGCTATCGAAAAGGAAGACGACGACGAACGGAAGGTTTCAACACGGTTTCTTCGCAAGAAACACGACTCTAACATCATACAATTAATAAATCAACGATCATACGATGAAGAATAATCGTAGAACGCCCGAAAACCCCTCTATGACATTCTACTGGACACCTTCAAGGCGTCGATCAAGAACTCGACCAAAACAACGAATCGATACGATACAACCATGGAATAACAAGGGAAATCATATAATACATCTAAATAATCATCAATCCATCATAATCCTAAGTTAAATCGGATTAATCGGACGAAAACAACCAAAACAGCCAAATTCCCCAAAACTAGATTTTCAAGAAATCTAACCTTGATTCGGTAGATCGGAGGATGTTATAGGATGGATGATTGATGATATGAACTCCAAGACTTCATGGATTGATTGTCCAACAACATCTTTCCATGATCTCCACACCTCCAGCCGCGGAATAGAAGGAAGAGGATGAGAAAATGGGTGAAAAACACGTTGCCAGGCCTTAAATAGCACGATGCGCACTTTGTGTGCGCGGCCTGAGACAAGTGTGCCGCGGCCCATGGCCAAAAAAACTGCCCAGTACTAGCTTAGTGCCGCGGCCCCGCCGAAGTGTGCCGCGGCTGCAGTGCGACTACTCAACACCAAAAAGGCATATCGTGCAGTCTTAGCTATTTCGACCATAACTCCTTCGTCCGGACTCCGATTGACTCACTGTTTGATCCATTGGAAAGCTAACTTGATGATCTATAATATTGCAAAGATTCAGAATTTTTGGAGCTTCCAAGAATTTATGGTGATTTTTACAAAGCCGAACTCATACATGGAAAAAGTCGTATAGTAACACTGAACTCAACGAAACGACACCGAAACCCGAACCTGAATACGAACCGAAGGTACGGTTACGAAGTACTCGCAAAGACGAATCTAATAGCTAATAGAACACACGATTCCGACTACCCGAAGGCTCGAAATTCGACAACGGAATTAATTACCCCAAACTTTGGGAAATTACCAAAACGGCCCAAAACGTCCGAAATACACGATACACGATCGAAACACCAAACCAAAGCTCGCAACATGAATAATAACATTAAATGAACTTATGAGAAACTCGAAAAAACAGTTTCGGACGAGATTCGCAAGAATCGAACTTAAGTGCGGAAAAGTCACTAAAAAGCTCGGAACTCAACAAAACGACAACGAAACGAACTCGGATGTCAAAAAGTGTAAAATTAATCATTCTCATAATGACGAAACGGTCATGAGAGAGTCGTCAAAACGGACTCCGGCCGAAAAAAGAAATTTACCGGAAATCGAAAATTGCGGATATTACATTATACCCTCCTTAAAAGAAGTTTCGTCCCGAAACTTAAAACAAGTAGGGAGAAGCAATATCCCGCCAGGAAAACTCAACGAGATACGCAAGAAACGCGTAACTAACGCCCAACGGCGAAACGTTACAAACAATGCAACGGAATATACGGTGTGAAAACACGCTCCACGACGACCAACACAACGTCGCCGTTAGGGATATAATAAAACCAACAAGTGACAAGCATCATCAAATGGATAATACAATCAAGTCAATTATCTGACAATCACAAAACACAATGAACTAAAATCAATATGATTGACCAACCCAACGGTACATCAATCAAAACGCGAGCCAACCGCTGAACAAATACGGAATCCCACCGCCCAAGGGTTGGAAGATCGAAAACGAGACTAATCTCCCGAACTGAAGGGAATTACGAAGGAGCCTGAACGTTCACCAATCACGGAAAGAGATCAACAAAAACTGAACAATCAAACGATCGAGCTACAACGATCGAGACAACAAAAAATCGAACAATCATATTCGAATCACGAAGAACAATAAAGTTCAAACAACAACTCCCAGGATGATCTGGTGAGAACAACAAGACATGCATTCCCATAAGATCCACAGGAAAGGGAATAGCGATTGAAAAGTCACAACGACAAATGAGTTATTCCGAAACAATACCACACTCGTTCGATCAACAAAAGCAAGGGGCAGGACAAGCTCAGAAATGTCAACGAACATGATGAGTCGACAAAGTCGAAAACACAAGAGTTCCAAATCTGATCCACTTCGAATAAAAGAACTAATAGAACTAGATGATGTCACTTCCGAACAAGGTTCACAAGAATCGAACCGAACTCGAAAAAGTCACAACGATAACCAGATCGACCCACAACAAGATCACATTTCGTTCGGACGATGAAACCGAAATACTGAACAATTTCATAAAGTTTCAACGAACATGAGCGAATCGATAGACTGGAGAAAGAGAAAATACATATGGGTATTACCTTCGACCTCGTCCACGAAATTCACAAAAACGGGAGCAAGGTAACAAGTCATTAAACAACCGACACATAACGGAACAATCACCGATGCACACGGTCATACCAAACCAAGCTCTAACAGCTCGCACATGCGCGACAACGCAGAAATCACTACGAGGCGGCAACATTCAACACCAACATCCCACCTCTCACAGAGGCTAACACAACAAGTGTGTGGAAAGCGACTCAACGCTCACACCGCCAATTCGATCATACTCGGGAGCAAACATCATAATGACAACGCGACATCATACATACATACCCAGCCCTCAAACGGGAATGGATAGGTTTTAAAAACGAAAACCTCATTTTGAAAATAATTTAGAAGAACACCGATTGATCTTGAGTATCATCTTTCAAAAAGTACAAACGTGAAACATCGTTATCGAGACTTTGGAGAACCATTTCGCATTTGATAAAAATGAGGACACTTTCTCTTAGTGAAAACTTTTAGAATATTCGACCCTCGGGTATAAATAAAAGTGTTTCTAAAACATTGAAAATATCTCAAAACATTTTGGTCCTCGAGGCAGAAAAATTTTGAAATATATTGTGGCACCTTGGATGTACCGCAAGAAAATAACTCATTTGAAAAATATGTCTCGAAATTTATTTTTCTAAGATACTCAAGGTTTTCAAAAATCCAATAGGCCAGAATGCTCAAAACTCACGCATATCGACGTTCACTTAAACAACTCCTAGTACACGCATCAAAACGTTTAAAATCAAGACAATACATGTCTTTAAACGGAAATAAACGATAAAATACCACAGTCGAAGACCGCCTAGGATTCAGAACAAAACCACTGAACCCATTCGAGGTCTCTAAGGACCCTCCCGTACTGACTAGTGAACAAGTCGTACGCGTATAAGCACAAAGCTTCCACAAGAGAACTTGTAAAACGAGCAAATCGATTCGAAAATCATCAGTAACGGGCAAAAACAATAGTAAAAAGACATCAGCAGCGACGACACTCCTCGTATAAACCAAATACGAGAGTCGACTAAATACATATCGTGAAATCAAAATCCACAGAAGGATTTCATAACTTAACAAATAATCATAAAAATAGCTCGTGTCACACGAGGCACAACACAAAGGAGGGAGACTTACATCCACAGGTCGCACGAAGATGATGATCGCCCCACGATACTAATCACGACCAACAAACTCAGACGACGCATCGCGACACGACTCAGTCAGATAAAATCCGACGAAACAAGACTCAAACAACACGACTCGACCCGACAGCCTAGGTTTCCTCAACCTAAGCTCTGATACCATTTATGTAACACCCCCAATCCGCTCAGGGATATTACACGCCGTAGAACCTTTCCTCAAGGATCTACCAGGCTGGTAACACATATAACAATTCAATCATGCCTTTAAGGCTAAAATGACTCAGTAGACCGATTTGGTCTTTCAATAAATACATACAACTCATGCCCACGCAGGGGTCCAAACACAACCACACCCGTACAACGGGAAAAATATAGCAGCGGAAAATAAAGTACAACTGAACCAATAAACAAATGTACGGTTCCTCATGTGATTAGTATCGATCATCTTTCATCATCCTTCGTGACGACCCTGTGTTATGCTCCAAAACCTGAATGCAAAAATAGACATCCACCCCCCGAATACTCGGGGGTTAGCAAAACTCCACTGTTTTGCTAGTGCAAGAACAAAGTGCAAATACGAGCCATACAATTCACATTCCACGAACGATAATAATCCGTAATCCTCAAAGATTCAAATACAACAAGATGAACACTTCCCGAGGCAAGAGTTTGAGTAAAGACTTCCCAAAATTTCAAGATCAAAATATCAAGGAAAATAATTTATAAAATGATTTGAAATACCATCGGGAGTTTTAATAGAAAACAATTTAGGATTAACAAATCCCACTTTTCAAAACCCAAAAGACAAAAGGGGTCACCACCCCAAAGGTTTACTTTCCGAAAAATGACCTTTACCAAACCGTTGGGATTTTAGCCCCAAATCCGTAAAATGACTTTTACAAAACCATTGGGATTTTAGCCCCAAATCTCATCAACTCACAGTACACAAGAACGACCACAAGGTTCGTCTCCCAACATCAAAATCCACAAATAAAGGATTTAACACAAACAACAAAATACTCTAGTGCCATCCTAGCCAAGTAAGCCAAACGAACAACTTACGTCTTACACACTTAGTTGATGCATGCAATCATGAAAACCGTTCAAAAGCACTCATTTCCGGAAATGCCAATATCAAAACACATTTGCAAAATGCACCACAATTAACCGCGGATCCACGTCTCTATGGACCCCTACCGAGACCCCGTCGGATCTAACCCATAGTGAGTATACACACACACGTTACTCATGCAATACTAATATGCGAAGAATGTAAGTTCATTAAGAATACTCACTAGAGATGGCCTCTAACTCGACACCATTATCAAACTCTTCAAAAACACAATAACAAGATTAAATACGGAATACACGATTCCATAACTTTAAACAACAGGGATATCATCAAAGCCTTCAACATTCAAAATGATCAAATCATAATCAATTCCCAAACACACCGTTCACAAAACACACACGCATTTTGAAAGAGAGCCTTTAACGAGGCCAAACCGAAATCTTTTGAAATTTCATGTCAAACGACCAAACAAACACACCAAGACGATCACCGATCATCATATCCATAAAATAAGAAAAGTATGGGCAAGGTACTTGCCTCGAAATTGACACGCAAGTATTCCGACGAACACGGCTCAACCGGAAAGCTTCGAAATGCCCGATGCTATCGAAAAGGAAGACGACGATGAACGGAAGGGTTCAACACGGTTTCTTCGCAAGAAACACGACTCTAACATCATACAATTAATAAATCAACGATCATACGATGAAGAATAATCGTAGAACGCCCGAAAACCCCTTTATGACATTCTACCGGACACCTTCAAGGCGTCGATCAAGAACTCGACCAAAACAACGAATCGATACGATACAACCATGGAATAACAAGGGAAATCATATAATACATCTAAATAATCATCAATCCATCATAATCCTAAGTTAAATCGGATTAATCGGACGAAAACTACCAAAACACCCAAATTCCCCAAAACTAGATTTTCAAGAAATCTAACCTTGATTCGGTAGATCAGAGGATGTTATAGGATGGATGATTGATGATATGAACTCCAAGACTTCATGTATTGATTGTCCATCAACATCTTTCCATGATCTCCACACCTCCAGCCGCGGAAGAGAAGGAAGAGGATGAGAAAATGGGTGAAAAACACGCTGCCAGGCCTTAAATAGGCTGATCTGCACTGTGTGCCGCGGCATAGGACAAGTGTGCCGCGGCCCACGGCCAAAAAAACTGCCCAGTACTAGCTTAGTGCCGCGTCCCAGCCGAAGTGTGCCGCGGCACACGGTACAGCCTACTCCAACACCAAAAAGGCACATCGTGCAGTCTTAGCTATTTCGACCATAACTCCTTCGTTCGGGCTCCGATTGACTCACTGTTTGATCCATTGGAAATCTAACTTGATGATCTATAATATTGCAGAGATTCAGAATTTTTGGAGCTTCCAAGAATTTATGGTGATTTTTACAAAGCCGAACTCATACTTGGAAAAAGTCGTATAGTAACACTGAACTCAACGAAACGACACCAAAACCCGAACCTGAATACGAACCGAAGGTACGGTTACGAAGTACTCGCAAAGACGAATCTAATAGCTAATAGAACACACGATTCCGACTACCCGAAGGCTCGAAATTCGACAACGGAATTAATTACCCCAAACTTTGGGAAATTACCAAAACGGCCCAAAACGTCCGAAATACACGATACACGATCGAAACACCAAACCAAAGCTCGCAACATGAATAATAACATTAAATGAACTTATGAGAAACTCGAAAAAACAGTTTCGGACGAGATTCGCAAGAATCGAACTTAAGTGCGGAAAAGTCACTAAAAAGCTCAGAACTCAACAAAACGACAACGAAACGAACTCGGATGTCAAAAAGTGTAGAATTAATCATTCTCATAATGACGAAACGGTCATGAGCGAGTCGTCAAAACGGACTCCGGCCGAAAAAAGAAATTTACCGGAAATCGAAAATTGCAGATATTACATTATACCCTCCTTAAAAGAAGTTTCGTCCCGAAACTTAAAACAAGTAGGGAGAAGCAATATCCCGCCAGGAAAACTCAACGAGATACGCAAGAAACGCGTAACTAACGCCCAACGGCGAAACGTTACAAACAATGCAACGGAATATACGGTGTGAAAACACGCTCCACGACGACCAACACAACGTCGCCGTTAGGGATATAATAAAACCAACAAGTGAGAAGCGTCATCAAATGGATAATACAATCAAGTCAATTATCCGAAAATCACAAAACACAATGAACTAAAATCAATATGATTGACCAACCCAACGGTACATCAATCAAAACGCGAGCCAACCGCTGAACAAATACGGAATCCCACCGCCCAAGGGTTGGAAGATCGAAAACGAGACTAATCTCCCGAACTGAAGGGAATTACGAAGGAGCCTGAACGTTCACCAATCACGGAAAGAGATCAACAAAAACTGAACAATCAAACGATCGAACTACAACGATCGAGACAACAAAAAATCGAACAATCATGTTCGAATCACGAAGAACAATAAAGTTCAAACAACAACTCCCAGGATGATCTGGTGAGAACAACAAGACATGCATTCCCATAAGATCCACAGGAAAGGGAATAGCGATTGAAAAGTCACAACGACAAATGAGTTATTCCGAAACAATACCACACTCGTTCGATCAACAAAAGCAAGGGGCAGGACAAGCTCAGAAATGTCAACGAACATGATGAGTCGACAAAGTCGAAAACACAAGAGTTCCAAATCTGATCCACTTCGAATAAAAGAACTAATAGAACTAGATGATGTCACTTCCGAACAAGGTTCACAAGAATCGAACCGAACTCGAAAAAGTCACAACGATAACCAGATCGACCCACAACAAGATCACAGTTCGTTCGGACGATGAAACCGAAATACAGAACAATTTCATAAAGTTTCAACGAACATGAGCGAATCGATAGACTGTAGAAAGAGAAAATACATACGGGTATTACCTTCGACCTCGTCCACGAAATTCACAAAAACGGGAGCAAGGTAACAAGTCATTAAACAACCGACACATAACGGAACAATCACCGATGCACACGGTCATACCAAACCAAGCTCTAACAGCTCGCACATGCGCGACAACGCATAAATCACTACGAGGCGGCAACATTCAACACCAACATCCCACCTCTCACAGAGGCTAACACAACAAGTGTGTGGAAAGCGACTCAACGCTCACACCGCCAATTCGATCATACTCGGTAGCAAACATCATAATGACAACGCGACATCATACATACATACCCAGCCCTCAAACGGGAATGGATAGGTTTTAAAAACGAAAACCTCATTTTGAAAATAATTTAGAAGAACACCGATTGATCTTGAGTATCATCTTTCAAAAAGTACAAACGTGAAACATCGTTATCGAGACTTTGGAGAACCATTTCGCATTTGATAAAAATGAGGACACTTTCTCTTAGTGAAAACTTTCAGAATATTCGACCCTCGGGTATAAATAAAAGTGTTCCTAAAACATTGAAAATATCTCAAAACATTTTGGTCCTCGAGGCAGAAAAATTTTGAAATATATTGTGAGACCTTGGATGTACCGCAAGAAAATAACTCATTTGAAAAATATGTCTCGAAATTTATTTTTCTAAGATACTCAAGGTTTTCAAAAATCCAATAGGCCAGAATGCCCAAAACTCACGCATATCGACGTTCACTTAAACAACTCCTAGTACACGCATCAAAACGTTTCAAATCAAGACAATACATGTCTTTAAACGGAAATAAACGATAAAATACCACAGTCGAAGACCACCTAGGATTCAGAACAAAACCACTGACCCCATTCGAGGTCTCTAAGGACCCTCCCGTACTGACTAGTGAACAAGTCGTACGCGTATAAGCACAAAGCTTCCACAAGAGAACTTGTAAAACGAGCAAATCGATTCGAAAATCATCAGTAACGGGCAAAAACAATAGTAAAAAGACATCAGCAGCGACGACACTCCTCGTATAAACCAAATACGAGAGTCGACTAAATACATATCGTGAAATCAAAATCCACAGAAGAATTTCATCACTTAACAAATAATCATAAAAATAGCTCGTGTCACACGAGGCACAACATAAAGGAGGGAGACTTACATCCACAGGTCGCACGAAGATGATGATCGCCCCACGATACTAATCACGACCAACAAACTCAGACGACGCGTCGCGACACGACTCAGTCAGATAAAATCCGACGAAACAAGACTCAAACAACACGACTCGACCCGACAGCCTAGGTTTCCTCAACCTAAGCTCTGATACCATTTATGTAACACCCCCAATCCGCTCAGGGATATTACACGCCGTAGAACCTTTCCTCCAGGATCTACCAGGCTGGTAACACATATAACAACTCAATCATGCCTTTAAGGCTAAAATGACTCAGTAGACCGATTTGGTCTTTCAACAACTCAAATACAACTCATGCCCACGCAGGGGTCAAAACACAAACACACCCGTACAACGGGAAAAATATAGCAGCGGAAAATAAAGTACAATTGAACCAATAAACAAATGTATAGTTCCTCATGTGATTAGTATCGATCATCTTTCATCATCCTTCGTGACGACCCTGTGTTATGCTCCAAAACTTGAATGCAAAAATAGACATCCACCCCCTGAATACTCGGGGGTTAGCAAAACTCCACTGTTTTGCTAGTGCAAGAACAAAGTGCAAATACGAGCCATACAATTCACATTCCACGAACGATAATAATCCGTAATCCTCAAAGATTCAAATACAACAAGATGAACACTTCCCGAGGCAAGAGTTTGAGTAAAGACTTCCCAAAATTTCAAGATCAAAATATCAAGGGTAATAATTTATAAAATGATTTGAAATACCATCGGGAGTTTTAATAGCAAACAATTTAGGATTAACAAATCCCACTTTTCAAAACCCAAAAGACAAAAGGGGTCACCACCCCAAAGGTTTACTTTCCGAAAAATGACCTTTACCAAACCGTTGGGGTTTTAGCCCCAAATCCGTAAAATGACTTTTACAAAACTATTGGGATTTTAGCCCCAAATCTCATCAACTCACAGTACACAAGAACGACCACAAGGTTCGTCTCCCAACATCAAAATCCACAAATAAAGGATTTAACACAAACAACAAAATACTCTAGTGCCATCCTAGCCAAGTAAGCCAAACGAACAACTTACGTCTTACACACTTAGTCGATGCATGCAATCATGAAAATCGTTCAAAAGCACTCATTTCCGGAAATGCCAATATCAAAACACATTTGCAAAATGCACCACAATTAACCGCGGATCCACGTCTCTGTGGACCTCTATCGTGTAACGCCCGGTTTTTTTTTTCGGTACGTTAATTATTTTCATGGTATTTAGTTATTTAAATGATGGGTTTAATTAATTAGCCAAGTTAGATTAAAATACAAGTTTTGGGCTAAGTTAATTGAAAGATTTAATTATATTGGGCTAGTAAGAAATGAGTTTTGAGCCTAGCCCATTAGTGAAGTCATTAGGCTTTATCCTTAAATGATTTATAAAAATATCACAAAACCCTAAACTCCCTCCTCTCTCCCTCATTCGGCCGATCCCTCTCTCCCATCTCTCTCTCATTTTTCTCTTCCAAAGCCACAATCATCTTCTCCTTCACTTCCTTGTTGGTGTAACAAGCTTAGGTAAGATCTTATGGTTTTAACCAATGTTGTTATTGTTATAAGTTGTATGTTATCATCATCTCTAGATTATATCTACACCCTATACATGGTGTATGATGGATCTAGATGATTATACAAAATACAAGGTCTAAATGAACCATGGAAATCACCAAGTTTTATTTAGGTGATAAAATGTGATAGATCTTGTGAATGGTTATAATTCTTGTTAATTATTATTTTGATTCTCAACATATCCATATCAATATGTTTAGATCTAAGTATACAATTTTATAGCATCTTCTAAGATGTGTATATAAATGTTTGTGTATTTGAAAGATCAAGGAACCCTTAAGAAAGGGGAAAATTATGAGTTTAAATGGTTTGTCATATATTATGTTGATTTGATTCTTTTCCTTGTGACTAAATGAAATGCCAATGACCCCTAGCCCTTTTGGTGCCACCATGTTCATAGGGGACTGAATTTGGGTGATAAACACATCTAGGAATGTGTTTCAAAAGGGAGAGGAATGGATTGGTTAAAAAGATTAAGGGTTGGCTACGATTCTGTTTCCATCAGATTTGTAGTCATCTTACAAAAATCATAACTTGAATTCTATAACTCAAACGGATCTCAAACCTGTGCCAAAAGTTTACAAATTGTGTTGGGTAACTTTCTTATGAAGGTCACTCTTACTAATTAGGACTTTATCCATGGGCAAGAACAGCACCTTTGCTGGTAGGTCTGATCCGGGTCTGATCTGATAGGTCAACTTGTTTTATTCGTTTCTAGGGCTTGGGAAATGATCTAATGGGATTCCAAGTTCCCACATGTGTGTTATGACTAAAGTTGTGATCTGGAGTTTATGGGATGTTATCTCCAAGTATTTCTTGGTCATATTGAGTTCACACTCCAGATCAGTTTTCTGTCATCAGCTTTTAAGGGTTTTGTAATTAGTCATGTTGTGAATTTCATATCTAGAGTTTGGGAAACCCTTTTGGTCGGTTCCAACTCTGAGACTTTGGTATTTATGTCTATTATCTCTGTGATTTTTAGTTTGGACAATGTCTACCCACAAGTTGGGTAGAATTGGCCAACACTACTGATTCCTATGATTTGGGACTGCACTGCGATGTCTTTTAAAAGCATCATAATAAATTCATATTTTGGAGTTAGAGTGAGTTCTTTACTGTTTTAAAAAGGGGAAAGACTCTAGTTTCTTAGAAAAATTTAATATTGATATGTTAATACTTAGGAAAATTAAGTAAATCCATCTTTAACAGCGGGTCTGTTTTTAGACCTTGCTGTCCAGATTTTTGTTTAAGTCTTTAAGCTTCATCTTTGGGTATATCCTAACTCCTAGTTTATAATAGGTGAAGTTTTGGTATTTGCTCAAGTGTGGTAGCCAGTTTTGATTTAGCAATCTACCTTAAGTTTTCAATGTGAGTTCTCTCACTCCATTGTCTCAATATTTATGATTGCTAGGTTAGCACGTGAGTGTTAAATTATTATTATGGTATGATAATGTGGATGCATGCTTAAATTGTTAATCATACATGTGCCTTTGTATGTTTATTGTTGAGGGATCATAGCAATTATCCGGCTTTTGTCCGGTGCGCGTGGTTAGGTATAATTACTCCAATACCCTCCGGATGTGAGGTGAGGGTAAGATTAACCCAATACTCTTCGGTTTGTGAGATGCGGGTAACCTACTAGCCCTCCTTATAAGCCTTGATTTGTTCTTGGCTTATGTTTAAATGTTATAACGATATATTTTAATCTAGGTCTAGTGATTGTGGATATTGGTATAATGTTGTGTTTGAATTCACTAAGCTTTGTGCTTACGGTTTTACTTAACATTTTCAGGTATTACGATTAAGGAGGCTAAGGACTGACGGGAGCATTCGTGACACACTGTGATTTATTTTAAGTCAATGAACATTTTTAGTACTTCCGCTTTTGACATTTCTATATTAGAAAGTTTTACTTATGTTGTTTTCTTTAGAAGTTTGATAACTTGACTGCCATTATTGGCTTATTAAATTAAATAAATGAAGTTCCTTTATGAATTGGTGTCAAACTTTATATTATTTCCGCAAAAAAAAAAAAAAAAATATATATATAAATAAATTTTGGGTGTTACAAGTTGGTATCAGAGCTTTTCATTTGAGTGAACTAGGCCTTCTTAGGGATGTCTAGACTCAAATTTAAAACATTTTATTTCTCTTGTACAAAGTTTATTAAAAACTAGCAGTGAAGATGTCACGGTGCACCGGTCAGCCAGCCAAGTAAGTTTTATTTACTAATTGAGTCTAAATTTTATTACTTATCAAACACAATAGTATGCTCCATTTATGACATATCCCAAAGACTAGCCTAGGAGGATAATTATATGCCTTTAGTGCTACTATCTACCATGTGAGAATTTAGGCCTTTTAGATCTACCATGAGTGTGAATTAAATCACATTACTAGGAGCAAGTCAAATTTTGAAACTAGACCGAAACCGAAATTGGAACTTCTATATTGAATAATAGAAGGGCCCCTATTATTCAATATATGGGAGCCGGTTTTGGGGACGGGGCAAGGTTGAAAAGTTTTCAGCAAGCTGAGTGTTTTCGATCTCTTAGACATGCATAGGTTGAATCGTTTTTTCTTTTCTTATCAATTTTAGATGGCTCCGCAGATCGCCTCAATGCAATTCAAATAGCTCAAGTTAGGGAACTCGTTCCGAGGAGTTCAATAATGCTTTTAACGAGATCATTCCGAATGTCACGGCTAACATCATTGATCAAGTTCGTGCTCTGCTAGATGAGCATATGGCAGATGCACCTCCGCTCGGGGGCTCCGATCCTCCCGTTCGTGATTTAATGTACTACTACGAGAAGTTCGGCAAGTGCAGCCCACCTCATTGGGATGGGGAGGACGATCCAGTGGCGGCTAAGCACCGGTTATCCGACGTGGAGGGCGCCTTTATGACTATAGGGTGCCTGGACTACTTTAGTGTTGGTAGCAAAGAACCACCGAGGAAGGGGTAAGACATGGTGGAACACCACCACGGGAAGAATGATCAAGAAGTCTGTAAGGGCGATTACTTGGGCCCGGTTGTGGAGTGGTTCGAGGCACGGTATGTGCCTAGGGTGGAGCAACAAAGAATGATGCAGGAGTTCATGGCGTTACAAAAGACCACTGAGTCTGTTAGTGATCTGAACGCCAAGTTCATGGAGATGCTTTCTTTCTGTCCTACTTTTGCTGGAGATGAAGCATGGCTTGTTAGTCGGTACATCTCGATTTTACGTACCGACATCCGGGAATTTGTGAGCATGCAAGACTTTACGACTTTGGGTGCAGTCATGGGGGCAGCCCGAAAGAGAGAGATTGAGCTGCAAACTCAATCTAAGAGGAAACTGGAGAGCACTTTTTCTAAAACTTCTAATGAGGCTCATAAGAAGACAAAGTTTGGGGATAAACCAAGATATGAATACAAGCCATCTGCGAAGCAGGGTGATCGACCCCCATTGGTGTGTTATAACTGTAAGAAGGAAGGGCATCACTGGAAGAATTGCAAGGCTCCAAAAGCCATTCTGACCTCCTGTGTTACTATCATGCAGTACCAGTTTGTTACAATTGCCAAGAGAAGGGGCACAAGAAGCCTGATTGCCCAAAGCTGAAGAAGAATGGGAATGCAAATCCCAATACTGCTTCGACCTCTAACGGACCAACTATGTTGACACGAGGACGTGTCCACCAGCTTACGAGGGAGGAGCCTGCGAAGCCTGCGACTGTAGCAGGTAAACATCTCTTCCTTATCTTTTATCTTATGCTATGCCATAGAGTAATTGTTTTATTGCTTAAATATTATGAATCAGGCACTTATCTGTTAGATTCTCAACCTGCCGCTGTTATGTTTGATTCTGGCGCTACTCACTCCTTCGTGTCACGCACGTTCATAAATCGTTTGGGGCGTGGTGTCGGGAAACTAGCACGTCCCATGGTTATCGAAGTTGCCGACAATCGAACTATCTTCGTTACTGATGTTTATCGGGGTTGTACCCTTGAATTTTCGGGAGTTGAATTCCCCATTGATCTTATCCCTATTGCTATGAGGGAACTTTGCGTTATTGTGGGTATGGATTGGCTCGATGCATTCGATGCAGAAATTCTTTGTCGCAAGAGACAAGTTCGTGTTCAAAACCCTAGGGGTGGAGAACTTATTATTCAAGGAGATATTCCCCATTTGGATATTGCTTCTTGTACCTCTCGCTATTGCGCTCGATAATGTTCCAGTTGTTTCCGACTTTGGTGACGTCTTTCCCGAGGAACTCCGGGTTTGCCACCTATTAGGCAAGTGGAGTTTCGCATTGATTTAGTACTGGCGCTGCTCCGATCGCCAAATCTCCTTATCGCTTGGCGCCACCGAGATGAAAGAGCTTCAAGATCAGCCACAGGAGCTTAGTGATAAGGGGTTTATACGGCCAAGTTTCTCGTGGGGTGCTCCTATACTTTTCGCGAAAAGAAGGACGGTTCTCAAAGAATGTGCATAGATTATCGGAGTAGAATAAACTCACGATAAAGAACCGTTATCCTTTACCTCGTATCGACGATCTTTTCGACCAACTCCAAGGAGCGTCTTGGTTTTCCAAGATTGATTTGCGTTCCGGTTATCATCAGATGCGAGTTCGTGACTGTGACATTGAGAAAACGGCGTTTCGAACCCGATACGGACACTTTGAATTTGTGGTGATGCCTATCGACTCACTAATGCACCCGCCGCTTTTATGGATCTTATGAATCGGGTGTGTGGTCCGATGCTCGACTGCTCGGTCATTGTGTTTATTGACGATATTTTGGTCTATTCTAAGACTGTGGAGGAGCATGAAAAGCACATTCGGGAACTTCTAGAGACACTACGGAGAGAACGGCTTTATGCTAAATTTTCTAAGTGTGAATTTTGGTTAGAAGAGGTTCAATTCTTGGGCCACGTGGTGAACAAGGAAGGTATCAAGGTCGATCCGGCCAAGATTGATGCGGTTAAGAAATGGGAAGCTCCTAAATCGCCTTTGGAGATTCGTAGTTTCTGGTTTGGCCGGTTACTATCGTAGGTTTATTGAAAATTTCTCAAAGATTGCTCTACCTCTTACGCGATTGACCAAGAAGTCGGAGAAATTTGTTTGGGGTCCGGATCAACGGTTTGCATTTGAAGATCTTAAGACGCGGTTGTGTAATGCCCGGTTTTGACTTTACCAAGGAGTGGAGGACATGGTAGTGTATCGCGACGCATCCCTCCCGGGTTTTGGTGCCGTGTTGATGCAACGGGGTAAGGTGATAGCTTATGCGTCTCGCCACTAAAACCTCACGAAAGGAACTACCCCACTCATGACCTCGGAATTAGGAGCCGTTGTTTTTGCTCTCAAGATATGGAGGCACTACCTTTACGGGGTTAAGTGTATCATTTACACCGACCATAAAAGTTTGAAGTACCTTTTCGATCAGGGATTTGAATATGAGGCAAGTTAGATGGTTAGATGTGGTGAAAGATTACGACCGTGAGATTCACTACCACCCCAGAAAGCAAATGTGGTAGCCGACGCACTCACAGTAAGCAATCTGTCGAACCGATTCGAGCTAAATGTCTTCGGATGACTATGGAGACATCATTATTGGGTATGATTCGAGATGCTCAAGATGTGGCGACTCAAGAGGGGAACCCAAATCGTGAAAGGATTGTGAATGAGTTACCTAAGATGGAGCGAGATGGGCGTGGATTACTAACTCGTTATGGTAGGGTTTGGGTTCCATTTATCGGTGGGAACCGGAAAACTCTTATGGAAGAAGCTCACAGTCCAAGTTTTCTATTCATCCGGTGCTACAAAAATGTACCAAGATCTTCGTGAGGGTTATTGGTGGCACGGGATGAAGAATGATGTGGCTCGATATGTAGAAGAATGCCTAACATGCCGGAAGGTCAAAGCCGAACACCGAAACCTCATGGGAAATTGCAACCTTTGGAGATTCCCGAGTGGAAATGGGAGCACTTAACCATGGACTTTATTACAAAACTTCCTAAGACCGCAAAGGAGCGGATACGATATGGGTAGTTGTGGATCGATTGACGAAGAGTGCTCATTTCGGCCATCAAGGAAAGTTCTTGGTGAAAAATTGGCGAGATTTTTGTTCGGGAGATAGTTTCATTGCACGGGTGCCCGTATCTATTGTCTCCGATCGAGATACTCGATTCACCTCTCGATTTTGGCGAAATTCCAAGAAGAATTGGGTACCCGATTGCATTTCAAGATCGTTGCTCCATCCGCAAACCGATGGGCAGAGTGAGCGGACGATACAGACTTTGGAGGACATGCTTCGGCATGTGCAATTGATTTTGGAGGCGCTTGGGATGATCATCTTCATTTAGCCGAGTTTTCATATAACAACAGCTTATCATTCAAGCATCGACATGCCCCGTATGAAGCACCGTATGGTAGGAAGTGTAGAACCCTGTGTTGGGGTGAGGTTGACAGAGGGTGCTCGGTAGCACCGATATTGTTTTGCAGACCACGGAGAAAATCAAAATGATCGGGGATCATTTGGTCACCGCTAGGAGTCGTCGGAAGAGTTATGCGAGATAAGCGACGCTCCGATCTTGAGTTTCGTGTTGGGGATCATGTGCTATTAAAGGTCTCCCCTTGGAAGGGTGTGATTAGGTTCGCAAGCGTGGGAAGCTGGGACCTCGGTTTATTGGACCTTATAAGATCATAGCTCGCGTTGGTAAAGTAGCGTACCAGTTGGAGCTGCCTGACGAGCTTAGTTTGATTCATAACACCTTCCACGTGTCTCAGTTGAGGAAGTGCATTGTTGACGATACCGCCGTAGTACCTCTGGAAGACATCCAAATTGACGAACGGCTCAACTATGTTGAGAAACCTATCGCGGTTGTTGATCGAAAGTCAAAGACCCTTCGGAGCGGTAAGACTGTTTATTCTGTTAAGGTTCAGTGGCAGCATAGGAAGGGATCTGAGTGTACATGGGAACCTGAAGACGAGATGAGGGCGCATTATCCCGAGTTATTCAGAGGGACTGACTTCGAGGCCGAAGTCCCTTCTTAGTAGGGGAGAGTTGTAACGCCCGGTTTTTTTTTCGGTACGTTAATTATTTTCATGGTATTTAGTTATTTAAATGATGGGTTTAATTAATTAGCCAAGTTAGATTAAAATACAAGTTTTGGGCTAAGTTAATTGAAAGATTTAATTATATTGGGCTAGTAAGAAATGAGTTTTGAGCCTAGCCCATTAGTGAAGTCATTAGGCTTTATCCTTAAATGATTTATAAAAATATCACAAAACCCTAAACTCCCTCCTCTCTCCCTCATTCGGCCGATCCCTCTCTCCCATCTCTCTCTCATTTTTCTCTTCCAAAGCCACAATCATCTTCTCCTTCACTTCCTTGTTGGTGTAACAAGCTTAGGTAAGATCTTATGGTTTTAACCAATGTTGTTATTGTTATAAGTTGTATGTTATCATCATCTCTAGATTATATCTACACCCTATACATGGTGTATGATGGATCTAGATGATTATACAAAATACAAGGTCTAAATGAACCATGGAAATCACCAAGTTTTATTTAGGTGATAAAATGTGATAGATCTTGTGAATGGTTATAATTCTTGTTAATTATTATTTTGATTCTCAACATATCCATATCAATATGTTTAGATCTAAGTATACAATTTTATAGCATCTTCTAATATGTGTATATAAATGTTTGTGTATTTGAAAGATCAAGGAACCCTTAAGAAAGGGGAAAATTATGAGTTTAAATGGTTTGTCATATATTATGTTGATTTGATTCTTTTCCTTGTGACTAAATGAAATGCCAATGACCCCTAGCCCTTTTGGTGCCACCATGTTCATAGGGGACTGAATTTGGGTGATAAACACATCTAGGAATGTGTTTCAAAAGGGAGAGGAATGGATTGGTTAAAAAGATTAAGGGTTGGCTACGATTCTGTTTCCATCAGATTTGTAGTCATCTTACAAAAATCATAACTTGAATTCTATAACTCAAACGGATCTCAAACCTGTGCCAAAAGTTTAAAAATTGTGTTGGGTAACTTTCTTATGAAGGTCACTCTCACTAATTAGGACTTTATCCATGGGAAAGAACAGCACCTTTGCTGGTAGGTCTGATCCGGGTCTGATCTGATAGGTCAACTTGTTTTATTCGTTTCTAGGGCTTGGGAAATGATCTAATGGGATTCCAAGTTCCCACATGTGTGTTATGACCTAAAGTTGTGATCTGGAGTTTATGGGATGTTATCTCCAAGTATTTCTTGGTCATATTGAGTTCACACTCCAGATCAGTTTTCTGTCATCAGCTTTTAAGGGTTTTGTAATTAGTCATGTTGTGAATTTCATATCTAGAGTTTGGGAAACCCTTTTTGGTCGGTTCCAACTCTGAGACTTTGGTATTTATGTCTATTATCTCTGTGATTTTTAGTTTGGACAATGTCTACCCACAAGTTGGGTAGAATTGGCCAACACTACTGATTCCTATGATTTGGGACTGCACTGCGATGTCTTTTTAAAAGCATCATAATAAATTCATATTTTGGAGTTAGAGTGAGTTCTTTACTGTTTTAAAAAGGGGAAAGACTCTAGTTTCTTAGAAAAATTTAATATTGATATGTTAATACTTAGGAAAATTAAGTAAATCCATCTTTAACAGCGGGTCTGTTTTTAGACCTTGCTGTCCAGATTTTTGTTTAAGTCTTTAAGCTTCATCTTTGGGTATATCCTAACTCCTAGTTTATAATAGGTGAAGTTTTGGCATTTGCTCAAGTGTGGTAGCCAGCTTTTGATTTAGCAATCTCCCTTAAGTATTCAAGGTGAGTTCTCTCACTCCATTGTCTCAATATTTATGATTGCTAGGTTAGCACGTGAGTGTTAAATTATTATTATGGTATGATAATGTGGATGCATGCTTAAATTGTTAATCATACATGTGCACTGTATGTTTATTGTTGAGGGATCATAGCAATTATCCGGCTTTTGTCCGGTGCGCGTGGTTAGGTATAATTACTCCAATACCCTCCGGGATGTGAGGTGAGGGTAAGATTAACCCAATACTCTTCGGTTTGTGAGATGCGGGTAACCTACTAGCCCTCCTTATAAGCCTTGATTTGTTCTTGGCTTATGTTTAAATGTTATAACGATATATTTTAATCTAGGTCTAGTGATTGTGGATATTGGTATAATGTTGTGTTTGAATTCACTAAGCTTTGTGCTTACGGTTTTACTTAACATTTTCAGGTATTACGATTAAGGAGGCTAAGGACTGACGGGAGCATTCGTGACACACTGTGATTTATTTTAAGTCAATGAACATTTTTAGTACTTCCGCTTTTGACATTTCTATATTAGAAAGTTTTACTTATGTTGTTTTCTTTAGAAGTTTGATAACTTGACTGCCATTATTGGCTTATTAAATTAAATAAATGAAGTTCCTTTATGAATTGGTGTCAAACTTTATATTATTTCCGCAAAAAAAAAAATAAATAAATAAATAAATAAATAAATTTTGGGTGTTACATATCGAGACCCCGTCGGATCTAACCCATAGTGAGCATACACACACACACGTTACTCATGCAATACTAATATGCTAAGAATGTAAGTTCATTAAGAATACTCACTAGATATGGCCTCTAACTCGACACCATTATCAAACTCTTCAAAAACACAATAACAAGATTAAATACGGAATACACGATTCCATAACTTTAAACAACAAGGATATCATCAAAGCCTTCAACGTTCAAAATGATCAAATCATAATCAATTCCCAAACACACCGTTCACAAAACACACACGCATTTTAAAAGAAAGCCTTTAACAAGGCCAAACCGAAATCTTTTAAAATTTCATATCAAACGACCAAACAAACACACCAAAACGATCACCGATCATCATATCCATAAAATAAGAAAAGTATAGGCAAGGTACTTGCCTCAAAATTGGCACGCAAGTATTCCGACGAACACGGCTCAACCGGAAAGCTTCGAAACGCCCGATGCTATCGAAAAGGAAGACGACGACGAACGGAAGGGTTCAACACGGTTTCTTCGCAAGAAACATGACCCTAACATCATACAATTAATAAATCAACGATCATACGATGAAGAATAATCGTAGAACGCCCGAAAACCCCTCTATGACATTCTACCGGACACCTTCAAGGCGTCGATCAAGAACTCGACCAAAACAATGAATCGATATGATCCAACCATGGAATAACAAGGGAAATCATATAATACATCTAAATAATCATCAATCCATCATAATCCTAAGTTAAATCGAATTAATCGGACGAAAACAACCAAAACACCCAAATTCCCCAAAACTAGATTTTCAAGAAATCTAACCTTGATTCGGTAGATCGGAGGATGTTATAGGATGGATGATTGATGATATGAACTCCAAGACTTCATGGATTGATTGTCCAACAACATCTTTCCATGATCTCCACACCTCCAGCCGCGGAAGAGAAGGAAGAGGATGAGAAAATGGGTGAAAAACACGCTGCCAGGCCTTAAATAGGCTGATCTGCACTGTGTGCCGTGGCACAGGACAAGTGTGCCGCGGCCCACGGCCAAAAAAACTGCCCAGTACTAGCTTAGTGCCGCGGCCCAGCCGAAGTGTGTCGCGGCACACGGTACAGCCTACTCCAACACCAAAAAGGCACATCGTGCAGTCTTAGCTATTTCGACCATAACTCCTTCGTCCGGACTCCGATTGACTCACCGTTTGAGCCATTAGAAATATAACTTGATGATATATAATAGTGCAAAGATTCAGAATTTTTGAAGCTTCCAAGAATTTATGGTGATTTTTATAAAGCCGAACTCATACTTGGAAAAAGTCGTATAGTAACACTGAACTCAACGAAACGACACCGAAACCCGAACCTGAATACGAACCGAAGGTACGGTTACGAAGTACTCGCAAAGAAGAATCTAAGAGCTAATAGAACACATGATTCCGACCACCCGAAGGCTCAAAATTCGACAATGGAATTAATTACCCCAAACTTTGGGAAATTACGAAAACGGCCCAAAACGTCCGAAATACACGATACACGATCGAAACACCAATCCAAAGCTCGCAACATGAATAATAACATTAAATGAACTTACGAGAAACTCGAAACAACAGTTTCGGACGAGATTCGCAAGAATCGAACTTAAGTGCGGAAAAGTCGCTAAAAAGCTCGGAACTCAACAAAACGACACCGAAATGAACTCGGATGTCAAAAAGTGTAGAATTAATCATTCTCATAATGACGAAACGATCATGAGCAAGTCGTCAAAATGGACTCCGGACGAAAAAAGAAATTTACCGGAAATCGAAAATTGCGGATATTACACCGCATACGACATATACCCGTTCACTAACAGGAGAAAGAATCCTATCTTGGTATTTAGTAGAACCTCCTACTTGCCCGTCAAGATGCATGTCGAGGTTGACCCCCTCCTTTCGGTTTTCTGGGTCAAACTACTCTAGTGAAAATATTAAGGTCACAAGCACATCCCTAATAAATCCTCAAGTCTAAGGTTCACGAATACCTATCACAATCTTTCGATTGCATCATTGACTGTCCCGGAGTGAAATCTGTGTGACGAATCGAGGGTGAGTCGGTTCGAGTATACTAATCTAATTAGTATACCTATAACGTGTGCTCCCACTAACCATTAATGTTCTACAGGCACTCTCCAAGTCAAAGAACACATCATACAAGTCTTCACATAAACTTAATGTAATACCCATACTTTTTATTGACTATTTGACCTTGCCGTTCTTCCTATTTTGTCGCTCTGTAAACTCTTTGTGATGTTGTCAATGTTGTTATAGTGTTTCGTACCATGTTTGGATCATGATCATGTTGTTTAGACCTTTCGGAAGTGTTCTGGGTCAGAAAGATAGTACACGCTAGGCCTAGGCTAACGCACGCTAATTCTTCTTGAGTAGCGCATGCTAGCTTTGAGCCTTAGCGCGCGCTAAGGGACCAGACAGGGCAGAGGCAGTAGCTAATTATGCTCTCTGGACTAGTAGTTAGCGCACGCTAGGAGTTAGCTAGCGCACGCTATTCGTGGTTAGTAGCGCGCGCTAACACGTCCGTAGCGCACGTTAACGAGCTGGGTCGGCAGAGGCAGTGAGGTTTTCAGACTGTCTGGACTATCAGGTAACGTACGCTAGGCTTCGGCAAGTGCACGCTATATGTGTTGCGTAGCGCACGCTAGCTATCACAGCAGCGCACGCTAAGACTCGAGCAGGGCAGAGGACAGTAGGTTCTGGACTACAATTTCTCGACACCAACTCCCAGGTAACGCACGCTAATTATCGGCTAGCGCACGCTAAAGGAAGGCGATTAGCGCACGCAACGGTATACCTAATGCACGCTAACGAGGCTGGCCGAAGCCACTGGACTACTCGGTGACCCCACTAGCACATGTTAATATTGAAGCGTAGCGTGCGCTAGACTGGGCACAGTATATATAGGACAGTTGACTTGCACTCGTCATTCTTTCCATCATTTTCACATTTCCGATCGGGAGCAGCAGTATTTGGGAGATTCGGGTAGTTTGGTGGCGATCCTTCTTCAGATATCAACATCTTTGGTTGGATAATAAAGATTTCACAACATCTAATCCATTATATCTTCCAAATCAAGGTAAAAATCCTTAGAACCCTAATTTTGGGAATTTTGGAGTTTTTCTTAGATTTGTCCGATTTATCCGCCTTGGAGCTTGAGAACCTTGAGATTATGAAGTATCTACCCCGTATACATGTTTCCCCTACGATTTTATGGATTGTTTTGTGCCTTGTTCGGATGTAAGAGGGTTTGGGTGATTTTCCAACCCCTAGATGTTTACTCCTATAGTTTCGTGAATCGAAGGCGGGTTTCGGAAGTTTCTTCGTGCGTTATGAGTATGGATTATTGATTCTCATATCCCTTGCGAATCGTTTAGGTACCAGAAGTGCGTTCTTGGACCTACCGAACTCAAACTCTTTTCCGTTCGATTTCTCAATGTCTCAAAGGCAAGTATATATTTATGATTGTACGTTCTCGACTTTGAAAGTAAGATATATGAATGGAATGATTGTTTATATCCACTCTGGGACGGACCGACGGGTGCTCTGAGGGTTCGTAGCCTCTGGTACGATTCCATTAATAGTTGGGTTGACCACTGTGGGATGGACCGACGGGTCCTCCTCTGGTGCGGTTCCATGGTTGATCATGTATGTATTGATGTGATGCTATGAGATTTAGTTATTCCGGAAAACTAGTCTTGAACTGATGAATGGACGGTTACCTTTACTTTATTGTCCAGGAGTATTATATTTCATATTCGATATACTTGCACTAGCTATTCGACGGCTAACCCCTTTATGGGGGAAATACTTTTTATGTATTTCAGGTTCCAGGAGAGCGGACAGGCAGGTATCGGGTCGGCATGAAGATGATGGGCAAGCGTGATATTGTGTCTTATCTCCAGTTATATTTTGTGTTCCTCCATTCAGTGTTGTTGTACTGGAATGCTTATTGAATACTCGAGTATTGCTTTTCAGTTTTCTTGATGTTCCGGCCTGTGTTGCCGAGGTATTGATTTGTGTTGTGATGTATCTGGATATATTGGATATGGTTTGAATACCATTTGTATTGTCCTTCATTTCATTATATTTGGACCTTCTCGGTCAAGTTTTATAGTTCTGCGTGTGGATAGCTTTGTGGGTCCCACAGCGGGGCTCATGACGCTGTAATATACCCTGAATAACTTGGGGATGTTACAGAATACGGTATCAGAGCTTAGGTCTATGGATACCTAGGCTGTCAGTATTTTGGGTCGATTGAGTCATGGTTTGTCTACAGTATCACTACTTTGCCATCATCACAGTGCGACCGGTACTTGTATGACATCTTACTTTTCTGGTGTTTCCTTAATCGTTTTGCTTCTATTTTGGTATTTTTTAGAATCGGTCACTTTAATGACGTGCGATTGAATTGTACTTACGTGCTTTGTGTGTTCTTCAGTATGTCAGCTAGTAGGGGACGAGGCCGTGGTCGTGGCCGTGGACGTGGACGAGGACGTGGCGCGGCCATTTCCCTCAGTTCCATCACAGGATCGACCAACCCCAGCCTATCTAACTCGGTGCATCCTGACACTGAAAGTCAGCACGACCAGTCGACTGGACAATGGAACAACGTGGATGTTGGAGTTGCGAACATACTTCAACAATTGGCTAACCAGATGACCATTTTGGCGCAAGCCGTTCAATTGAATAATCCGAACCCAACAATGGATGCCTTGCTTCAAAATGTAATCCGTATGCACCCTCCACATTTTGGCGGTGCCACAGACCCGTTAGGTTGGGAGGATTGGCTAGCGGAGTTAGAAAAAATTTACGAAGCGTTTGATTATCCCGAAGCGAGGAAAGTACCGATTGCTCAGTATTTCCTCACCAAGGAGGCCGCTACGTGGTGGAAAGTTATCAAGCCACAAGATCATGTTGCTACGTGGGAAGAGTTTAAAGAGTTTTTGGAGGCCGAGTTTTGTCTTTGGCCAGTGCAAGAAGGCCGAATTCGATCCTTTTTCGAGGCTAAGCCGCAGAACATTCCCGTTTCGTAGGCAATCATGGAGTACAACTGACAATTGATCCATGTAAAGGATAAACTTTGAAGTGTCACACTTGTGGACAGATGGGACATAGAGTAGCTTATTGTTCCGAACCAAATCAGACTCTGGACACTCGGGATTCTGTCCCATCGCCACTAGATCAAGGCGTGAATCAGCGACAATATTTTGGTCAGTCTCAACAGAGTTACGGCAGGGGCCGGGGACGGGGTCAGAACGCTGGAAGGGGAAACTCTAGCGTCGGTTCGGTACAACCACGAATCTATGAGATGCCTCGAACATACGAACCCGACGCGGCGGTGGCTTCAGGTACCATTCATATTTTATCTCATCTAGTCCGTGTACTTTTTGATTCAGGTGCTACATATTCTTTCATCTCTTTGGAGTGTGTACGCCATTTGAATAGAACTTGTATGAGTGCTTGTGATCCTTTCATTGTGAAACTACCTAGTGGGGATAGAATTGTGGGAATTCGGTAGATTAGAGATTTTCCGGTGATTATAGCTAGTATAGATTGGTTATCGAATTTGATTGTAGTTGATATGGAAGGCGAGGATGTGATCCTCTGCGAGGATTGGCTTGATTGTCACCAAGCGATTATGAATTACCGTACTAAGGTTATCACCATGATGACTAAAGACGGATCCGAGTACTCATTTTTGGGACGTAAGATGGGCCAATCTAAGTTGCTTATCAGCTCCATGAACACCGTAAAACTTTTGAATAAAGGTTGCACGGGCTATTGGTGTTATGCTTTGAAGACGGAAGGGAACGAAGTCGACTTCTCTTCGACTGCGGATGTTAATGAGTATCCTGATGTTTTCCTGGACGACCTCCCGGGATTACCGCCAGATCGAGAGATAGAATTTACTATGGATTTAGAGCCTGATGCGGCTCCGATTTCTAAGGCACCTTATCGGATGGCACCTTCCGAGATGCAAGAATTAAAGAGTCAACTGGGAGAATTATTGGAGAAAGGGTACATCAGACCGAGCGCTTCGCCTTGGGGCGCGCCTGTTCTTTTTGTGAGGAAGAAGGATGGTTCACTACGTTTGTGCATCGACTACCGTGAGCTGAACAAAGTGACCATCAAGAACAAGTATCCTTTGCCTCGTATAGACAATTTATTTGATCAGTTGCACGGGGCTACAGTTTTCTCAAAAATTGATTTGAGATCAGGGTACTATCAACTCATGGTGCGAGAGTCCGACGTTCCGAAGACTGCATTTCGGACGAGATACGGGCAATATGAATTTGTAGTTACGCCTTTTGGATTGACTAATGCACCGGCAGTATTCATGCAGTTAATAAACAAGATATTCATCGAGTACCTCGATAGTTGTGTAGTCGTCTTTATTGACGACATTTTGATCTATTCTCGAGATAAGGAGGAACATGCCCGACACTTGCGTTTGGTACTAGATATTTTGAGAACCGAGCACCTCTATGCAAAATTCTTGAAATGTGAGTTCTGGTTGGAAGAAGTTATGTTTCTCGGCCATGTGATTTTAGCCATAAGGGTTCGTGTAGACCCACAGAAGATTGAGGCAGGGATAGATGGGCACCGCCTAAAAATGTTAAGGAACTTCGTAGCTTTTTGGGCCTTGTTGGGTATTACCGTCGGTTTGTCGAGGGATTCTCGAAACTTGCTCGACCGCTTACGAAATTACTCTAGAAGACAGAAAAGTTTGTTTGGAAGATTCAGATACAACAGAGCTTCGATGAGATAAAGAGACGTTTGACCTCAGCGCCGATTCTAGCTTTACCGCATGGTAGTGGTGGATTTGCAGTTTATAGTGATACTTCGGGTCAAGGTCTTGGATGTGTGCTTATGTAACATGATAAGAGGATAGCTTTTGCGTCACGGTAATTGAAGCCGTACGAGATGAACTATCCTACTCACGATTTGGAGTTGGCTGCAATTGTCTTCGCACTCAAGATTTGGCGACACTATTTGTATGGTTCTCCGTGTCGGATTTATACTGATCACAAGAGCCTGAAGTATATTTTCAGTCAAAAAGAGCTGAATATGAGATAGAGACGTTGGTTAGAATTGATAAAGCATTACAATTTGGAAATTCTTTACCACCCAGGAAAAGCCAATGTCCTCGCGGATGCTTTTATCCGCAAATCGGCATCGCTCCAGATGCTCGAGGTTCTTACATCTCAGACGAAGATTCATCATGATTTAATCGAGCAAGGAATAGAAGTTTGGCTTCCAATAATACAAGGACAACTGTGCACTCTCGAAATTATTTCGTCCTTGGTTGATGACATCAAAGGGAAACAGTGGAGTGACCCAATGATCTCTCAACTAAAGGAAGATGTAATTAAAGGAAAAGCCCCTGGCTTTATGGTTCACGAGGATAGTAGTATGAGATTCCAGGGCAGGCTTTGTGTTTCAAATGATCTAGAGTGGAGGCAGAGAATTCTCCGAGAAGCTCATGCTACGCCTTACTCAATCCACCCCTGAACGAGTAAGATGTACAAGGACCTGAAGAGAAATTTTTGGTGGAATAACATGAAGAATGATGTCACGGAATTTGTACTATGATGATTGACGTGTCAACAAATCAAGATCGAACATCGACGACCGGCGGGTTGTTGAAGTCGCTTTCCATTCCAGAGTGTAAATGGGAAGATATCTACATGGATTTTATCACTGGCATGCCGAGAACTAGAGTCGGAATGAATATGATTTAGGTAATCGTCGATCGGTTGACCAAGTCTGCACACTTCTTGGGTATTAAGGATACTTGGGGACCAGAGAGATTGGCTCGCACTTTTGTAGCTGAGATTGTGATATTGCATGGCGCCCCTAAGACCATTGTTTCCGATCAAGACGGTCGTTTCGTATCACACTTTTGGCAGGCCGTTCATCAGGCTTTGGTTACTGAGTTGAGATTGAGTACGTCCTTTCATACTCAGTCAAACAATCAGACGGAGAGGACTATTCAGACGTTGGAGGATATGTTGCGGGCTTGTGCCCTAGACTGGAGTAATGATTTGGAGCTTCATTTGACGTTGATCAAGTTTGCCTACAATAATAGTTGGCATGCGTCGATCAAAATGGCACCGTTCGAGGCACTTTATGGTAGGCGATGTAGGTCGCCATTATGTTGGGACGAAGCTTCGGAGCTAATAGGAATGGATCCGGATATGTTGATGGAGACTAAGGAAAATATTTCTATTATCCGGGACCAGTTGTTGACTACCCAGAGCCGTCAGAAATCTTATGCTGATACTCGTCGTCGACCTTTGGAGTTCGAAGTGGGGGATCATGTTCTACTCAAGGTGTCGCCGACCAGAGGGGTTTTACGCTTCGGGAAAAAAGGAAAAATTAGTCTGAGGTATATCGGGCCTTTCGAGATTTTGGACAGGGTTGGAGATTTAGCTTATCGCTTGGCGTTGCCTCCAGCTTTGAGTTACGTCCATAGTGTTTTTCATGTGTCTCAGTTGAGAAAATACGTGCTGGATACAAGTCATGTTATCGACTATAGTGAGATTGACGTAGCCGAGGATATTACCTTTCCGGAGAGACCAGTGAAGATCCTTGAACATCGTGAGAAACAACTTCGGCATAAAATTATTCCATTGGTTAAAGTGTAATGGTCAAGTCATGTAGTCGAGGAGGCAACTTGGGAGACGGAAGAGAAGATGCGGTCGGAGTACCCCGAACTATTTATTTCTTAAGTTTCGGGACAAAAGTTCTTTTTAGAGGGGGAGAATGTAATACCCGTACTTTTTATTGACTGTTTGACCTTGCCGTTCATCCTATTTTGTCGCTCTGTAAACTCTTTGTGATGTTGTCGATGTTGTTATAGTGTTTCGTATCTTGTTTGGATCATGATCGTGTTGTTTAGACCTTTCGGAAGTGTTCTGGGTCAGAGAGATAGCGCACGCTAGGCCTAGGCTAACACACGCTAATTCTTCTTGAGTAGCGCATGCTAGCTTTGAGCCTTAGCACGCGATAAGGGACCAGACAGGGTAGAGGCTGTAGCTAATTATGCTCTCTGGACTCGCAGTTAGCGCATGCTAGGAGTTAGATAGCGCACGCTATTCATGGTCAGTAGCACGCGCTAACACGTCCGTAGCACACGCTAACAAGCTGGGTCGGCAGATGCAGTGAGGTTTTCAGACTGTCTGGACTATCAGGTAACGTACGATAGGCTTTGGCTAGCGCACGCTATATGTGTTGCATAGCGCACACTAGCTATCACAGCATCGCACGCTAAGACTCGAGCAGGGCAGAGGACAGTAGGTTCTGGACTCCAATTTCTGGACACCAACTCCCAAGTAGCGCACGCTAACTATCGGCTAGCGCACGCTAAAGGAAGGCAATTAGCACACGCAACGGTATACCTAACGCATGCTAATGAGGCTGTCAGAATCCACTAGACTACCCGGTGACCCCGCTAGCGCATGCTAATATTGAGGCGTAGCGTGCGCTAGAGTGGGCACAATATATATAGGACAGTTGACTTGCACTCGTCATTCTTTCCATCCTTTTGACATTTCCGATCGGGAGCAGCGGTATTTGGGAGATTTGGTTAGTTTGGAGGCGATCCTTCTTCAGATATCAACATCTTTGGTTGGATAACAAAGATTTCACAACATCTAATCCATTATATCTTCCAAATCAAGGTAAAAATCCTTAGAACCCTAATTTTGGGAATTTTGGGGTTTCTCTTAGATTCGTCCGATTTATCCATCTTGGAGCTTGAGAACCTTGAGATTATGAAGTATCTACCCCGTCTACATGTTTCCCCTACGATTTTATGGATTGTTTTGTGCCTTGTTCGGATGTAAGAGGGTTTGGGTGATTTTCCAACCCCTAGATGTTTACTCCTGTAGTTCGTGAATCGTAGGCGGGTTTCGGAAGTTTCTTCGTGCGTTATGAGTATGGATTATTAATTTTAATATCCCTTGCGAATCGTTTAGGTACCGGAAGTGCGTTCTTAGACCTACCGAACTCATACTCTTTTCCATTCGATTTCTCGATGTCTCAAAGGCAAGTATATATTTATGATTGTACGTTCTCGACTTTGAAAGTAAGATATATGAATGGCATGATTGTTTATATCCACTCTGGGACAGACCGACGGGTCCTCTGAGGGTTTCGTAGCCTCTGGTGTGATTCCATGGATAGTTGGGTTGACCACTCTGGGATGGACCGACGGGTCCTCTGAGGGTTCCATAGCCTCTGGTGCGGTTCCACGGTTGATCATGTATGTATTGATGTGATGCTATGAGATTTAATTATTCCGGAATACTAGTCTTAAAATGATGAATGGACGGTTACCTTTCCTTTATTGTCGAGGAGTATTATATTTCATATTCGATATACTTGCACTAGATATTCGATGGCTAACCCCTTTATGGGGGATATACTTTTTATATATTTCAGGTTCCAGGAGAGCGGACAGGCAGGTATCGGGTCCGATTAAGATGATGGTCAAGCGTGATACTGTGTCTTATCTCCGGTTATATTTTGTGTTCCTCCATTCAGTGTTGTTGTACTGGAATGGTTATTGAATAATCGAGTATTGCTTTTCAGTTTTCTTGATGTTCCGGCCTGTGTTGCCGAGGTATTGATTTGTGTTGTGATGTATCTGGATATATTGGATATGTTTTGAATACCATTTGTATTGTCCTTCATTTCATTGTATTTGGATCTTCTCGGTCAAGTTTTATAGTTCCGCGTATGGTTAGCTTTGTGGGTCCCACGGTAGGGCTCACGGCGCTGTAATATACCCTGAATAACTTGGGGGTGTTACAGAATATGGTATCAGAGCTTAGGTCTATGGACACCTAGGCTATCGGTCTTTTGGGTCGATTGAGTCATGGTTTGTCTATAGTATCACTACTTTGCCATCATCACAGTGCGACCGGTACTTGTAAGACCTCTTACTCTTCTGGTGTTTCCTTAATCGTTTTGCTTCTATTTTGGTATTTATGAGAATCGGTCACTTCGATGACGTGCGATTAAATTGTACTTACGTGCCTTGTATGTTCTTCAGTATGTCAGCTAGTAGGGGACGAGGCCGTGGACGAGGACGTGGTGCGGCCGTTTCCCTCAGTTCCGTCGCGGGATCGACCAAACCCAGCCTATATAACTCGATGCATCGTGACACCAAAAGTCAGCACGACCAGTCGACTGTCCAAGGGAACAGCGCGGATGTTGGAGTTGCGAACGCACTTCAACAATTGGCTAACCAGATGACCATTTTGGCGCAAGCCGTTCAGTTGAACAATCCAAACCCAACAACGGATCACTAGTAGAATAAACATCAAAGACTTCGGTATGTCTTACTTCGGTAATCTATATTAGCAAAGTAAAAGCAAACAACAACTTCGCTTTTCAATTTACTGAAGTAAAAAACCCATATAGACTTCAGTAAATGGTACCAAACAAAAAAACAAGAGCTAGTTAGAAATTTTAAGTTATAAAGACTTCGCTAATTTGATAATTACTGAAGTAAACAGTGTGAAATTTTATATTTTACCAAAAAAAATTATAATAGCGAAGTGTATGTCTTGAGATCAGAAATTAATATTTTGAGTTTCAATTTCTTTTATTTGGGCTTCAGAAAAAACTTAGCAAATATTTGTTTCCACCATTTCCTCCCCCAAAATTTCTACTCCAGTTTTCATGATAAAAATTACCAAAATGAGTAATTTTATCAAAAAAATATTACCAAAATAACAACAAGAAAGACTTCAATCGTTGTTAGTTAGATTTGGGGTTGAATAAGAGTTTGGCGGCCCAACCGAATAAAAATATTAGTCGGTCAAAAACTTTATTTCTCACGACTGTGCAAAATCCCCATTTCTCTCTCTCTTGCATCTCCTACCCCGATCCCCCTCCTCTTCCGTCGACTTGCGCTTTTGAACGTTCTATCTCCAGCGACCATGGCCAGCTCAACTCGGCGGCGTCCATGTCCTAAATCGGAGTAGATCAGAGCGACAATCTCTTCTAAGCACGATTCAAGGACTTGATTTGGGAATCCAAAATCCCAGATTCGACTCTCAGTAGAAGAGGAAGAAGACACGGTCTCTGTCAAGCCTCAACGACGACTCTCTGTAGATGCGATTGAAGGTGTCGGCACGACGGGGGCTGATTTCATTGAAAACCTTTAGCTTGGTTTTACTTGCTTTTTCACTTTTCGTGATGTGTAGTCCCTGGCTTTTGCACTTCCAAGCAGAGAAGGTAATAATTCATCTCCTTCTTCTTCTTCTTTCATATTTTTTCCTGAATTTGAAGGTTTATTCGTTCATCTTCCTCTTCTTCTTTCATTTTTTCCTGAATTTGAAGGTTTTTATTCAGTGTAGGAATGAAAGAAATTGGTGAATATATTCAAATAAGCACGTTGATTCTTTTGGAAATGAGAAGTTATTTTTGAGCTGTTTGAAAAATGATTTGTGATATTGGCGTTGTAAATTAACTTTCATATTCTTTTTTCTCTTGGATTTGAAGGTTTATTCAGTGTAGAGATGAAAGAAATTGGTGAATATATTCTAATCTGCGCGTGGATTCATCTGGAAATCAGAAGTTGTTCTTGTGCTGTTTGAAATTGCATTTATGATATTACTGTTATAAATTAACTTTCAGATTCATAACGAGCATATATGTGCGAAAATAGGTTTTGTGGTGAAGTGTGTTTATCACATTTTTTCTGATTTTTAGGGCTCATTCGCCTAATTAATATTATTAATGTAAATGAAGTTTAAGGAAAACTTATTGTCATTTTCATGTTGTGTCACTCTGTTCGCTCAATATCAATGCTTTTGACACACTCAATTTCTTCACCAATTTTGAGTTATTAGCTTATGGTTGGGTCAGTTCATTTTTTTTTTGTTGAGTGAATTTTGATATTCACAATTTGGTAAAAATATTTTATGAAGTTGACAGTGGATGGAACATGATTCCTTTGCTGAAAGGCTCCACTATTGATTCTTTTATTTTGAGATAGAGTAGAATATAGGTCCTAACGATATTTTCGTGATACTTTTCTCCATTAAATTGTGATATTCGAATAGGTCTCTTTTTAATTGGTTATGTGATTGAGCCTGTTTGCAATTTCTCCTGTACAACAGCTTTATTTCCTCCACAGTCCACTGCACGTTGCCGATTCGCTTGATCTCGTTAAATGGATAGGGTTAGTATGATCTCTTTTAACTACTAGGGTTAGCAAGACTTGTTGAACCTTATTTTTTTAACTTCTTGGTAACTTATTCTGGTTGACTTGCTATAATTTTTTTGAGTAGGTTATGAGGAAAACAATAGTAGGTATGAAAGAGTACAACTGGAGAGTTTGTTTCTTCATCACACATACATCTATGGTGGTTGTAGATACTGTTCATACACATGTATATGTGCAACTGGTAATAGTAGGTATGTTTCTCTCCTGTTTTCTCCATGATACTTCAACATTCACCGCCTAAAACACCTGATTACATCATTACATAATTACGGATGTTTGAAAAATTTACTCAGCCCTGTACAATGGGCCGCAGGAGTATTATCTTGGGTTTCATTGCTTCCATTATTAGGTAATTGTTCCATTATCTTATTTCAGTTCCGTGCTTCACTATGGGCACGCAGCCGCACCTAATGACATGGTATGTTAACCAGTTATGTATTCACATCCTACAACATTATGACTGAGACAACTATATGTTAACATGCTGTTGGTGTTAAGTTGGGCTTATCTAACAATTCCAATAATTTATTTTGTCGTGTAATTTGCTGGATAACGGATTGAAGGAGGAGGTCTTGGTAAGTAGAAGGTAAACAGTTTCGATCTTCTTTATTTCATTTCACTCGCAGTCATCATGAAAACATGGTGCTGCTATAGTGGCTGGCATAGATTAGGAACAACTCATCTTTTTAGCTGTTCATTTTCTTTTCTTTTTTCCTTTTTCTCTTATATGATGGCTTTGATCCCTTTATAGTATATATTTTGTTTGTGGGTTTTTTTTCTTCTTTGTTTTTGTTCCTCAAAGTTACAGAGGCGTGAAGCAGTGGCTCATAGTCATACACCGTTTACTGTTTGGTTCTTCGTTGAGCATTTGGATTCTTTGTTGTTTGGAGAAGGGATTATGTTGATTTGATTGCCTTTGGATGTAATTGGAGGTTCTAGAGCTTTCAAATTTTAGGTAAAGTTTTCTCTCTCTGCTTTTCTGATTAGTGTTGTCTCTCTCTGTGTGTGTGTATGTTTACTTTTCCTGTAGATTATTTGGAATGCTTGGTGATGCTTGGTTTGTTAGATTATGGTATTTGACAAATATTCAAGTGAACAATTTGGTTTCATAACATAACTCGGATTCACTGGTCTGATGCAATAGTTTGTGTAAGTTTAACTTTAAGGGTCGCTCCTGACTTATTTGATGAGTTCATTGCAAATGAGAGGTGGGTGTGTTTGGAATCTGGATTGCATATAACTCAGAAAAACGAACGGACATTTATTTATTTATTTGTTGGTGCAGTACATACCTGGAACGAAGATGGTGTTCCCAGGATTGAAGAAACCTCAAGAGCGTGCCGATCTAATTGTCTGCTTTTATTATTATAAAAAGATGCTTCACCAGCTTGCATACCTGAAGGAAATAAAAATAGAGTTACTTCTCACAAACTGTTAGCAAAAAAATTACCTTTTTTCAAGTATTTGTTTGTTGTAAAAAGATGCTTTATTACTTTTGTACATGAATGTATTTATTTTGGGAATTGATAGTTGTTTATGAATGCAATTTATTGTTAGTTATTATATTATTCAGCTCTTGTGGTTGATGGTTAGTTACAAGTGAATGTATATTTTGGCAATGAATTTTAAATTGAAATGTGAAATACTAATATATACTACTGCAGAAAATACTGATATATATTATACAATAACTGAAATAGAAAGTCTTTTTTTAACTACGCCAATTATAAAATAACCGAAGTTAAAGGCATTCTTTTACTTCACTTACCCCCCACATTTGGATCATAATTAGAAAAAATCCAAGATAGACTTCGGTTATTAGGATATTAGACTTCGCATAAAAAGCAAAGTCTAAAGTATACCTTTTACTACACGAACATAGACTTCGGTAATTATAATATTTTTACTTCAGATATTATCCGAAGTCTTTGACGTTTATTCTTATAGTGGATGCCTTGCTTCAAAATATAATCTGTATGCACCCTCCACAGTTTGGCGGTGCCACAGACCCGTTAGGTTGGGAGGATTGGCTAGCGGAGTTGGAGAAAATTTTCGAAGCGGATGATTGTCCCGAAGCGAGGAAAGTACCGATTGCTCAGTATTTCCTCACCAAGGAGGCCGCTACGTGGTGGAAAGTTATCAAGCCACAAGATCATGTTGCTACGTGGGAAGAGTTTAAAGAGCTTTTGGAGGCCGAGTTTTGTCCTTGTCCAGTGCAAGAAGGCCGAATTCGAGCCTTTTTCGAGGCTAAGCCGCAGAACATTCCCGTTTCGCAGGCAATCGTGGAGTACAACTGACAATTTATCCACGTGAAGGATCAACTTTGAAGTGTCACACTTGCGGACAAATGGGACATAGAGTAGCTTATTGTTCCGAACCAAATCAGACTCTGGACACTCGGGCTTCTGCCCCATCGCCACTAGATCAAGGCGCATTCGAAAATAAGATTATCATCTCGGGAATTTTTAGAATTTCAAAACCTTATGACCTAAAGTCCTGATTCACAAAACCTTTCGAAAAACTTTAGGGCCTTAACCCAAATCTTGTTTCATAACTCAACAGTTTACAATACGGGAAACATTTACTCAAGCTTAGGACTCGGTCCAACATTCATTTTCATAAAACTTTTCCTTTCAAAACTGTGATCCACTGTCACGTGTCTCCGTAGGTTCAACAACCCACACGGACTACACCACGCACAATTAAACAAACATAATCAATTCCGACACCGTGATCCACTGTCATGTGTCTCCGTAGGTTCAACAACCCACACGGACTATTAACCAGACATAACCAATTCCGACACCGTGATCCACTGTCACGTGTCTCCGTAGGTTCAACAACCCACATGGACTATATCAATCACAACAATCACACACACAGTCCTGACACCATAGTCCACTGCCACGTGTCACCGTAAGCCCCGTCGAGCTCACTCGGTTGGACGTACTGTGTCCGAAACTCATGGTCCACTGCCATGCGTTATCGTAGGCCTCGTCAGACCAGCATGATTAGACCTCAGTACCTCACTAAGTTCTGACCCCGTATTCCACTGCCACGAATCCTCGTAGGTCCCGTCGAACCAACACGTGTGAACTTAGCGATCACACACATATTCACATTCACATTCACATTACATAAAACAATGAGCACAATTAATCAATCACGTTGATCACCACAAAATCGTACATCACACGCACATAACACAATCTCAACACTCGCAACAACTATCATCAATCAACGACACATAACCAGCATAACATATGTTCGGTACACAATACATTGCACAACCAAGTGTACAACCATCCCATATGTACGTCGCAATCCTGCACAAATAGCACAACACCTAACACGTATACCAATATAACACTATTATCACAAAGCCTTCAAATTGCGGAATACACAACCAATTCAAATGGAACATATTTACGAAGGCAAGCAAAATCATCATAAATCTCATACGTGATTACTAATCGCAAGATACAAGTCGTATAATAAGATACTTGCCTTAATAACCGATACCGAATAACCCGAAGAACACGGTTCGACCGGGAAGCTTGTACCACGAAGAAGACAACGAACGGAAGGGTTCCTACTCGAGTTCTTCACAAGGAATCTGAACCTAACATCATACCATCAATAAATTAACGAACGAATGAGGAACAATAAGCGTAGAACGCTCGGATTCTCTTTGTGACATTTTATCGAACACCTTCAAGGTGTCGATAAGATACTCAATAAAATGACAAATCCGTGGCAATCCAACCGTGGGATATCAAGGAATTCGAGATAATATATCTTAACAATCATCAATCCATCACTATTCTGCGTTAAAACGGATTAAACGGACAAATCGAACAAAATCCCCAAAACTAGATTTTGAGAAAACTTACCCTGATTCGGTCGATCGGAGCAAGTTATGGAATGATTAATCGATGTTATGGACTCAGGAACTTCATGGATTTACAGTGGAACAACATCTCCTCGTGCCCTCCAAGTCCCAGCCGCGGAAAGGAAGTGAAGAAATGTGAAAAATGGGTGTAAACCCGACTGTTCTGCCATATTTATACACCTGCCGAACACGGCGCAGCAAACGGCCCAGACCAGCACCGTGTGTCTCAGCCGTATCCGACACGGCGCATCACCCGGCGCAAATCTTGCGCGGGTTCTCGGCCGTGTCTCGGCAGGCTTGCTGGTCCTGGCCGACCCGGCGCAAGACACGGCGCGCGGCAGCGCCGTTTCTAGGGCTGTTTCGCACAGGCCCGGCCAGCCACCTCGAGACATAAACCGAAAATTACGACCGAACCACAACAACGATCCGAACGACCCCGAAACTCGAACCTGAATACGAATCGAAGATACGATTACGAAGTACTCGCAAAGACGAATTTAAGAACTAAGAGAACACATGATTCCGACCACCCGAAGTGTCGGAATTCGACAACGGAAGTAATTACCCCAAACTTTGGGAAATTACGAAAAATGGCCCAAAACGTCCGAAAATCACGATACGTGATCGAATAACCAAACCGAAGTTCACAACACGTCTAAAAAAGTTAAACAGACTTACGGGAAACTCGAAACAGTAATTTCGAACGAGATTCACAAGAATCGAACTCGAGTGCGGAAAAGTCGTTAAGAAACACGGAACTCAACAAAACAATACCGAAACGAACTCGGATGACAAAAAGTGCAGAATTATTCATTCTCAGAATGATGAAACGGTCCCAAGCGAGTCGTCGAAATGGACCTCCACCGAAAAAGAAAATTACCGAAAATCCGAAATTGTGGATATTACAAGCGGGTCTCCGGTTCCCGAACATCTCAACGACGGTCTCGCAGTGCACCGCTTGATGTCCCAAATAACCACACTCGACAATTCTGTCGAGTATGGCATACACGGCTACAGTTGAAACACACCTTCACACCGCTCACCTTACTCGCCTCTGGGGTAAGATCCTTGGACTGACCAAACGAATGAGGGGTGCTACCATAAGGACAATGCAAAGCAGTAGGATCACGAAACTCACTTCTCTGACCTCTCGAAAATTTACCCGAGGTCTTCTGCCTCTTACTTTTTGGTCCCACCTTTATCATAGGAATGGCCCTCTCAGAGGTCACATTTGATCTGGATACTTCATCGCAGTACTGCACTCGATGCCCCTCGTGTCCATAATTATAGCAAGCTACCGGCAGCTTCTTATAATTCGCGCGTTCATGACCCAGAACATTAAAGTTGAAGTATCTAGGCAAGTTACCCACAGTCAAAGATACTGCCTTGGATCTCCTGGATTTTCCAGGTGGCCTAGAAGGTTCCAAAATCGATTGATACTGGGGTTGAGGTCTATGGACCCCCGTTCCCTTACTTCCCGCTGAATCCACTGAATCCTTCTGCCCTATTGCCACGAACATAGGGTTCGTCAATGATAGAGTCATAATGAGTGTTGGATTTCTGCCAACATGGTTGCTCACTTTGTCTACTTGCCTCTGATCACGAGCCACACCCTGCCTCTGATTACTACGGGAATAACGAATAAAGACAACGGAAAACACGCTTAAGAATCGAAGGAAAACTCATTGAGACATTTAATCGAGCATTAAATGCTCAAAACTCCAATATGTCACCGAATCACGATTCCGATTATATGAAAGCGGAATATGGATATACAATCCATAGAACGTGATCAATAACAATCTTTAACAACGATCAATTCATAAAAGCCGGATTAGAAATGAGATCAAGAACAAAAATCCCAAAAAGGTCAACTCTAGGGAAAACAAGAAAATACCTCAATCCGACAAAGAACAAACGTTTAGATGTTGCAATCACCTAAGACCCTCCAAAACACGTTGGAATCGAGAAGAATCGACCAAGAAGGAGTTTGCCACTGCGCATGAGTTGGTAATTGCTAACTCTGTTTTTCAGAAGAGAGCAGCAGAGCTACGGCAGGGGCCGGGGACGTGGTCAGAACGCTGGAGGGGGAAACTCTAGCGTCGGTTCGGTACAACCACAAATCTATGAGATGCCTCGAACATACGAACCCGACGCGGCAGTGGCTTCAGGTACCATTCATATTTTATCTCATCTAGTTCGTGTACTTTTTGATTCGGGTGCTACTTATTCTTTCATCTCTTTGGAGTGTGTACGCCATTTGAATATAACTTGTATGAGTGCTTGCGATCCTTTCATTGTGAAACTACCTAGCGGGGATAGAATTGTGGGAAATCGGGAGATTAGAGATTTTCCGGTGATTATAGCCAGTATAGATTGGTTATCGAATTTGATTGTAGTTGATATGGAAGGCGAGGATGTGATCCTCTGCGAGGATTGGCTTGATAGTCACCAAGCGATTATGAATTACCGTACTAAGGTTATCACCATGATGACTGAAGACGGATCCGAGTACTCATTTTTGGGATGTAAGATGGGCCAATCTAAGTTGCTTATCAGCGCCATGATGACCGTAAAACTTTTGAATAAAGGTTGCACGGGCTATTGGTGTTATGCTTTGAATACGGAAGGGAACGAAGTCGACTTCTCTTCGATTCCGGTTGTTAATGAGTATCCCGAGGTTTTCCTGGACGACCTCCCGGGATTACCGCTAGATCGAGAGATAGAATTTACTGTGGATTTAGAGCCTGATGCGGCTCCGATTTCTAAGGCACCTTATCGGATGGCACCTTCCGAGATGCAAGAATTAAAGAGTCAACTGGGAGAATTATTGGAGAAAGGGTACATCAGACCGAGCGCTTCGCCTTGGGGCGCGCTTGTTCTTTTTGTGAGGAAGAAGGATGGTTCACTACGTTTGTGCATCGGCTACCGTGAGCTGAACAAAATGACCATCAAGAAAAAGTATCCTTTGCCTCGTATAGACGATTTATTTGATCAGTTGCAGGGGGCTGCAGTTTTCTCGAAAATTGATTTGAGATCAGGGTACTATCAGCTCATGGTGCGAGAGTCCGACGTTCCGAAGACTGCATTTCGGACGAGATACGGGCATTATGAATTTGTAGTTATGCCTTTTGGATTGACTAATGCACCGGCAGTATTCATTCAGTTAATGAACAAGATATTCATCGAGTACCTCGACAGTTGTGTAGTCGTCTTTATTGACGACATTTTGATCTATTTTCGAGATAAGGAGGAACATGCCCGACACTTGCGTTTGGTACTAGATATTTTGAGAACCGAGCACCTCTATGCAAAATTCTCGCAATGTGAGTTCTGGTTGGAAGAAGTTATGTTTCTCGGCCATGTGATTCGGCCAAAGGAGTTCGTGTAGACCCGCAGAAGATTGAGGCAGGGATAGATTGGGCACCGCCTAAAAATGTTAAGGAAGTTCATAACTTTTTGGGCCTTGCTGGGTATTACCGTCGGTTTGTCGAGGGGTTCTCGAAACTCGCTCGGCCGCTTACAAAATTACTCTAGAATACAGAAAAGTTTGTTTGGACGACTGAGAGACAACAGAGCTTCGATGAGCTGAAGAGACGTTTGACCTCAGCCCCGATTCTAGCTTTACCGCATGGTAGTGATGGATTTGCAGTTTATAGTGATGCTTCAGGTCAAGGTCTTGGATGTATGCTTATGCAACATGATAAGACGATAGCTTTTGCGTCACGACAACTGAAGCCGTACGAGATGAACTATCCGACACACGATTTGGAGTTGGCCGCAATTGTCTTCGCACTCAAGATTTGGCGACACTATTTGTATGGTTCTCCGTGTCGGATTTATACTGATCACAAGAGCCTGAAGTATATTTTTAGTCAGAAAAAGATGAATATGAGACAGAGACGTTGGTTAGAATTGATAAAGGATTACGATTTGGAAATTCTTTACCACCCAGGAAAAGCGAATGTCGTCGCGGATGCTTTGAGCTGCAAATCGGCATCGCTCCAGATGCTCGAGGTTCTTACATCTCAGATGAAGATTCATCAGGATTTAATCGAGCAAGGAATAGAAGTTTGGCTGCCAAGAACACAGGGACAACTGTGCACTCTCGAAATTATTTCGTCCTTGGTTGACGACATCAAAGGGAAATAGTGGAGTGACCCGACGATCTCTCAACTAAAGGAAGATGTAATTAAAGGAAAAGCCCCTGGCTTTATGGTTCACGAGGATAGTATTATGAGATTCCAGGGCAGGCTTTATGTTTCGAATGATCTAGAGTTGAGGCAGAGAATTCTCTGAGAAGCTCATGCTACGCCTTACTCAATCCACCCCAGAACGAGTAAGATGTACAAGGACCTGAAGCGAAATTTTTGGTGGAATAACATGAAGAAAGATGTCACGGAATTTGTACTACGATGCTTGACGTGTCAACAAGTCAAGATCGAACATCGACGATCGGCGGGGTTGTTGAAGCCGCTTCCCATTCCCGAGTAGAAATGGGAAGATATCTCTATGGATTTTATCACTGGCATGCCGAGAACTAGAGTCGGAATGAATATTAAGGATACTTGGGGACCGGGGAGATTGGATCGCACTTTTGTAGCTAAGATTGTGAGACTGCATGGTGACCCTAAGACCATTGTTTCTGATCAAGACGGTCGTTTCGTATCACACTTTTGACAGGCCGTTCATCAGGCTTTGGGTACTGAGTTGAGATTGAGCACGTCCTTTCATCCTCAGTCAAACGATTAGACGGAGAGGACTATTCAGACGTTGGAGGATATGTTGCGGGCTTGTGCCCTAGACTGGAGTAAATATTCAGAGCTTCATTTGTCGTTGATCAAGTTTGCCTATAATAATAGTTGGCATGCGTCGATCAAAATGGCACCATTCGAGGCACTTTATGGTAGGCGGTGTAGGTCGCCATTATGTTGGGACGAAGCTTCGGAGCTAATCGGAATGGATCCGGATATGTTGCTGGAGACTAAGGAAAAGATTTCTATTATCTGGGACTGGTTGTTGACTGCCCAGAGCCATCAGAAATCTTATGATGATACTTGTCGACGACCTTTGGAGTTCGAAGTGGGGGATCATGTTCTACTCAAGGTGTCGCCGGCTAGAGGGGTTTTACGCTTCGGGAAAAAGGGGAAACTTAGTCCGAGGTATATCGGGCCTTTCAAGATTTTGGACAGGGTTAGAGATTTAGCTTATCGCTTGGCGTTGCCTCCAGCTTTGAGTCACGTCCATAGTGTTTTTCATGTGTCTCAGTTGAGAAAATACGTGCTGGATACAAGTCATGTTATCGACTATAGTGAGATTGACGTAGCCGAGGATATTACCTTTCCGGAGAGACCAGTGAAGATCCTTGAACATCGTGAGAAACAACTTCGGCATAAAACCATCCCATTGGTTAAAGTGCAATGGTCAAGACATGGAGTCGAGGAGGCAACTTGGGAGACGGAAGAGAAGATGCGTTCGGAGTACCCCGAACTTTTTATTTCTTAAGTTTCGGGACAAAAGTTCTTTTTAGAGGGGAAGAATGTAATACCCGTACTTTTTATTGACTGTTTGACCTTGCCGTTCTTCCTATTTTGTCGCTCTGTAAACTCTTTGTGATGTTGTCGATGTTGTTATAGAGTTTCGTATCTTGTTTGGATCATGATCGTGTTGTTTAGAGCTTTCGGAAGTGTTCTGGGTCAGAGAAATAGCGCATGCTAGGCCTAGGCTAACGCACGCTAATTCTTCTTGAGTAGCGGATGCTAGCTTTGAGCCTTAGCGCGCGCTAAGGGACCAGACAGGGCAGAGGCAGTAGCTAATTCTGCTCTCTGGACTATCAGTTAGCGCAAGAGTTAGCTAGCGCATGCTATTCGTGGTCAGTAGCATGCGCTAAAACGTTCGTAGTGCACGCTAATGAGCTGGGTCGGCAGAGGCAGTGAGGTTTTCAAACTGTCTGGACTATCAGGTAACGTACGCTAGGCTTCGGCTAGCGCACACTATATGTGTTGCGTTGCGCATGCTAGCTATCACAGCAGCGCACGCTAAGACTCGAGCAGGGCAGAGGACAGTAGGTTCTGGATTCTAATTTCTGGACACCAACTCCCAAGTAGCGCACGCTAACTATCGGCTAGCGCACGCTAAAGCAAGGCAATTAGCGCACGTAACGGTATACCTAACGCATGCTAACGAGGCTGTCAGAAGCCACTGGACTACCCGGTGACCCCGCTAGCGCATGCTAATATTGAGGTGTAGCGTGCGCTAGACTGGGCACAGTATATATAGGACAATTGACTTGCACTCATCATTCTTTTCATCCGTTTCACATTTCCGATCGGGAGGAGCGGGATTTTGGCGATTCGGGGAGTTTGGAGGTGATCCTTCTTCAGATATCAATATATTTGGTTAGATAACAAAGATTTCATAATATCTAATCCATTCTATCTTCCAAATCAAGGTAAAAATCCTTAGAACCCTAATTTTGGGAATTTTGGAGTTTTTCTTAGATTTGTCCGATTTATCCATCTTGGATCTTGAGAACCTTGAGATTATGAAGTATCTACCCCGTATACATGTTTCCCCTACGATTTTATGGATTGTTTTGTGCCTTGTTCAGACATAAGAGGGTTTGGGTGATTTTCCAACCCCTAGATGTTTACTCTCGTAGTTTCGTGAATCGTAGGCGGGTTTCGGAAGTTTCTTCATGAGTTATGAGTATGTATTATTAATTTTCATATCCCTTAAGAATCATTTAGGTACCGGAAGTGCATTATTGGACCTACCGAACTCATACTCTTTTCCGTTCGATTTCTCGATGTCTCAAAGGCAAGTATATATTTATGATTGTACGTTCTCGACTTTGAAAGTAAGATATATGAATGGCATGACTGTTTATATCCCCTCTGGGACGGGCCGACGGGTACTCTGAGGGTTTTGTAGCCTCTGGAGAGATTCCACGGATAGTTGGGTTGACCACTCTGGGATGGATCGACGGGTCCTCTGAGGGTTCCGTAGCCTCTGGTGCGGTTCCACGGTTGATCATGTATGTATTGATGTGATGCTATGAGATTTAGTTATTCCGAAATACTTGTCTTGAAATGATGAATGGACGGTTACCTTTACTTTATTGTTGAGGAGTATTATATTTCATATTCGATATACTTGCACTAGCTATTCGACGGCTAACCCCTTTATGGGGGATATACTTTTTATGTATTTCAGGTTCCAGGAGAGCGGACAGGCAGGTATCGGGTCGGCATGAAGATGATGGGCAAGCGTGATACTGTGTCTTATCTCCGGTTATATTTTTTATTCCTCCATTCAGTGTTGTTGTACTGGAATGGTTATTGAATACTCAAGTATTGCTTTCCAGTTTTCTTGATGTTCCGGCCTGTGTTGCCAAGGTATTGATTTGTGTTGTGATGTATTTGGATACATTGGATATGGTTTGAATACCATTTGTATTGTCCTTCATTTCATTGTATTTGGACCTTGTCGTTCAAGTTTTATAGTTCCGTGTATGGTTAGCCTTGTGGGTCCCACGAAGGGGCTCACGGCACTGTAATATACCCTGAATAACTTGGGGGTGTTACACTTAACGCCCACTTAAGTTTCATCGACTTGCGAACGATTAAGTATTTGAGCCATAAACATTTCCAGTGCCATTTCCCTTATCCAATAAAGAGTGGAATGTTTTGCTCTCAAATACACGAACTAGTTTCTATATATATATTTACGAGTCAGGAATACCAGTGACTACCAGTAAATAAAGAAACATACAATTGACTTTCGATAATGATTTACATAATAACAAGTACAATCCCCTCACTCAACATCCTCTGAGTGGCATTCAAGGGCATACTCCTAACAATCTCCCACTTGCACTCAATGCCACTCACTGTGGTATCTAATACCCATGTTCTCCAGATGATGCTCCAAGATAATCTGAGAAAGTGGCTTGGTCAGTGGATCAGCGACGTTGTCGGCTGAGTCTACTCTATGCAGCACAATGTATCCCTTACGAACAAATTCTCTTACGAGATGATACTTCCTCTCAATATGTTTGGTACTGTTGTGAAACCTCGTCTCCTTGGCCTATGCTACAGCTCCGTTGTTGTCGCAGAAAAGCGGAACAGACAGCTCAGCACATGGTATCACTTAAAGTTCTCCCAGAAACGTCTTAATCCAAAACCCTTCCTTAGAAGCCTCCGAGGCTGCTTGATACTCAGCTTGACTGGTGGAATGTAATACCCGGTTGCGAATTCGTTTATTATCATTCAGTAATTGTCACTCAGTAATTTTCACTCATTAGTAATCATTCATCATTCATGTTCATTCGTTTGTGTTCATCGTACAGCGTATTTTTGAATCGTGTATTAGTTATCATTTGTCTTTCAATCTGTTTGAGAATCGAGACGATAATATTATCATTATCATCGTGATTGGTAGCCTTGTGTTGGAAGTATCATTATCATTATCATATTATCATACTCATGCAAGTAATGTATGTCGAATTATTCATCATTCATAACGAGAAGGTGGAGTTGTTGCATTATTACTCCAGCAGAGAGTTACAGCCGTAACATAGGTTACATTACGGCCGTAACATGCGTATGTTGGTTTAAGGACGTTTTTGACGAAGCCAACTTACGGCCGTAAGATTTTGTAGGATACGGCCGTAAGAGATGATTTTGGTATTCAGGGTGTTGTCGACGAAGCGTATTTACGCCCGTGAAGGTCGAAGTGCTACGGCCGTAATGCCAGGAGTTGGACATTATTGTTGTTTCGACGAAGTCTACTTACGGCCGTAAGGGAGTTTTTGTTATGGCCGTAAGTCTACGAGATTGGATGGTATGGTTTTTCGACGAGGTGTCGTTACGCCCGTAAGTGTGGTAATGCTACGGCAGTATGGTCATTGACTTGGGTTGGTTACGGCCATAAGATGGGAGAGTTACGGCCGTAACTCTGCACGGTATTTATAGAGCTGGGCGGATTTTTGTCCCTCATTTTCCTCATTTCTACACTTGAGTCCTAGAGAGAGGTTCTTGGGAGAGATTTTTAATCATCAAAACACTTGTGTGTTTGTGTTCTAATCGTCTATCTTCGATTGTGGAGCTCGAAAAGTCGATTAAACACGAGTTCGACAGATCGAAGAGTTTGGATCTTCAAAGGTAATTTCTTGAATATCTTAGAATTTGATTATTGAGATGGAGTATGATGTTTTGAATGTTATAATCATGATATGTGAAGGGATTTACATATGATTATGAATTTTTATGAATTATCATTAGATTGTTGGAGGATTATTCAAGAACACTTTGAATGTTGATTATGGAATTGGGGGTTTCGACTAGATGTTGTCGAAATATCGAATTATGTATTTCTATTGGATTATTGATTGTGTTGAGGATGTTTTGTTGGATTGAATCGCTCATTGGAGGCTTGATATCGATATAATTAAGATTGGTTGTAAACGATTGAAGATTGTTTACAACGTGTTTGTTAAAATGTCCCAATGAGTTTGGGTTTGTTGTATTGACTTTTTGAGTTGGTTATATTAAGCGATTTATTGGTAATTGTGTTACTCAAGGTTGTTCGAGCGATCAATAAATCTATTAAGGACGTTTGTTCGAGGAAGAACATTTCATCACCGGTATTGAGGCAAGTTAATCCTTACTCAGTAAAAAGGATAATCATTCCTTTCGTTGTTGTTCATTCATACATATAATTCATTCATAATATATCAGTCATGTTGAGACTTGTAATTATCAAACTAATCATTCAATTCACGAGAAACGACGGTTCCAATCATTTCATTGAGCTATCACTCATTGTGTTATTATTTCACCTCGGTGAGTCATTCTTGACCCTTGTCGGATTTCTTTTCAACATTATTCATCATGGTCACTTTTGTTCTTGTGACCTTCCGGGATCATATTGCGTTGCCGGGTGGTTTTCTGTGGAATTTTTAGTCGGGCACACGATGGTCATGTGTTATGCGGGTAATCCGACACATTGGACTGTGCACATGGTAACGTGTGTCTGTGAGACTAATTAGACACAAGTGCGTGTGTTTATGCGGGTTTTCCGAACATTCGGCGACTTGTGCACTTGCACATCCCATCTCAGACGTACTATGATGCCCCTTTTGGAGACTTGATTTCATAACTAAGTCATGTGATTATTGTGTTTGTTCAACTCTTGAGGATGGTTGTTTTGTGTAACTGACCCCGTTGGGGATGTTGTTTTTAGGTCATGGAAAGACAAAATCATGGGATGAGCACGATTACGGTGAAGAGTCCCAGTGACAGTCTTCCCAACTATTCATGTTTCATTTTTGTGTGTTTTCCGCTGAAGTTCCGTTTGTACTTTCATTTTAATTTGGTGTTGTATATTTCATCTTCATATGAAATATATATGTATTCTGTATTCGTAGGTGTATTGTACTTGAAACTCCTCATTGGAGTAATTTGTAATATAATGTGGTTCGGTACTACAATTATATTATTTCAATCATTGTATTTCCTTCGCCTGGTGGGTCCCAGTTGGGGGTCCACGGCATTGTGATAGCCGCTAAGTTTGGGGCGTTACAGAGTTGGTATCGGAGCATGGTTTTGAATACTACTTATCCGAGTCATGTCCCATTGAGAATCATCATTCATCATACTAGTATCACTGGACTTTCACGTCACGTGTGACCTGTGCAAACGCTAAGCCCCTCAGACCAAAAGAACGGTATGATTTCTGACGCCATGGTATAATTTCTGGCAATAGGAATCAACTCATTCATCAGTCAACAATCCTCAATCATCATTTTTGATCTTGTCGATCATGTTAACTCATTAATCACTCAGTCAATCTCATTGCTCAGTTGTTGATCTTGTGGATCGCTTTATCAATCTGGTTAACTTGTTCAGGATAATCATATCAGGAATTTCATCAGATAATCATGTCACCTCAGTTGATCTTTCATGCGATCTTATCATATTCCAGCATAATGTCGACGATCATTTTAGTGCATTATTAATGCCTTCATTGTGTTAGAGCGTGTATGTTCATTATTATTATTCCATAACGTAATCATAATACAATATTCATGCATGATCTATAATTATCATGTGACTTTCCGACTTCAGTATGGATAGAGCTGTCAGAGGATGCAGGGGAAGGGGCCGCGGTGCAGGCCGAAACCCGGGATATCGTGTGAATACACGCGCGAATGCGAGGGATAACATTAGTTCAACAGGTAGTGATGCTGCCAACTCAGCTGACGATGCTTCTCATTCATCGGGAGATAATAATTCACTGTCAGTGAGTCGTACTCGAGATGCAGCCCAATCGGAAGGTGTCCGGGTTGACCCATTCACATTTATGTAGGGCATGATTGCCCAGATGACACAGATGGCACGCCTGATGGAGGCCATGCAGAATTCAGTCACTCAGACTCAACAGGCTCCTCCGCCGCCACCTTAGAAGCAAGCGAGGAGTGTGAGCAATATAATCGGCGACATCTCTTGCCAGAGACCACCTGCATTTGACGTCTCTTCTGAGCCGGTGGATATTGTTCACTGGCTTGAACATTTTGAGAAGCTATTTACTATGGTGGAGTGTCCCGAAGGGCCCAAAGTTTCAGTTGCGGCTTACTATCTGGGTAAGAGCGCTCATTCATGGTGGCTATCTTTGAAGCCCACAGAAGGATATTGCACTTGGGCCCAGTTTAAGACCCTTATGTTGGAAAGATATTACCTGGCCCTACTCAGGGAGGCCAAGTTATCGGAATTACTCAGTCCTGACCCCTCCGCGGAAGAAGATGTTCTCGCTATCGCCTAGAAGTTTTAGGAGCTATTTCCCTTTGGCTCATCCGTCATCCACTCCGAAGCGGATAAAATCAAGTACTTCAATAAGAGGTTGAAACCTCGTATGCGGATGTAATTGCTTAATCATCATTGCGCCACCTTGGCCGAATTGATCGAGAAAGCTCTTGCCTATGAGCATATCGCTTAGGAAATTGCTAAACAACAATCCTCATTCGTTGGCAAGAAATCGAAGTATCATAATCAGCCTGAGGGCAGTCGGGCAACCTTCAAGAAGCCTCGCACGGGTTCTACCTTTTCGGAGTGACCTCCTATGGCGCCTAAACCCGTGGAATCTCAGTCCCGAGCCGCTAGTTCGACCATCACCTGTTTCAACTGTGGAGACAGGGTCATTACAGCACCAAGTGTTCGAGACAGACTATCACGTGTAACATTTGTGGGATTACCGGGCATAAGGCCCATTTCCGCCGAAGAGATTACAGACCTACTCTGACGGCATCTCAGGCCCCAAAGCAGTCGGCTGTTCAGAATCAGGCTACTCAGTCCGCGTAGTATAAGACGACAGGAGCAAATAAAGGGGGAGCCCATAATTATCAAACAGGAGCATCCGGTGCAGGGATTAGCAAGCCCCAAATTTACGAGATGAAGGGGACCGATGATCTGGAGGCCCGAATGATCTCAGGTACACTCGAAATTCTATCTCAGCATGTGTGTACCCTTTTTGATACTGGCGCATCACATTCATTCATTTCCGAGTCATGTTTGAGTAGACTACACCTGGATAGTGCTACTAGTGTCGAACCTTATGTCATAGGTCTACTAGACGGTAGAAGAATTATCGGAAATCGTGAAGTTAAGAACTGTACGATTCAGCTTAATGGTCGTAAATGGCTGGCGGACCTAATCATGGTAGACTTACCTAAAGACGACGTAATCTTGGGTAATGATTGGATGGATCTTCATGATGCCGTCCTTAGTGTAATCCTATGGTCACTATCATTTCAGATGATGGAGTCGAGTGTGTATTTCAGGGGGTAACCCCAACTGTTCGGGAAGAGTTATGAATATGATGAAAGCAGTGAAATTACTCAATCAGGGGTGTGTCAGTTATTGGTGCTATATGACCAAGACCGAGAAAGCATCAGTGGCGTTGGTGGATATCCCTGTAGTGAGAGACTACGCCAATGTGTTTACAGACGAGTTACCTGGTTTACCTCCACAGAGAGATGTGGAATTCGCGATAGAGTTGGATCCTGGTACGTCCCCAATATGGAAAGCACCATATCATATGGCCCCGAATGAAATGCAGGAACTGAAGAATCAACTGGAGGAATTGACCGAGAAGGGTTATATCTGACCGAGTGCATCCCCGTGGGGAGGACCAGTATTATTTGTCAAGAAGAAAGATGGTTCATTTCACTTGTACATTCATTATCGGGAGCTGAACAGGGTGACGATCAAGAATAAGTATCCCTTACCCTGCATTGACGATCTCTTAGATCAGCTCCAGGGAGCTTCAGTATTTTCCAAAATCGATTTAAGATCCAGGTATCATCAGTTGTGAATTCGAGAGTCGGATATCGCAAGAACGGCATTTCGAACACGCTATGGGCACTATGAGTTTGTAGTGATGCCATTCGGGTTAACTAATGCACCTGCGGTATTCATGGAGTTAATGAACCGGGTTTTCATCGACTATTTAGATCAGTTCGTGGTTGTTTTCATAGATGACATTTTTATTTATTCTCGTAACCAAGAGGAGCACGAACTTCACCTTCATCAAGTCCTCGACGTGTTGAGGCGAGAGCAACTCTATGGAGAATTTTTCAAATGCGAGTTTTGGATCTCCGAGGTGATGTTTCTCGGACATGTGATTTCATCAGATGGGGTACGTGCCGACCCTCAGAAGACAGAGGCTATCCGAGATTGGCAACCTCCGAAGAATGTTAAGGAAATCCAAAGCTTTCTCGGATTAGCAGGCTATTACCGGTGATTTGTGGAAGGGTTTTCTAGAATCGCTCAACCTATGACGAGCCTTTTGCGGAAGGATAAGAAATACACATGGTCTTATGCGTGTCAACAGAGTTCGAGGAACTCAAGAGCCGCTTAAATTCAGTGCCTGTCCTTTCTCTACCACAAGGGACGGAAGGATTCGTGGTTTATAGTGACACGTCCAGACACAGTCTTGGATGTGTATTAATGCAGAACGGGAGATTGATTGCCTATGCTTCGTGGCAACTGAGGCCTTACGAGGTCAATTATCCGACCCATGACCTGAAGCTAGCGGTCGTGGTATTCGAGTTGAAGATTTGGCATCATTATATATGTGGTGTCACCTGTCAGAAGATGGAGGCTATCTGAGATTGGCAACATCCGAAGAATGTTAAGGAAATCCGAAGCTTTCTCGGATTAGCAGGCTATTACCGGCAGTTTTTGGAAGGATTTTCTAAATCGCTTAACCTATGACGAGCCTTTTGCGGAAGGATAAGAAATACATGTGGTCTGATGCGTGTCAGCAGAGTTTTGAGGAACTCAAGAGCCGTCTAATTTCAGCGCATGTCCTTTGTTTACCACAAGGGATGGAAGGATTCGTAGTTTATAGTGACGCGTCCGGACACGGTCTTGGATGTGTATTAATGCAGAATGGGAAGGTGATGGCTTATGCTTCACGACAACTGAGGCCTTATGAGGTCAATTATCCGACCCATGACCTGGAGCTAGAGGCCGTGGTTTTCGCATTGAAGATTTGGCGTCATTACCTCTATGGCGTCACTTGTCAGATTTTCACCGATGATAAGAGTTTAAAGTATATATTTACTCAGAAGGAGTTAAACATGCATCAGAGATGGTGGTTGGAACTGATTAAAGATTATGATATTGAGATACAATACCAACCGGGTAAGGCGAATGTTGTCGCCAACGTCTTAAGTCGTAAGTCCGTTCAGGCGCAAATGCTTGCTCGTTCGACCATTCAGAAGGAACTTCAACAGGAGTTCCTAAGGCCTGAGATCGAGGTCTGGTTACAACAAGTGCAAGGGCAACTTTACATGCTTGAGATTTCATCGCCACTGGAGGAGGCGGTCAGAACGAAACAGACTTCAGACCCATTTTTGTTGCGCATTCGAGAGGATGTGGCTCAGGGGAAAGCCCCTGGATTTATGGTCCACGAGGATGGACTTTTGCGATTTAAGAACTGGTTATGCATTCCGGAAGATGACAAGTTGAAAAGCTCTATACTGAGAGAAGCTCATGCTACCCCTTATTCCATCCACCCGGGGTCTAGCAAAATGTACAAAGACTTGAAACAACATTATTGGTGGAGTAATATGAAGCGAGAAGTCGCAGAATTTGTTTCTAGATGTTTGTCCTGTAAGCAAGTCAAGATAGAATATCAGCGACCGACGGGTATGCTGAAACCGCTCCTTATCCCAGAGTGGAAGTGGGAGGATATTTCAATGGATTTCATCACGAGTTTGCCAAAGAGTCGTCGTGGCATTAATACAATTTGGGTAATCATGGACCGTTTAACTAAGTCAGCTCATTTCCTGGAGATCAAGGATACGTGGGGTCCCGAGAGACTTGCCCTGTTGTTTATCAAAGAGATCGTGATATTGCACGGTACTCCTAAGAGTATCGTTTCTGATCGTGACGGGCTATTCATGTCACATTTCTGGAAATCCGTTCATTGTGCCATGTGTTACATGTATTTTTGTGCGCTTAATTATCATTATTTTATCTCCATTTTAGGTTTAAATCTGCATAAATGAGCTCTTAATACATTATTATTATATGTTTTGAAGGAAATTAGAGTCTGGAAGCTTAAACGAAGAAAAACGGGCCAAAACGATATTTTTTGGTCAAGGGCCGCGTCGCTTCGAGCCAGAGCCGCGGCACAGGCACACCCAGAAGTAACCGGTACAAACTGTACTGGGGGCCGCGGCACGCTCTTTCTGAGCCACGGCCCGTAAGGAAAAATTGCCCAGGCCTGGGCAGCGCATGGGCAAGGGCCGCGGCACACTTAAGCCGGGTCGCAGCCCGCGGTGCGGGATCCATGATTTCAGCCCGCGATTTTGGCTGTTCTGAAGGCCGTTTCGACCTAATTCTCGGACGCGTTTTGGAGGCAGAAAGAAGGTTATAAATAGAGAGTGAAGGTCAGAAAATAAGATCATCAAAGAAGAGGAGAAAATTACCTAGCAGCAGAAAGCAAAGGCCAGAGAACGGAAGAGATTCGGTTCTTCAAATTGTGTTTGAATTCCTTTCCTATGTTTTATTCAAACCTTTGTATATTGATTTATAGCAAGTCGGGCTAGACCCATTTTTCTAGGATTGTGATGAAACCGAGATTTTGATGGATTAATTCTTAATTTCACGTTATTAATATATTTCCCTTTTCTATTGAGTTTTCCCCAATTGTTCTTAATGCTTTGAATTGTGTGGCCTATAATTGAATTGTTATAACTACGTAACTTGAATCGGGAGAGGAGAGTAAGTAGTGTAAATTGGGAGAAAACCGTTTTGTCTTGTGAGATAGGAATATACTCATAAGAATTACGTAGCTTGTTTGAAGATTTTAGACTTTTTGGCTATCGTTGAATTAACTCACCTAGGAATAGAGTGAATTATTCACCTTAGAAAATTCTACTGACCTCGGGAGAGGCATTAGATTATCTTAGAAATCTTTGCTTTAAATAAATTGGGAAATTATATAAATTATATTAATCAAGATTAGTTCGGATTAATCGAGGCGAATTCTCAATCCTAGATTCTTCTCTTATTTGATATCTTTTCATTGGATTATTGATTTTATTAGTTGTTTTTAGTTTATCGCTTTGTTTGGTTTTTAATAATTCTTCAACCTCAAAATTCGGTCGTTCAAATAAAACTAGAATACAAATATATTGGTAATTAGTACGTCAGTCCTCGAGGGAATGATATCTTTCTCATCACTTTATTACTTGATTACGACAACGTGCACTTGCGTTCACAAAAATACGTAACAAGTTTTTGGTGCCATTGCCGGGGACTGATTGTTTTACTAATGTCAATTTCAGTATTTTTAATCTTAATTTGAACATTATTTTATTTTTGTGAAAATTTGTTTTTATTTGTTTTCCTTTCAGGAGTTCGTTTAGTGCATGAGAAAATTTGGTAACGAAGGTCTACTCCCTTTAGATACCGAACTCGAACGCACTTTGCGGAAAAACAGGAAGGAAAGATGTGAGTTGTCAACTACGGATACCATGGCTGACAACACCAGAAATCAAAGGATCGACAATCCTATTCAGCAAGCTCAACCGGAATTGGCACTCCGTGATTATGCACTTCCACAGATCAATGCGAATTTTTCGGGGATTCAGTGTCCAAGCATTCAAGCGAACAATCTCGAGATCAAGCCGACTATCATCCAAATGGTGCAAGCGAGCCAATTTTGCGGACTGGCAAATGACGACCCCAATGCTCACATTGCTTCGTTTCTCGAGATTTGTGATACATTAAAAAATAATGGAGTTTCTGACGATGCCATTCATCTATGGCTTTTCCCATTCTCTCTAAGGGACAAAGCCAAGTTTTGGTTGAATTCACTCCCGCCGGGCTCTATCACGACTTGGGCGGAATTAGCACAAGCTTTTCTGGCTAAGTTCTTTCCGCCGGTGAAGACAGCGAGACTCAGGAATGAAATAAATACTTTCGGACAATTTGAGATGGAATCACTGCATGAGGCATGGGAGCGATACAAGGATTTTCTAAAAAGATGCCCACGTCATGGTCTACCAGATTGGCTGCAGATTCAAATATTTTATAACGGGCTAAGTGCTTCTACACGCACTCTTATTGATGCAGCCGCTAGAGGTGCTTTAATGGGCAAGATGATGGCTGAAGCCCATTCTTTACTGGAAGATATGGCGGGAAATGCGTATCAGTGGCCTTCTGAGCGTCTGAATCCGAAACGAGTTATGGGAATTTCCGATAATGATCCAATATCCGCTATCGGCCCAAGTTGTGGCCTTGACTCAACAACTTCAAGTTTTATGGCACGCTCCTTCTACCGTTACCACAGAATCATGTAATTGGTGCAACGGGCCTCATCCTAGTGTTGAATGCCAAGTCGAGAATCCTTTTCAGCAATCTCAGATGGAACAAGCTAAATTTGTGGGGAATGGAAATCGACAGAATAATCCGTATTCTAACACTTACAACCAAGGGTGGCGAAATCACCCAAATTTTTCATGGAGGAACGGGCAAGCATTGAACAATCCTCCACAAGCTCAAATCACTCAGCCACCACAGCAGCCCCCTCAACCACCGAAGGTCTCTTTAGAAGATGTGATTGCTCAATTGGCGGTTAACACTAGTCAATTCATGACCCACACGGAAACTACTCTACAGAATCATTCCGCTTCTATTCGCAATTTGGAAGTCCAAATGGGTCAAATAGCAAATTTGTTAACAGCCCGACCTCAGGGCACTTTGCCAAGTACAAATGAGATGAACCCCAGGGAGAGTATTAATGCCATTGACTTGCGAAGTGGGAGGGAAGTGTGTGAGCAACCCGGGAAAAACAAAGTGAGAGGTGAAGATGAGGAGAATAGAAATTCGGCATTAGGAGAATCACAAATTTCTAAAAACTTGAAATTGTTTCCAGACAATCCGATAGCCTATGTGCCACCCACTCCGTATCCGCAGCGACTGCAAAAGCAAAAGTTAGACAAGCAATTCTCTAAGTTTCTTGATGTTTTCAAGAAATTACTTATCAATATTCCATTTGCCGACGCCTTGAAACAAATGCCGAGCTATGTGAAGTTTATGAAGGAGATTTTATCGAATAAAAAGAAGCTCGAAGAATATGAAACGGTGGCACTGACTGAAGAGTACAGCGCTATCTTGCAGAAAAAGCTCCCGCCTAAATTGAAGGATCCAGGAAGCTTCACTATACCGTGCACTATTGGGAACCTGTCTTTTGATAGAGCGTTATGTGATCTTGGCGCACGTATAAATCTTATGCCTCTGTCTATTTTCAAAAAACTAGGAATTGGGGAGGCCAAGCCTACTACGGTCTCTTTGCAACTAGCTGATAGACCCATCAAGTATCTCAGAGGGGTAATAGAAGATGTCCTGGTCAGGGTTGATAAATTCATTTTCCCCGCTGATTTTATCGTGCTCGACATGGAAGAGGATCATGAGATTCCGATTATTTTGGGTAGACCATTTTTGGCCACTGAAAGGACTCTTATTGATGTTCAGGAGGGTGAATTGATGCTTCGGGTTCAAGATGAGCAAGTCACATTCAAAGTGCTTCGATCTCTCCCGTGTCCAAGCAATGTAGAGAAGTGTTCTCAAATTGAAAGATTAGATATTTTTGCGAAAGACACACACCGGGAAAGTTGTCAGTCGAAATGTTCAGAATCTATTGTAGTTGCTCCGACATCTAAGAAAAATGTAGAACGAGTCGCATATCTTAGGCATTTGGACATGTCGTCGTCATCATCCGTTCACCCACCATTAAAAAATTCTCATGCCATCAAAAATCCGTCCGTGGAAAAGAAAACTAAGCCGGAAGTGAAACGGATGCCAAGTCATGTGCAATTTGGGTGTTTTGGGAAGTTACTATTGTTCAAGTCCTTTCGCAAAGAACGCTGGATGTCCAACCCAAAAATCGAACTGTTAAAAACTAATGGTCAAAAATTTAAAACACATATTAACGGTTCGATGGACGGGACGGAGTCCAAATGGTGTTTGCAAAAAGCAAATTGATTTTCAAAAGGTCTGGCTGAAGACTATAAACTTAGTACTTCTCGGGAGACAACCCGAGTATTAGTATAGATTTTAGTTTTTTTCGCTATTTTTCTTCATTTTAGGAGTCTATTTTTTTGGCGTTTTTGGCTTTGCTATGCTTCTCTCTCATGTTCTAGGTGTTTTCATTTGAAAATTCTGTGTAGGAACTCTCCAGGGTAAAATTTTAGCTTAGGGCCGCGGCGCACTTTCTACGGGTCGCGGCACACACAAGTCTAAACAATTGGCTAACTTCCTGTACTCTGTAGCGCGGCACGACAGTGCTGAGCCGCGGCACACTCGCCCCAAGAGCCGCGGCACGATAAAGACAGGTCGCGGCATGCCGAAGACCCAGAAATGCGTCCAGCAACCTGTGCTCTGTGCCGCGGCACGATAGTGCTGAGCCGCGGCACACTAACCTTGGAAGCCGCGGCACCCGTGCAATGAGCCGCAACACGCTGCGGAATACCCTGATCGCCCAAAACAACCTGTACTGTGGGCCGCGGCTCACTTGATACGTGCTGCGGCCCCTGATGTAGAATTTAAGCGGGCAGGGCAACTCATTCGGCCGAAATAAGGTATTGAACCACACTTCACAAATCCTTTCCTCATCCGCGCGGCGCAAGGTCACCATCTCCGAATTTCCTCTTCTTCTCATCTTCTTCAATCCAACATAAGGTAATCCTTATTCCTTAAGCTTAATTGCAACATGGATTGAGAAGTGGGGTAATATTCTTCATTCATTGATGAATTTGTTTTTATTTCCTAAAGTTCTATCAAGATTTTATTGGAATATGTTGAGATTATCGATTGATTGATTGTGTTTCGTTGATTTTCATGAATTATTGTGATTTTGTTTGTTGTTCGGGATTAAATTCACCAATGATTATTCTTGTTCTTCATTTAAGTTTATGCACGCAAAGTGTTTGATAAAATACCCCAATGAAGTTTTTTGATCTAAACATCTCCAATTTGTCTGCAACGAATACGATTATCGGAATAATATGCCCACCCAGCCCTTACGTCAAGTTTGAGTTAGAATTTTCGCATCATATCCCTCATACGGAAGTGAGAGTCTTAGACGCCACATTCATTTCCCGCACGTTATAAGTTGTGAGTGGTGTATTGTTATTTAAAGTTGTCTAATATCCTGTGTTTATTTTCCAGGAATTCGCTATGGCCCGGAAGAGAAAGTTGAGCACAAGGACGAGGACTCGATCATCCCCCACGAGAGGGGAAACCTCGCAAAAACGAACGGAAGGGCAATCCCAACAATTTTCCGACCCCGAGATCCATCGAATTTTTAATGAGAGAATCCATCCTCGTACTATAATTCCTGAGGGGGGATTCACTCCTACCCCCCAAGACGGCGAGCTATTAACGATGACTACTGAAATGGGATGGACTCGATTCGCTGCACAAACTGAGCCGGCGGTAATTTCTATCATCCAAGAATTCTATGCCAGCGCGTTATTACTGCATATCCAGGCAGGGCGGATGATGGGACGACCGGATATACGTACTGAGGTCGTCGTCCGTGGACAAACAGTGGACTTCTCGGTAGCTGCGATTCGGAGCTTATATGATCTTGCCGAGGTTGACGAATCGGCATACACGCGGACAGTGAGTAGCCTCTCGAGGGAAGCTTTGCTAGAGGCGCTTTCTCAGTCGGATTCCATTTGGGAAACGCGCGTCCCGGGATCCACGGTCTTCTTCTTCAAGAGTTCCCGCCTCAGTCGGCTCGGACGAGCTTAGCTATATTTTCTCTGCTCACGAGTTGACCCTACTTCGCAGATCCGCTCTGTCCTATTTTCTCGTGCCAGACTGTTATATGCCATCACAGCCAGACCTCGATTTGATGTGGCCCCACGGCTGGTCTGGTCTATTCTCCAGTGCATCCAAGGAGGGGCCAAGACGGGGCTGAAACATCCCTCTCTCATTTGTGCCTTATGCCGCCAGTCAGGTGTTACTTGGTCGGATGACGAGCCAACTATAGCACCTTAGGGTCCGATCGATCATCGTATCATATCTCACTTCGACCAGTGGAGTGGCGCGCGGGCACACCTGTGGGGACGTGGATTCCTTCTGGACGAGCCACATGAGCATTCCCCCGAGCCACTTCTTCTGACTCATGAGCCGGCGGCAGATACGGAGGATCAGACTGAGTCCATTCCACCGCCAGCGAGAGATCACCTTCAGGCGATGTTTGACGGCTTGAGGGAGGAGATGCGAGCAGAGAGAGATAGCATCCTCGCAGCCATTCGACAGGAGATGTACGAGCAGGTCCGCCGGGCCAATCGGCGTGCGGAGAGGCACTTAGCTGCGAGAGACGTCTACCATCGGGACTACTTAGCTGTTTGGACGGACCACATCCTTCGCCCGGACGGACCTTTCATTCCTCCGGTTAGACCACCTACACCACCCACTTTGCCGGACGAGGCCGATGCCAGTGCCTAAGCTTACCTTAAGGGAGTACTTGACCTTTCTCTTAATGCGTATTATTATTTGTTGTCCATTGAGGTCAATGTACATCTCAAGTTTGGGGGGGTACTTTTTAGTTGTTATTTATTTTTCGTTGTTATTGATTCTAGCCTTGCTTGTCTTCTATGATATTCTTGACTTTGTTTGCATTCGTGAATATTTCGTGCAGCCTTGTGTAAGACTGATTATATGAGACTGATTTCCTTTTAAAGAAATGGATGAGTATTGGTCGAGTTCGCATTATGCGATTTTTGTTTCCCTCGAGTATTCATTTCGGTCTAATTTTTTGCGTCATTGTGGTAGTCTTGGCATATAAGAAATGAGACATATGTGTTTGTAGTGTCCGCATTACACGAGCCATCGTCTATACGTTTGGTTGCGCTTTTCACTTAGCTAGTCGTCCAGTAACATTAGTCTTGTTGGCATTAAATTAAGTACCTAAGTTTAGGCATTGAGTCGGACAGTTTTTCCCCAAAATTTGAGAAATTGTGCATGTTCTATGATGGGAAGTCTAGTAACCGGGGGTATTCACGTGACCCGTTGTTTACTCTCGCGTAAAACGACAACCCTGAATAGACTAATGGTTTAGAAAAATTGCATCCCCAATGATAGGAAGCCAACTAACCGGATGTATTCACATGACCCGTCGTTTACATTTGCGTAAAACAGCAACCTTGCATCGGAAGTGTGGGAATAGCTATTCGAGTTTTTTCTCCGTTGTAGAGGGAGACATAGTAACTAGAAGCATTCATGAGCCCCATGAGTGTCTTTTACGTCAAACGGTTCCCCAATACATGAGAATGGAAATCCACCCTAGGGTTATTTCATGAAACATACCGGGAGTCGAAACCTAGTGGTTAACTCAAATCATTAAATATTAAATATAAGGGAGTGCTGTCCGGGGAACATTATGAGATTCTTGTGTTTTCTTTGCCACGAGGCTGTGGGACTGGGCGAGTTGGCTTATTTACTCTCAACATTCATATTGGCGATCGACTCAATTCACGTTTATTAATCTTTGAGCCTTGATCTTCTTCATGAGCTATTGATTAGCACTAAAAATGGTTACCTTGTGGAATCATTGTCCGTACTGTGACTCACTGCTACGATATTCGTATTATTCTTTGAGATTTTCAGGGTAGCATTAATTAGTTGAGCACTATGGATTTGCACGATCATCCATGATACTTGTCGTCTTATTTGAAATTGATTTTTGCTTGAGGACAAGCAAAGGCTTAAGTTTGGGGGTATTTGTTACATGTATTTTTGTGCGCTTAATTATCATTATTTTATCTCCATTTTAGGTTTAAATCTGCATAAATGAGCTCTTAATGCATTATGTTTATATGTTTTGAAGGAAATTAGAGTCCGGAAGCTTAAACGAAGAAAAACGGGCCAAAACGACATTTTTTGGTCAAGGGCCGCGTCGCTTCGAGCCAGAGTCGTGGCACACTTAAGCCGGGCCGTGGCCGGGGGCGCGGGATCCATGATTTCAGCCCGCGATTTTAGCTATTCTGAAGGCCGTTTCGACCTAATTCTCGGACACGTTTTGGAGGCAGAAAGAAGGTTATAAAAAGAGAGTGAAGGTCAGAAAATAAGATCATCGAAGAAGAGGAGAAAATTACCTAGCAGCAGAAAGCAAAGGCCAGAGAACGGAAGAGATTCGGTTCTTCAAATTGTGTTTGATTTCCTTTCCTATGTTTTATTCAAACCTTTGTATATCGATTTCTAGCATGTCGGGTTAGACCCCTTTTTCTAGGATTTTGATGAAACCGAGATTTTGATGAATTAATTCTTGATTTCATCGGATTATTGATTTTATTAGTTATTTTTAGTTTATCGCTTTATTTGGTTTTTAATAATTCTTCAACCTCAAAATTCGGTCGTTCAAATAAAACTAGAATACAAATAAATTGGTAATTAGTATGTCAGTCATCGAGGGAATGATATCTTTCTCATCACTTTATTACTTGATTACGACAACGTGCACTTGCGTTCACAAAAATACGTAACACCATGGGAACCCAGCTAGATTTCAGCACAACTTTTCACCCTCAGTCTGATGGACAATCAGAGTGAACTATTCAGATGTTGGAGGACATGTTGAGGGCATGTGTTCTCGATTGGAAAGATGATTGGGAAACCTAACTACCGTTGATCGAGTTCATGTACCATAACAGTTGGCATGCTTCGATTAAGATGGCACCTTGTGAGGCCTTATATGGTCGCTGTTGTCGATCTCCCTTGTGTTGGGATGACTTATCAGAATCAATCGGCACTGAGCCCCATATGCTAATAGCCGCCCGCGAGAAGGTAGCTTTGATCAGGAATCGTTTGTGGACCGCTCAGAGTCGACAAAAGTCATATGCAGATAATCGTCGTTGACCATTAGAGTTCAAGGCAGGTGACCGCGTTTTGGTCAAGGTATCCCCGAGTCAAGGTATTTACCGTTTCCGGAAGAGGGGAAAGCTGAGTCCGAGATTCATTGGACCATTTGAAATTTTAGATCGAGTAGGTAGTCTGGCTTATCGATTGGCTCTACCTCAAGATTTGAGCCGAGTTCATAATGTGTTTCACGTCTCGCAGTTGCGGAAGTATGTTGCTGACCCGAATCACATACTTCAGTTCACTGAAATCGAGATCGCGGATGATCATACGTACGAAGAACCTCCTGTACGAGTCTTAGAGAGATGAATCAAACCATTGAGGAACAAGGCGATTCCTTTGGTTAAAATTCAGTGGTCTAGACATGGAGTCGAAGAGGCCACTTGGGAGACCGAGGATAGTATGCGGGAGAGTTACCCCGAATTGTTTGACCCTTAGTTTCGAGGACGAAGCTCTTTTTAAGGGGGGGTATGTAATACCCGGTTGCGAATTCGTTTATTATCATTCAGTAATTGTCACTCAGTAATTTTAACTCATTAGTAATCATTCATCATTCATGTTCATTCGCTTGTGTTCATCATACGGCGTATTTTTGAATCGTGTATCAGTTATCATTCGTCTTACAACCCTGTTTGAGAATCGAGACGAGAATATTATCATTATCATCGTGATTGGTAGCCTTGTGTTGGAAGTATCGTTTATTGCGTGTTATTGGACTTATCATTCTCATGCAAGTTATGTATGTCGAATCATTCATCATTCGTAATGAGAAGGCGGAGTTGTTGCATTATTACTCCAGTATAGAGTTACGGCCATAACATAGGTTACATTACAGCCGTAACATGCGTGCGTTGGTTTAAGGACGTTTTTGATGAAGCCAACTTACGGCCGTAAGATTTTGCAGGATACAGCCGTAAGAGACGATTTTGGTATTCGGGGTGTTTTCGACGAAGTGTAGTTACACCCGTGAAGGTTGAAGTGTTACGGCCGTAAGGCTGGGAGTTGGACATTATTGTTGTTTCGACGAAGGCTACTTACGGTCGTAAGGGAGTTTTTGTTACGGCCGTAAGTCTACGAGATTGGACGATATGGTTTTTCGACGAGGCGTCGTTATGCCCGTAAGTGTGGTAATGCTATGGCCGTAAGGTCATTGACTTAGGTTGGTTACGGCCGTAAGATGGGAGAGTTACGGTCGTAACTCTGCGCGGTATTTATCGAGCTGGGCGGATTTTTGTCCCTCATTTTCCTCATTTCTACACTTGAGTCCGAGAGAGAGATTCTTGGGAGAGATTTTTCATCATCAAAACACTTGTGTGTTCATGTTCTAATCATCTATCTTCGATTGTGGAGCTTGGAAAGTCGATTAAACACGAGTTCGACAGATCGGAGAGTTTGGATCTTCAAAGGTAATTTCTTCAATATCTTAGAATTTGATTGTTGAGATGGAGTATGATGTTTTGGATGTTATAATCATGATATGTGAATAGATTTACATATGATTATGAGTTTTATGAATTATCACTGGATTGTTGGAGAATTATTCAAGAACACTTTGAATGTTGATTATGGAATTGGGGGTTTCGACTAGATGCTGTCGAAATCTCGAATTGTGTATTCCTATTAGATTATTGATTGTGTTGAGGATGTTTTGTTGGATTGAATCGTTCATTGGAGGCTTGATATCGATATAATTGAGATTGGTTGTAAACGATTGAAGATTGTTTACAACGTGTTTGTTAAAATGACCCAATGAGTTTGGGTTTGTTGTATCGACTTTTTGAGTTGGTTGTGATCATACTTGATACATATATTAAGCGATTTGTTGGTAATTGTGTTACTCAAGGTTGTTAGAGTGATCGATAAATCTATTAAGGACGTTTGTTCGAGGAAGGACATTTCATCACAGGTATTGAGGCAAGTTAATCCTTGCTCAGGATTCTTCAATCTCAACTTCTCACGTCGCCATCTCACCCGTCTCCGGCCACCGTCTCCTGCCTTCTCACCCGCCAGCCGACTCGCCATCATTCCCCGAACCTTCACCTACTACTTCCTTTCATGCCTGCCGTCGCGGCTATCGCCGACTGAAGCTTGACATCATGCCGAAGAAAAAAAGAAAATCGCGGTCGCCCGCAAAAACAATCATCACCTCACCTTCGTCGTTTGACGTCTTCTGCAATATCCCAGCATCATCCCCGGCGCCTTCTTCGTCGCCACCATCACCGCCTGGAGAACATCACCACCATCGCTCGCTCGCAAATACTATCGCATCTCCTAATAGCATGGGTTTGCCTAAATCTAATCATTTTCATCAGCTCGATTCTGCAGAAGCTCCGCCATCTCCGACAGTCCAGCTTGTCTCTGCAGAAGCTCTGTCGCCGATGTTGGAAACCCTAGTTGCAGGGTTGAACGCGCCGCACGAAACCCTAGCGGCGGATACCTTCCAGCATTTTAAGTTCCCGATCGACGCTGCTAAACCATCGATATTAGGGCCATTCCCAGCGATCGGCTCAGATCCTCCGGGCCTTGTTAATGGACCTGCTCCAGAAAATATTAATAAGGTACGGCCCATTACACCCATACCCAATCATTCTGGACCTGCTACTATTTGGCCAACCTCATATTTTCAATCTAAGCCTAGTATTAATACAAGCCTAAATGAAATCCAAAGCCTAAATGAAATCCCAAATATTCCTAAACTTAATCCCGGCCCATCTATAGTGGCCCATTCAAACTTACCCCATCAATCTACAAATATCCTTAACCCAAATGTGTCTAAGCCCAACACCATCCTCAATTATTTTAAACCACAAAATAAAACCCTTATTTCGAGCACAAACCCAAACAATACGGGCCCTTCTCATTTTGGTTCAGCTGATTTAAGAACCTCCCCAATTGAAAAAGCTTCTATCCCGGCCCATATTAGCGACCCACTCCTTTTCATTACCTCCCAGCCCAGCCAAACCATCCCCACATCGAGCCCATCCACCCTACAGCAGCCTAACCCATCTCCCACCCTACTAAAATCATTTCACAACGGCCAATCCACACCAAATACAACCCCCAGCCTTATAAAAAATCAGCCACCCCAGATTTCAAACCGCCTCACAAAACCGACACCTGACACCCCAGTCCACCAAATCCGAGCAGCTCCGGTTATATACAACCCGGTTCGTCAGGCAGCACCGGTTTTGATCAATTCAACCGACCAGCCCAGCAACATCATTCATGATCCGACCCGTCCTCTTGATGAACCATCTCGGCCGAAACCATCGTATGCCCAGATGGTCAACAATTCATCCGGTTCGGCACAGCAGGCCGGTTTCATACAGCAGCCCGGGTCGACAGTTAAAAGTTTCAATTTCGACGGAGCGAAGTTATGTCCTTTTGGTACTCTTTCCTCTGTAAATGAGAAGACGCGTGTTACCTTTTCTTCTTCTGATATGATTACTCTTGCCGCGTCCTGGGACGCACTTTAATTCTTAAATTTTCACATGCTATTCCCACCCCTCGAGATGTGGCCTCGGGATTGACTGACATGAAACTGAGGGGTAAATTTAGTTGGAGTTGGCTGAACTATTGTCATGTAGCAGTTAGGTTTGATAATGATGAGGACTTTAGACGTATTTGGTTAGGTTCTACCTGGAATTTTTCTGGATGTCCTGCACGAGTATTTAAGTGGTCACCTAGTTTCTCGGTTAGGACAGAGACGTCTATTTGTCCGGTCTGGATTAGACTTCCGGGTCTACCTCTACATTTATTTCATCCACGTGCATTATACACGATTGCCAAGGCTGTTGGCAATCCCATCTTAGTTGATGCCCCGACGGCCACACATTCACGACTTTCAGTAGCCCGTGTATGCATCGAGATTGACCTCCTGGCACCCAGAATGCCTTAGATCGAGGTTCAGTTTGGCGATCAGGTTATTACGCAGCGCATTATTTACGAGAGAGTGCCACTATATTGATCTCTCTGTTCTCACGTGGGGCACGAGCCGTCTAGTTGCTATATAGTTGGCAACAAAGAACACCCTCCACCGCCCCAGCGTAAGAAACCTCAGCCTGCCCCTTCTCGTCAGCAGAAGACGCAGCCAGCCCATCCTATAGTCACTAAGGCTAGTACTTCCCAAGCAGCCCCTAAAAGCAAGGAGCCTGCCGTTTGGCAAGTAGTTGCCAAAAAAGGACCCAAGGAGACGGGATTGATTCCCAAGGGCACAGCTGCTACTGGTCAGCACTCTTACTTTGCATCTTTGGGCTCCTCTGCTAGAGAGGAGGAGGATTTAGTTGGCACTGACGATATCATTAGTGTGGGTGATAAAAATAGTGTGTCGGGTAGCGACTGCAGTGGTCACGAGATTCATAACGATCTGCTTTTAGAGGATGACACAGAGTCCTCTACCGCCCCTCACTCTTCTAGACTCTTTGAGTTTACCTCCCCCCCCCATGACGGTGTCGGCCTCATCGACAACTAGATCGTCGTTCAGCCCGAGTCCTTGGCCTTGGTGGTTTACGAGCCTCCCCCTTCTTCTTCTCCCTCTCTCTCTCAAACTGAGTGCGGTCTTACCCACACTCAATTTGAGATCTCTGAGCCCAGTCTCTCTTCCTCGGCTATGGTGCCTCTCACGTTGGCATCAAAGCCCCCGTTTAAGAGACGTTTGATGTCTACTACTGCTGCCCCTGGTGTCACGACTAGGGGCAAAGCTGCTTCTGATTCCACGATTTCCACACGAGGAAGAGCAGCTTCTCGCGGACCCTATTCCTCCTCTAAGGGGCGATCTTCATCGCCCTTGAAAGGGGGAACATCTGCCCGGCAGGATAGTCCTCGGAGACGGGGTCACTCCAGTCAGCGTCCTAGGTCTTCGTCTGAGTTGGTTGTTTAGTTTATGTCGATACCTATTCTTACATGGAACGCTCGTGGTCTGGCTAACACCGGAGCACAGAAGCGCATTCGACATCTCAACCGTGTTCATAGGTTTTCTTTTATTGGTATTTTAGAACCCATGGGTTCCAATGCTAATTTTGCTTTTTATATTCGTTCGTTAGGTTTTGCGTCGGGACTTTATAATCGGTCTAATAAAATTTGTTTCTTTTCTTCCCCCCACTTTCAGCACCAAGTTTTGTTGGATACCGATCAAGTTCTTCATCTTTCTATTTCTTCTTCCCTTCTTCCTCAGTTGATTTACGTCACTTATGTCTATGCCAGCACTAACCGTGCTGGTCGTTATGCCCTTTGGGACACCCTCCGTGAGATTGCTCTGGAAGTAGAGGGGTTGCCGTGGCTAGTCAGCGGTGACTTCAACATCTTTTTGCATTCACATGAGCGCGAGGGTAGTACCACTGACCGTTCTCCAGAGATTCTAGATTTTGCACAGGCTATTGCTGACTGTGAGTTGATTGACGCGGGCTGTGAGGGCGATATTTTCACTTGGGAGCGCAATGGTTTGAGGGAAAGGCTAGATCGTGCTTTATTTAATGAAGCATGGTCGAATGTGTTTACGGTCTCTACCGTCACTCATCTGCCTCGACTTCGGTCTAACCATGCGCCTCTTCTTATCCAGTGTCGCTTCTCTGCGACTCGTCACAAGTCGTCATTCCGTTTCCAGTGTATGTGGGTCCGGCATCACACATTCTTGGACACTGTTAGGGAAGTCTGGCTTACTCCGACCGGATTATCTGGCATGTGTAACCTACAGGCCAAACTCCTTAGGGTTAAGCGTAGACTGAAACAGTGGAACTGGTATGTTTTTGGTAATCTTCATACGAAGTTGGATGAGGCCTTAAGGGCTGCTGACGAGGCCGAGCAGCGATATGATTCGGATCCTACTCCGGAGAATAGAACCGCTATGCACCATTTTCGTGCTGAGTACCATCTTCATCTCTCTATGGAGGAAGATTTCTGGAAACAGAAGGCCGCAGTTCGTTGGGTTTCTGAGGGCGAGCGCAACACCCGGTTTTTTCAGGGTTTTGTGAAGCAGAAGCGTTGTCAGTCGCATATTCACAGCATTGAGGATAGTGGTACGACGATCGCTGTAGAGTCGGACATCAGATCATCCGCTGTGAATTTCTTTAGGACTCTGCTTACATCCGATGGTGATGTTCTCGTCCCCCCGGATGACACTTGTTTTCCCTCTATCCCCTCTTCTTTTGATTACGATGATACGTGTGTCCCACCCTCTCCCCTTGAGATTCGTGCTGCGGTATTTGACATCGATCCTCACAGCGCTTCTGGGCCTGACGGGTTCTCGTCTTTGTTTTTTCAGCATTGTTGGGAGATTGTATCCTCCGACGTGGAGGGGGCTGTACTCGAGTTTTTTGAGGGTCATCCTATGCCTCCGGCTTTCACGGCGACTACGGTCGTCTTGATCCCGAAGAAGCCTGTTCCGAGCGGTTGGTCAGATTACCGGCCTATTAGTCTGTGTAATGTGACCAATAAGATTATCACGAAAATCCTTAACGCTCGGCTTGCTCCTCTCCTCCCTCTTATTATCTCTCCAAACCAGAGTGGATTTGTTCACGGGCGGGTTATTACTGATAATATCCTTTTGGCCCAAGAACTTATTCACGACCTCCACGTTGCAGACATTCATGGTGTCCCGAACCTTGCGCTGAAGCTTGATATGGCTAAGGCGTATGATAGGGTTCACTGGCATTTTTTACGTGAGGTCCTGGTGAGGATGGGATTCCCGGCTAGATGGATTTTGTTCATCCGTCATTGCATCGAGAGTTGCACGTTCTCCATTTTGGTGAACGGCAGTCCGGCCGACTCTTTTGCCTCTAGCCGGGGTTTGCTTCAGGGCGACCCTATCTCTCCATCGCTCTTCATGCTTGCCGCTGATTATTTATCGTGATGCTTGGATCGATTCATTCGAGATCATCCTTTGATGAGGTATAGGATGGCTGGACGGCCTTTCCCCGTCTCGCACTTATCCTACGCCGATGACATCATTGTATTCACACGGGCTGTGGATGATGGTCTTGTTGATCTTATGCATCTCCTGGATCACTACTCTATGACTTCGGGCCAGATGGTTAGTACCCAGAAGAGCACTTTTATTCTCGCTCCCAAGCATGCGCCTCGTTGGCATCAGAGAGTTCACGATCTTACTGGTTTTCGCCAGGGCGATCTCCCCATCACCTATCTAGGTGTGCCCCTTTACAAAGGCTTTAAGAGACGAGAGCTCTTTGCTGGGGTGAAGCAACGGATGTTGGATAGGATCTCTGGTTGGTCCCATCGCCACCTTGCTTTTGGGGGACGTTTGGCTCTTATTAAGAGCACTCTCTGCACGATTTCTCTCCACCTGCTTCAGGTTTTGGATCCCCCACAGTACATTATCCAGGAACTCGAGTAGATCATTGCGAGATAATTCTGGGGTGCTGTTGGTCCAAAGAGGAAGACGCATTGGGTCAGTTGGCGGCAGATTTGTCGTCCGGTCTCTGAGGGAGGCCTCGGGATTCGGAGCCTTTCGGATATGGCGAGATCTTTTAGTTATAAGCTCTGGTGGCGCCTTCGCGCGGGCATGTCTCTGTGGGCGCAATTTATGATCCGCCGAAACTACTCTGCTGGCCTTTATACGCCTATGCGTACTGCTCTTAAAGCTCGTGCCAGCCACCCTTGGCGCCGTCTCCTCCACGTGGGTATTGAGGCTCAGGAGTTCATTCGCTGGACTCTTGGTCGTGGCTGCGGGGAGGTCAGCTTTTGGGACGATACCTGGATTGGGGATAGGCCGATCTCTTCTTATTGCTAGGTTTCTGGTAGACCCCATCTTAGGATTAATGAGTTATGGGTTGATGGGTCTTGGGACATGGGTAGGTTGGAGACTATTGTTGGAGAGGAGCTAGGATTTACCCCTCAGTTCATTCAGGAGATCTCCGTGATTCCCATCGCCGAGGAGGATTCGGATAGTATGTGCTGGACTCTTACCTCTTCGGGTGCGTTCTTATTATCGTCGGCTTGGTCTCACATCAGGGTGAGGGGTCAGGCTAATCTTATTTACGGGGCCATCTGGACTGCCTTACTCACACCGACCATTTCGGTGTTTGTTTGGCGACTTCTCATGCGACGGATCCCGACTGATGACATCCTACAGAGGAGGGGCGTTTCATTGGCTTCTAGATGTTTGTGCTGCTCGCATACCCTTACCCAGACCTACCATACCGAGACCATTGCCCACCTTTTCTTGGAGAGTGATGTGGCTCGTGACGTGTGGGAGTATTTTGGCACATGGACACATTTATCCCTACCCCATACTCAGAATATTTTTGAGCTCCTGAGTTTTTTCGCATATGGCACACACTTTAGGCATGCGACTTTCATTATTCCTTGTCTGATCCTTTGGTTCATCTGGACAGAAAGGAATAGTGCAAAGCATAGGGCGGTTTCTTTTGTTTCCTCTCATGTTATTATGCAGGTGGAGCGCCATGTTGCTTTATTGGCTGCTGCGGGGCTTATTTGCTCTGATTTCTGGGCGGGTTGCTCGCCGCCTGATCGTTTCCAGCGAGCTACATCTTCCCCCACTCAGACTCGTCGCCCCGTCCCGGTGGTTTGGCTTCGTCCCGAGACCCCTTGGATCAAGCTGAACACGGATGGTTCGTTCGATAGAAACACACAGATTGCGGGTGGGGGAGGTCTGATTAGATATCATCACGGAGAGCTCCTTCTTTCTTTCCATTCCTCTTTTCAGGCCTCTTCGAGTTTTGATGCAGAGGTCCAGGCGTTGGCGATTGGATTGATTCTAGCCTCCCAGAGATCGACACATGCTTGGATTGAGCTTGATGATGCTGCTGTAGTGACCCTGCTATCATCTGGCCATCGGGGCTCTTGGCAGGTTCGTCACACTCTTATGCGTATCCGATTCATTCTCAGAGATATTCAGTTCAGAGTCACTCATATTTTCCGGGAGGGCAACAGGCCGTCCGACTATCTTTCTGAGCTCGGCATGTCGTCCCTCGGCATTCAGACTTATACTTACGATACTGCTCCTCTGTTTCTCCTCTCCCTTATATGGATGGATCAGCTTGGTTATCCGTCATTTAGATTTAGATAGGATTTATTTTTTATCGATTGATTGGTTGCCTATGGGTCCGCACATTAGCCCACGGTTTTAGTGGTGCACCTTGTACTGATCTAGCGGACCGTAGGCACTTTAGATTTTAGGTTCCGGATTATGGCCCATTTTTTGTCATAATTCGGAGTTGAGTTATTTTGGTCTACGGGTCCGCACATTAGCCCACGATTTGTGGTGCACTTTGTATTTCTTTAGCGGGCCGTAGATTTCTCCGATGTTTGGCCCCGAATTATGGCTCATTTTTTGTCATAATTCGGGACTGATACTTTGTATTTCTTGATTTTATTATCGACAGGTTGGTGGGTCCCGCCTCAACCCCCGTCCACACTGGACGTTTTTTTTAAAAAAAAAAAAAGTTAATCCTTGCTCAGTTAAAAGGATAATCATTCCTTTCGTTGTTGTTCATTCATACATATAATTCATTCATAATATATCAGTCATGTTGAGACTTGTAATTATCAAACTAATCATTCAATTCATGAGGAACGACGGTTCCAATCATTTCATTGAGCTATCACTCATTGTGTTATTATTTCACCTCGGTGAGTCATTCTTGACCCTTGTCGGGTTTCTTGTGACCTTCCAGGATCATATCGTGTTGCCGGGTGGTTATGTGTGGAATTTTTAGTCGGGCACACGATGGTCATGTGTTATGCGGGTAATCCGACACATTGGACTGTGCACACGACTTGTGCACTTGCACATCCCATCTCAGATGTACTATGATGCCCCTCTTGGAGACTTTATTTCATAACTAAGTCATGTGATTATTGTGTTTGTTCAACTCTTGAGGATGGTTGTTTTGTGTAACTGACCCCGTTGGGGATGTTGTTTTTAGGTCATGGAAAGGCAAAGGCACTGGATGAGCACGGTGACGGTGAAGAGTCTCAGTGATACTAGTAGGGGGCCTCACTCTTCACAGCTATTCATGTTTTATTTTTTGTGTGTTTTCCGCTGCAGTTCCGTTTGTACTTTCATTTTAATTTGGTGTTGTATATTTCATCTTCATATGAAATATATATGTCTTATGTATTCCTGGGTGTATTGGACTTGAAACTCCTCATCGGAGTAATTTGTAATATAATGTGGTTCTGTACTACAGTTATATTATTTCAATCATTATATTTCCTTCGCCTGGTGGGTCCTAGTTGGGGGTCTACGACACTGTGATAGCCGCCTAGTTTGGCGCGTTGCATGGAATCAGCAGTCGCACTTTGCTTGGCGCTATGCCAAGATACTTCTCCTCTATTAAGAGTAAATATGTAGCCAGAAGTAGACATCGAATCGTCTTTCTGTCCTTGGGAGTCTGACTCAGTGAAGCCCATCACATCAAGTTCTCCACCGCCATACATTAGAACCAGATCTCTAGTCCTTCTTAAGTACTTGAGAATGTTATTTACGGCAGTCCAATGTTCCTTGCCTGGATTTGCCTGAAACCTACTTACCACGCTCACAGCATGTGCAATGTCAGGTCCCGTACACAACATTGCATACATAAGGCTACCCACGGCTGAAGCATATGGTATATTACTCATTTCCTTTCGTTGTTCCTCACTTTGAGGACACATCTTCGAGGAGAGTTTTATTCCATGTCGCATCGGTAGGAACCCTCTTTTAGAATCATCCATCTTAGATCGCTTTAAGATCTTATCTATATAGAGGGCTTGGGAAAGACCTATCATTCTCTTCGCTGGATCCTGGTAGAGCCGAATACCAAGAATATTGGTAGTCTCTCCAAGTCTTTCATGGAGAAATTACTCGAAAGCCAAGCTTTCATAGAACTGAGCATTCCCACATCATTTCCTATTAGTAGAATGTCATCTACATATAGTACTAAGAATGCGATCTTGCTCTTACTAACCCTCTTGTATACACAAAGTTCCTCTTCATTTTGCACGAAGTCAAACTCTTTGACTGCCTCGTCAAAATGAAGGTTCCAACTATGCGAAGCTTGCTTTAGTCCATAAATGGAATGCTGAAGCTTGCACACTTTATGAATATCAACCTCGGACACAAAGCTTTTAGGCTGCTCCATGTAGATTTCCTCCTCGAGGAATCCATTAAGGAAAGCCGTCTTTACGTCCATTTGCCATATCTCATAATCGTGGTAGGCAGCTATAGTAAGCATCACGTGAATTGACTTGATCATAGCTACGGGCGAGAAGGTATCGTGATAATCGATCCCTTCTTTCTGGGTATAACCCTTTGCCTCAAGCCTGGCCTTATAGGTGTCAACCATGCCATCCCCATCAGTCTTTCTCTTGTAGATCCACTTGTTCCCAATAGGCATTATGCCTTTAGGGCGGTCCACTAGAGTCCAGACCTGATTGACATGCATCGAGTCTATCTCAGCTTCCATAGCTTCATGCCATTCCATGGAGTCTACATCCACCATCGCTTGGTCATAGGTCGTTGGGTCGGTCTCTTGGCTATCACCTGGAACCTCATGGAGACCCAGCTCCTCCAGGTGCACAAGTCCATAACTCTCAGGTAAATGAGACACCCTACTAGACCTGCGAGGTGGTTGTACCTGTGTTTCAGAAGGTTCGGTTCCCACTTCTTGTACAGGTGTCTCCTGAGGAGTTTTATTGTATTCTTCTAAAGAAATACTTCTACCTGCTCCGCCTTCCTGAATGAATTCATCTCCCAGAAAGTGTGCTTGCAAAGCAGCAATGATCTTTTGATCTTCGGGCATGTAGAATAGATAACCCATCGTCCCACATGGGAATCCAATGAAACATCCCTTCACGAACCTCGCTTCCAACTTCTCCACCTTAGTCTTCTTGACATAGGCGGGACATCCCCAAATCCTAATGTGATTAAGACTTGGTTTCCTGCCATCCCACATCTCATGTGGAGTTTTAGGAACGGATTTGGAAGGACATCTGTTCAAGATATAAGAAACAGTCAGGAGTGTATACCCCCAAAGGAAAATTTGTAAGTCAGTATAGCCCAGTATAGAACGAACCATGTTCAACAAGGTTCGGTTCCTTCTTTCTGACACACCATTTAATTGGGGAGTTCCTGGAGGTGTTAGTTGTGATACTATTCCATGTTCCTTTAGGAACTCATCAAACTCCGTACTCATATACTCGCCACCTCGGTCCGACCGAAGTGCTTTGATATGATTACCAGTTTGTTTTTCTACTAGGGCCTTAAATTCCTGGAATTTCTCAAAGGCCTCAGATTTATGTTTAATTAAGTATACATAACCATACCTAGTATGATTATCTGTAAACGTAATGAAATACTGATATCCATCACGTGCTGCTTCCAAAGCACCACATACGTCGGTATGGACTAATCCAAGTTTATTAGCGGTTCTTTCAAAAGTCCCTGTGAAGGGGGACATAGTCATTTTGCCTTTAAGGCAAGATTCACAAGTTGGAAACACATCCGATCCCAATAGACCCATAAGTCTATCTTTTTCTATTTTGTAAACCTTGCTCTGACCAATATGACCAAGTCTAAGATGCCATTTCAAAACTTGATTAGTTTCATACCTACCACGCTTTCTAGTCATAGTATTCACAATGACTTTGTTACTTAGGTTAAGATGATACAGTCCATTAATCAATGTAGCAGTGCCTACTAGTTTATTTCTAAAATAAATTTTGCAGGAACCATCACCAATGAAAAATGAAAAGCCTTTCCGATCTATGACCAGAATGGATATAATGTTTTTATGCCCCTTGGACAAAACAAGTACATAATCTAAAGTTAAAACAAAGCCGGATTCCAAATCCAAAAGAAGTGATCCTATGTCAGTTGCTTCGACACTATGCCCGCTTCAGACAGTAATCATCACTTACCCAGCTCCAAGCTTCCTACTTTATTCCATATCCTGATTCACGGTACAAATGTGAGAACTAGCACCTGAATCCAGTATCCAAGAAGTAGAAAATACAGTAGCAGAACAATTTGTTTCCAAAACTAAAAGTTCTGTACCTGAAGCGCCATGAAGAATCGGACCGTCTCTAGCCCAGTGGCCCAGCTCATCGCATTTGAGACATGCATCCTTCTTCTTCTTGCTTTTGGGAACCAACGGGGCCTTGCCCTTACCCTTAAGGTCCTTGACTTATGGTCCCGTCTACTTCTTGGTCTTTTTCTTCGTATTCTTAGACCTCCGAGGTCCAGAAGAAATCACAAGGGCAGACTCCTTTATCCATAGAGTCTTCATATAAGACTGAGCGGTCACCAGTTTGTTCATCAACCCTGCTAAGTTGTAAGCAATCTCATTGCAGTTGAAATTCATAACAAACTGTGAGAAGGAATCAGGAAGAGACTGTAGGATAAGGTCGGTTTGAAGAGAAGTATCCATCTTAAAATCAAGAGCCTCCAATCTCTCGATCAAAGATATCATTTTGAGGACATGGTCCCCAACCTTTTCACCTTCCTTCATCCTTGCACCGAACAGTTGCTTGGATATCTCATATCTAGCAGTTCGGCTGTGCTCACCATAAAGCTCGGTTAAGTGAGATAAAATCTGCCTAGCAGAAGTCATTTTCTCATGAGCTCTATGAAGCTCATTAGACATAGAAGCCATAATATAAGCACAGACTTTTATGTCATCCTTAACCGACTTTTCGTGGTTTTCAATTTCATCCTGATTGACTCTTGTCCGCACCGGAGGCGCCGGAATATCCATCTCTAAGATGTATCCTAGTGCCTCTATACTAGGGATTATCATCAGATTGTGGAGTCAATCCACAAAGTTAGGGCTGTAGGTCACAAGTCGTCAGAAATAAGTCTAGAGGAGGGGGGTGAATAGACTTATTGAAACTCTTTTTCCAAGAAGGAACTAAGGAGTTTCTCAGCTGATGGTACAGATGACTTAGAGTCTGTAGACAATATGAGTGCGGAAGTCAGCTGATGACGAATACAGATTATAAACAATGAAACACTAAGTATGAATGCAGCAGCTAAGTATGATGCTAAAACAATAAAGTACGCAGGCAATTTATAGTGGTCTCAGAAGTGGGGTAATCCTCTACTAATCCACTTTCTACAAACCAGTTGGAGACGAATCCACTATAATTTTCAACCAGTGATAAATATTACAGTGATTCTACAACTTAGCTACAACAACTTCCAACCAGTGGAAATCCTGTCGTTGCAACTCCTTTCTGACTGCCTAGCACCACTCGATCTCCAAATCCTTGGATGCCTATCAGTCGCGTAACTTCAACCAGTCAAGTACCCCGTACTCAGGTTTTAAGACTAGAGTGTTTTGTCTTATCCAACTAAGAGCTTTCTTCGTATGTGAAATGTGAATGCTGCTCTTCACGATGCAATAGATTTCTTGATCGCTTGATTGCTTTAATTGCTTGAGAGTATAGTTCGCATCGTACTTTGCTCTTTCAAATCTTAAGATATTTATAGCTTGTTAATCCTTATAGCTCTTCTTCATAGCCGTTGCAAATCTTTAACAAATCCGTCCGTTGGAGAAATAGACTTCTTTGTTTTTATTTTTGAACGTTACAAGGCTGGATTCCCTTATTTTAATCCATTTCCGACCGTTATGAAGACTTTCACGTGGAAGCGCTGAATCTTTTGATTTTAATATGTCTAAAGTGTTCATAGGTGGGTCTGGATGATTTATTTAATTTATATCCTTCCGGGAATCTCTCCAATCTGTCCCTTATCGCCCGCATGTGACTTTCCGTAAATATTAACTTTTCAACGCTTGCTGACGTGGACGGGTTTACTTGGCTGATTACTTAAACATGACTTATCTGATCTCTTTAAGTCAATCTGTCTGACGTGCAGTCGAACTTCTCTGACGATGACTTCTCTGATGTCCTGACGAGACTTCTCTATTCAGACGACTTGTACGAAGTCTTTTGACCTGATGAACTTGACTGATCTGATGGTCAAACTTCAGATGACTTGGGCTCTGTCTGATCACTTGACTGCAGTCTGGTCAAACTTCTCTGATAAAAATTTGTTGACCAGTACTTCTCTGATTTCCACTTAACTGTGACTCGGTTTTCTATAGTGTTTAATCAAAACTTCTCTGATGTTGCTTGTCTGACCGAAACTTCTCTGATGTACTCATATGTACTTTGTACTTGGCCGATTTTAAGCCTAACTTAAATAGCCTATATAAGATACTCATTTGGTTCTTCTTTACATTTTTCCAAGTATCTAACTTAACACAATTTGGCCTATGGAAGATACTCATTTGGTTCTTCTTTACATTTGCCAAGTAATAAGCATACATTTGAATAAACAAGTACAATGATGACATCATCAAAATCTAACAAGTATTCCTAACAAATTCCCCCTATTTTTATGATGGCAAAACTTTATGAAATTATTCAAATGAATAGCAGGTCTGCACATAGTCAAGTGCAAGGCACAAACTAAAATCAGTCTTGTTTTGAGACAACTAGAGGTTGTCATTCAAATGACTGTTATATAATTCTCTGAATTGTTTACAAGTACATAGGCTTTAAATGATCAAACAAAATACAGAGAAATTCTACAAAATAAGAATTTTACAGGTAAGTTAGAGAAACAATAAATTACAAAAAATATCTGTCTCTGCCTCTTCTGATAGGCTGCTTGGAAGGCCTAATAGACTTTGCACCAATTGGTCTCTTCTTGACAGGTGCTAGGCCATACTTCCTTCTGATAACAAGAGAGGCAAACTCTTGTTCTTCTTCGGATGAGAATTTGTGCTCTTCACATAGCTTCCTTATCTCTCTGTGCAATGCTAGCTCATCCAATTCACCGTTTAATAAAGTGGGAGGATCTTCAGATATGAAGAGGGGAATCATGGGGTAAGCATTCCATGCTTTTGCATATTTTACTAAGATGGCCCAGAGAGTTAGCCACGTTGCTTCCATGAAGTTGATAAATGTCTGCTGTAGGGAGCAGTCTTTATCGTGGAGTAACTCCCAGATATAATATTTATCATTGAACTGCTTCCTCGCATCTCCCCACATTGGACTAGCTTCAGCAGGTAGGAATTCCTCAACATACCAAAGCTCTTTGCCTTCACATTCAAATCTTGGCTCTTCCCCTAATCTGGTTCTCCTCTTCTTGACTGCAGGCTGATCTTCAGTTAGATTAGGAGCAGATATTTCCTCCTTCCTCTTTAGGCTTGATGGTCCAGCTTCAAGTAAAGGAATATCCTGCCTGTTCTTCATTTTGAGCCCCTTTCTAGATTCCCCAGCCTGTACTTGACATGTTCCTTCCCTTGCTTCCCCCTGCTTACTTCCTTCCCCATTTTTGCCAGCATCAACTAGCATAGTTAACTGCTGCTCAAATTTGTGCATCCACTCTGACATGCCAAGGGGTATCCTGGAATTTGTGGGAGGGGGAGGTACACCTCTCTGTATTAAGGTGTCCAGCTTTGAGTTCAGGGTGTGAACGATTAGCAGGTCAGGCTTGACTTCTGTGGCAAGCAGCTCCCCAACAGTTTCTTTGACAATTTTGCGGATCAGGTCAACCATCACAGGTGAGATGGGTGATGCCTGAGGAGAGTGCTCGCCTGATCTTTCTGCGCCTGCAGGTAGGTTTGCAGTTGACCTACCTGCGTGCAGACTCCTGTCTGCAGGCGGCTGATCAGATGGGGTATTGTCTGGAGTCCCCGATCTGTCTTCTTGATCATCTGAGCTGGGGTTTTGGGTAGGTGCCCCAGCCTCATCTTCTCTGTCTTCTTCTTTGTCTTTTTTTTCTTCTGCCTCTTCTTCTTCCTTCTCTTTTTCCTCCTTTTCTTCTTCTTCTTGTTCTTTCTCTTCTTCATCCTTCTTTTCCTCCTCATCATCATCTTTTTCATCCTTTTCTTCCTTCTCAACTTCTTCTTCTTCATCATCTTCTTCTTCCTCCTCCAATTCTTCTGTCTTTTCTTGTTCTTCTTCAGCAGTTTGTTTTTCAAATTCATTATTTTCTTCCTCTTTTTCATCTTCTTCCTCCTTTCTCACTTCCTCTCCTTTTTCTTCAACTATAACAGTTTCTTCTTTTTCAACTTCTATCTTCTCTTCCTCCACTATCTCTTCTATTCTTATTTCTTTTTCTTCAACTTCTCCATCCTCATCTATAGAACCGTCCAAAACACTTTCCATAATAAGATGGATGAGCTGGTCCATGTTGGTTTTAAAATGGGACATGAACCAGTTCTCCTAGAACATTAAAATTGCACCTGTCTCATGGCAGAAGCCCATGAGCACTTTCTCCGTAGCCTGGGGAAAGTCCCAGCTACTCATTTCAATAAACGATTGCAGTTGAGTAACTGGAAAGGATTTTAAGGTCTTCCATTCCTCGAAAACATTGATATATGAAGTTTTAAGAGAATGGTGTTTTAGTGTTTGAAGCTGCTCTACAGATAGGTTCAAGGAATTGTTCTCTAGCAGGTTGAATGAGTAATCTGCTTCAGGGATGTGGATAATTAAACATGCTTCTTCTTCTTCAGACATGTCTAGCAGGGTGATCCTAGAGATCTCTTCAGCAATAAGGTTTGATTGGTTAGATAAGTACTGGTGAAGGGATGATCTGCATCTGATCTGGAGGGGCAGGTTCATGTGCAGATGGATGATCTGATTGCTCTTCTTCTTCAAAGATTAGACGCCTTGGCCTCTTGGGGGAGGGTTCCAGTGAGGAGTGAATCAAAACTGGCTCTCCTGGGGCTGGTCCCCTTCTCTTGAAATGAAGAGCTATTGGAGTGTTGTCTGAGTCTAAATCAGACTGATCTGCAGGTGAGTTCTGGGCTGAAGCTTGGTCTTCAGACTCGTCTGAACTCGAGGGGTATGTGTAAGGTGTAGGTTTGATAGGCATTTCCTCCAGAATTTTTGCTGCCTTCCTTAGACTCCCCAATTTTCTCAAAGTTTCTTGGTCTAGGTGACCAAGTCTTTTGTTAATGTGAAAGGGATCTGCATTTCCCTTCACCATGCCCAAATGCTCCAGAATCCAACTAATCTGAGTCCCAAAGGCCAGCTTGGTTTTGAACCTCTTCTCATCATCTAGTCATTGGACTTTATTTACTTCACGCACCAATTGTCTGAAGATGTAGTCAGCCTAGTCAATCGGCTCATCTTGAATTAGAGCCCCCATAACCATAAACTTGGCTGACGACAACTGGTCGTAGCTCCCAGCCATACCCATCACTACTTTGTTGGTAATATCCAATGCATAGCGATTTTCTTTTCTCAGCTCGCTTCTCTTCGTAGTCACCTTCAATTTTGCTGGCTGGTCAACAGCCTTGATCTTCAACCAGAGGTCGGATGCATTCTGCTTCAAAGCTTCTACGGCTACGCCGTGAGATGTCATCACGAAAGCCTTTACGACACTCTGCGGAGTGATTTCCACTTCCTCTCCAAAGACTGAACTCCTGATGTCCGATTCCAGAACTCTAGCTTCCCTGAAAAATGCGATGACAGCCTCCTTGTAGAGAAATTTGGGGCTGATGCTCAGGAATGGGTAGATCCCATTCGTCTTCATAGATCTGATGATGTTGTACACGTCGTTATCCAGATTTTCTTCGAGCAACCCCTCGAAATCGACCACCAAACTAAAAATAATCTAGTCATTCACAGCCTTTAGATTCACTCCGTTGAAGTACGATTCCATTTATGCACAAGAAATTTGTTTCCGAGTGTATTGAAAGTTCGAAAGTTTTTCTACTTTTGAAAATTAGGGTTTGAGTGCTTTGAAGAAGGTAAAGTTGTGAAATGATTTTCCCGTCTTTAAAAGGAAAATTGAAGAGATGTTTGGAATTTAATATTCATTTATTTAAGCGGTGGTCCACCTTTTGAGATTTTAAAATTTAAATTAAATTAATCGGTCGTCCTGCTTTTGAAAATTTGAAAAATGACGGTTGGATTTAATTGGTCATTGTGGAGGTTGTGTGAACATGTAGTTGCCACGTGTCGATAAATAATAGTTTAATATTCAAGAGTCGGTCAGGGGTAGAGAACTTAGCTGGTTGACCGTTAACTGTTTGACTGATCTGCATCAGGTAACTTTCCTTGTCTGCTTCAGGTAGGGTCTGTTGCCTATTGTTAGCTTTGTCTGTCCTTTGTCTTTTCGTCTGGTCTGATCAGGTAACTTCCTTGGCTCGTCTGATTTGCTCTTCAGGTAGCTTTTTCATCTGTACTAAATCCCCAATCTAGTAAACCAAGTTCCCTGCTCAGCTCCAAAAAACTTTATTCTGGTAACGGTTTGGTGAATATGTCAACAATCTGGTATTCTGTGCTGAATCTTTCTACTCTGACTCTCTTGTTAAGCACATGGTCTCTTATGAAATGATGTTTAACATTAATGTGTTTCGTCCTTGAGTGCAATACTGGATTGTTGGTTATAGCGATCGCACTGTTGTTATCGCACCATATTGGGACTTCATTTGCAATGATGTTGTAGTCCCTTAGCTGTTGTATGATCCATAGAATCTGAGCACAACAGCTACCTGCAGCTAGGTATTCTGGCTCTCTTGTTGATATAGAGTTAGATACCTGCTTCTTGCTAAACGAGGATATCAGTCTGGTTCCTAGGAATTGGCATGTTCCACTGGTGCTCTTCCTATTAAATTTGCATCCTGCGAAGTCTGCATATGAGTATCCTGATAGCTCAAAATTATCATCCTTAGGATACCATAGTCCAACATTGACTGTAGATTTAAGGTATTTGATTATCCTCTTAGCTGCATCCTAGTAAGACTGCTTTGGCTTGGATTGAAATCTAGCACATACTCCCACGGCATATGATATGTCTGGTCTGCTTGCAGTCAGATAAAGGAGTGATCCAATAAGTCCTCTGTAGTGGGTTGGATCCACTAATATGCCTCCTTCATTTCCATCTAGATGAGTGCTTGTGCTCATAGGGATTCTTGCTGGTTTGGCTGATTCCATTCCAAATCGCTTGATTAAATCTCTTGTATATTTGGCTTGATTGGTGAAAATTCCGTTTTCCATTTGTTTAACCTGCAAACCTAGAAAGAAATTCAGTTTGCCCATCATACTCATCTCAAACTCTCCTTGCATAAGATTTGAGAATTTCTCACACAGCTCTAGGTTGGTTGAGCCAAATATGATATCATCCACATATATTTGAACTAATAATATGTGGTCTTCATGCTCCACTCTAAATAAGGTCTTGTCCACCTTTCCTTTGCTAAAACCATTTTTCTCTAGAAACACAGATAATGCTTTATACCATGCTCTTGGTGCCTGCTTAAGTCCATATAGAGCTTTTAGAAGCTTGTAGACTTTGTCTCCTTTGACAAATCCAGGGGGTTGCTCCACATAGACTTCTTCTTCTAAAATTCCATTTAGAAAGGCACTCTTCACATCCATTTGGTAGACTTCAAAATCCTTGAATGCTGCATATGCAAGGAATAGTCTGATGGCTTCTAATCTTGCAATAGGTGCATAGGTTTCATCAAAATCTATTCCTTCACATTGTGCATAGCATTTAGCAACAAGTCTGGCTTTATTACTAACAACAGCTCCATCTTCACCGCATTTGTTCTTGTACACCCATTTGGTGCCAATAACCTTCTTATGATTTGGTCTGTCTATTAGTTCCCAAACATTGTTCCTTTCCATCTGGTTAAGCTCTTCTTGCATTGCATTGATCCATGAGTAGTCTTCCAATGCTTGTTCTGTAGTCTTGGGTTCTATTTGAGACATAAAGCATGAAAACATTGCCATTCCTGCTGGTAGAGTGGACTGTCTAGTCTTGATTCCATCGGTTAGGTTTCCAATAATCTGCTGAATGGGGTGATCTCTAAGCCACTTAGGAATGTCTTCTTCTTCAGGGTCTGTTACCCCAATAGAGATGCTCTGGTGGACTCCTTCTCTTCCTGCTTCAGCTTGGTTCTGGATTCCTTTGTTTGCAACTGGATCAGCTATGGTCTTGTCATCTACAGGTGGAGGTCCTGTCTGATCTGCAGATGCATCTTTATCAGCTACAGATGGGTCTTTATCAGCAGCAACTGGATCAGGTAGGTGTTGAGGTCCTATCTGATCTGCAGTTGGGTCTTCAGGCTGATCTGCATATGAGTCCATCATTCCTGTATCATGGATGATGACTTCTTCTAAGGTTGCAGATTTGAGTTTATCCTCAATCAGTTCCACCTGTTTCCTATACTCAGCAGTAGATTTATCAAATACAACATGAGGTGTTTCCTCCACAACTAAGGTTATTTTGTTAAAAACTCTATATGCCTTGCTTGTTTGTGAATATCCCATAAAGAGACCATCATCTGTTTTAGCATCAAAGGCATTTAGTTGGGTTTTACCATTGTTGTGGATGAAACACTTACAACCAAAAATATGAAAATATACAACAGTTCGTGTTCTGCCATTCCAAACCTCATAGGGAGTTTTGCCATGTCTCCCTACAATCATACTCCTGTTCTTATTGTGGCATGTTGTGTTGACAGATTCAGCCCAGAACCTCTTGAGCAGGTCTACTTCTGCAATCATGGACCTGGCTGCTTCCTTCAAGGTTCTGTTTCTTCTTTCGGCAACACCATTCTGCTGTGGAGTCTTGGCTGCAGAGAGCTCATGCTGAATCCCATTATGATCATTGTACTCAGTGATTGCTATGTTGAGAAACTCTCCTCCTATATCTGATCTGATCTTGATGATTGGGAGGGATTTCTTATTCTGGATCTTTCTCAGCAGCTCAGACAGCTTTGTCAAGGTTTCACTCTTCTTATACAGAAAGACAATCCATGTGTACCTTGAGTAGTCATCTACTACTAGAGCATGTTTTCTGCCACTTAGGGTCCTTGGCTTGATAAGACCGAATAGATCCATGTGAAGTAGATCTAAGATCCTTGTTGTGATAGTGGTAGGTTGGACTGGCTTGAATGATGCTCTAGTCTGCTTCCCTTTCTGACATGCATCACAGAGAGCTTCCTTTCTGAAAACTTCTTCTGGAAGTCCTCTGACCAGCTTCTGAGAACTAATCTTGTTGATGGCTTTGAAGTTTAGGTGACATAGTCTCTTGTGCCACAGCCATCCATTTTCTGCTATTGTCTTCGATAGAAAGCAGGTGTTGGGAGTTCCTGTTTTCCAACCTATCAGATAGACATCTCTCCTTCCAAATCCTTGTAGCTTCACTTCTCCAGATAGAATATCTATCACCATACATTTCCAAATAGTGAAGACTACTAGATTCTTCTCATCACAAAATTGGCTTATGCTCAAAAGGTTGTATTTGAGTCCTTTGACATAATGAACTTTTGATATAGTGATGTTTCCTCTGTGCAGTTCTCCAAAACCTTTAGTCTGACCTCTAGAGCTATCTCCAAAGGTTACGTTTGGACCTCTTTCTTTGATATAGTTTGACAGCACCTTCTTGTTCCCGGTCATGTGCCTTGAGCATCCAGAATCTACAAACCATTCATCACCTCCAATATTTGAATTTGTGGAGATGTGGTAGTAGTCCTTCCACCTTTTCTGCAATCAAACAAACAGAGATTTAGGTACCCAAATCTGTGTGGGTCCTCGGGGGTCAGTTGGTTTCCTGAAGAACTGATTTCTCCTGGGATTGTGAAAGTTGTTGTTATTGCCCCTAAATGGTGTGTGTTGTCTGGGCCTTTATCCTCTGTTAGGATTGTGTATTGGATATGCCTCATAAAATTGATGTGTGCCATTTCTAAATCTTTGCTGAGACCATTTATAAAATCTTTGGGGTCTCCACATCTGTTCATTTTGAAAACTTGGATAACCTTGAGGTTTCCATTTGCCTCTCCCATTTTGAAATCTGTTTTTGGGGAGTCTTTGATAATAATGGTCATGTTGTCTGGGCTGCTGCTTCTGCCTTGGCCATGGCCTAGTCTCATATCTAGGTGGCTGCCTTGTATATCTTGGCTGCAGCCTAGACTTGTGACTTGGCTGCTGCCAATTTTGAAACACAGGTTTGTAATTAGGCTCAGCAGACGGGACAAGTGTTTCTCCCTTGACGAAAGTAGTTTTAGAACTAGAGGGAGTGTTGGGGTCATATCCAAGGCCTGATCTGGAATATAGTGGCCTTTTGTTCATACACAATTCGTCCAAAGTTAGAGACGCCTTCAGAGAGGTTATTTCCTTCGCCTGAGTTTTACTTAGCTGAGTCAGTTTAGTAAACTCAGCTTTGACATGAGCAAGTGCAGCTGATTTTCACTATTCAAAATAGTTAATCATTTTATCTCAGCACTAGTGATATCTGCCTGATTTTTTAGGTTGTCTGCAGCCTATTTTTCAAGATCAGATTTGGTTTTATTCAACTCTAGGCTGAGTTTTTCAAACTCATTTTTCAGCTGCCTATTCTCATCTTGCAGCTGAGTCTTCTTGGCTGATACAGATAGATGTGCAGATTTTAATTTCTCAAAATCTTTGAGAAGCCGATTTACAGATTCGTGCAACTCCATATCTTGTGACATATCTGAACTATTATTTGAATTAGAGGGTTTTGATGTTACCTCTTCATCAGCTAGGTTGGCCATCAGACAGTCATATTCCTCATCGTCATCAGAGAAGAATCCGCTGCTTGATTCCACTTTCTCATGGTCTTCTCCAATGAGGGCTTTCCCTCGGTCTTCTTTTCTGCTCACCTCCTTCTTGATCTCGTCCTTCTTGAGATCAGGACAGTCGATTTGAATGTGTCCTGTCTTATGACAGCTATAGCATTCCACCTTCCAGCTTTCGGCTTTTTGATTTCTCCTTGGATATTCCTTATAATTCTTCTTATATTTGGAGTAATTCTTTCAGAAATTGCTGAATCTTTGCATTATAAACGCCATCTCTTCCTCGAAATCGAGTGGATTTGGAGGTTTGACATCAGACAAGTTCTTGGCGGGGGGCTCGGCAGCAAATGTTATTCCCTTCTCTGCAGGCCCGTTTGATGATGAACTTGGAAGTTCGAATTCATAAGCCTTCAGGTCAGATAATAGTTCTTGAATCTTTATTTTATTTAGGTCTTTGGATTCCCTCATGGCCACCGCCTTCATGCTCCATTCGGGGTTAAGTGATCTTAACACTTTCAAGGCCATCTCCATGTTGCCATAAGTTTTTCTAAGGGAGTTTATTTCGTTGATGATCTCTGTGAACCTTGTGTCCACCTGGTCTATTGATTCTCCGGTCTTCATCTTGAAGTTATCAAACTTCTGGGTAGCGATTGACAACTTGTTTTCTTTTATCAGCTCTGTACCTTCACAAATCACAACAAGGGTGTCCCAAATTTCTTTGGCATTTTGGCAATTCTTGATCTTGACCATGGTTGACTTGTCAAGAGTTTGATATAGCACATCTCTAGCCCGGTTGTCAAGGTTGGCCAGCTTTCTTTCTTCTGAGCTCATCTCTGTTTTTTCTTGGGAATTTTTGCTGGTTTCCCTGCTGCAATCTCCTCAGGTGTGTTGTCCTTCTCAAAGATGAAATGACCGTCTTCTATGATGCACCACATGTCATCATGGATAGAAGATAAATGTGCCTGCATCCTTATCTTCCAAAGATCATACTCGTCAACTGAAAAAACGGGTAATCTACAATGCATGTGTTCCATTCTTAATGAGAGATAAAATATATATCCTCGATATGCGGATCTGGTTCTGGAAAAATGAACCAACCTCTCCGATACTACTTGTAGGTCACAAGTCGTCAGAAATAAGTCTAGAGGGGGGTGAATAGACTTATTGAAATTCTTTTTCCAAGAAGGAACTAAGGAGTTTCTCAGCTGATGGTACAGATGACTTAGAGTCGTCTGTAGACAATATAAGTGCGGAAGTCAGCTGATGACGAATACAGAATATAAACAATGAAACACTAAGTATGAATGCAGCAGTTAAGTATGATGCAAAAACAATAAAGTACGCAGGCAATTTATAGTGGTCTCAGAGGTGGGGTAATCCTCTACTAATCCACTTTCTCCAAACCAGTTGGAGATGAATCTACTATAATTTTCAACCAGTGATAAATATTACAGTGATTCTACAACTTAGCTACAACAACTTCCAACCAGTGGAAATCCTGTCGTTGCAACTCCTTTCTGACTGCCTAGCACCACTCGATCTCCAAATCCTTGGATGCCTATCAGTCGCGTAACTTCAACCAGTCAAGTACCCCATACTTAGGTTTTAAGACTATAGTGTTTTGTCTTCTCCAACTAAGAGCTTTCTTCGTATGTGAAATGTGAGTGCTGCTCTTCACGATGCTATAGATTTCTTGATCGCTTGATTGCTTTAATTGCTTGAGAGTATAGTTCGCATCGTACTTTGATCTTTCAAATATTCAGATATTTATAGCTTGTCAATCCTTAGATATTTTCTTCATAGCCATTGCAAATCTGTAACAAATCCGTCCATTGGAGAAATATACTTCTTTGTTTTTCTTTTTGAACGTTGCAAGGCTAGATTCCCTTATTTTAATCCATTTCCGACCGTTGTGGAGACTTTCACGTGGAAGCGCCGAATCTTTTGATTTTAATATGTCTAAAGTCTTCAAAGGTGAGTCTTGATGATTTATTTAATTCATATCCTTCCGAAAATCTCTCCAATCCGTCCCTTATCGCCCGCATGTGATTTTCCATAAATATTGACTTTTCAACGCATGCTGACACGGACAGGTTTACTTGGCTGATTAATCAGACATGATTTATGTGATCTCTTTAAGTCAATCTGTCTGATGTGCAGTCAAACTTCTCTGTCGTCGGACTTCTCTGACGATGACTTCTCTGATGTCCTGACGAGACTTCTCTGTTCAGACGACTTGTCTGAAGTCTTCTGACCTGATGAACTTGACTGATCTGATGGTCAAACTTCAGATGACTTGGGCTCCGTCTGATCACTTGACTGCAGTTTGGTCAAACTTCTCTAATAAAAATTTGTTGACCAGTACTTCTCTGATTTTCACTTGACTGTGACTCGGCTTTCTGCACTGTTTGGTCAAAACTTCTCTGATGTTGCTTGTCTGACCAAAACTTCTTTGATGTACTCATCTGTACTTTGTACTTAGCCGATTTTAAGCCTAACTTAATGGCCTATAGAAGATACTCATTTGGTTCTTCTTTACATTTTGCCAAGTATCTAACTTAACACAATTTGGCCTATGGAAGATACTCATTTGGTTCTTTCTTACATTTGCCAAGTAATAAGCATACATTTGAATAAACAAGTACAATGATGACATCATCAAAATCTAACAAGTATTCCTAACAAGGGCCGATTAAGGTGTTCTTTTCGAGTAGTATAGCGAGTGGGTTCATTGTCATATTGAGAGTTGAGTTTGCCTGCATTAAGTACGACAGATTTATTAGTGACTCGATTAATTATGATCTGAGTATAGAATTAAGGTCTTATCTATTATATTAGCCCAACTCCCACTAATTTTATCGGAATAACACACTCCTATATGAAATCCAGAAGTATTGTTAGTAATATCTTCATAGTGGTGGTCGAGTTCTTTATAAATTTAATAGAGGGCAACCGAACAGGTTTCTAGCCTATTAATTTTCATAAAGTGGTGTCCAACACCAACTCATCTAATGGATGATTCGATCTTATTTTTCCCCTTGTTCACTCCCCTCAACCTATAAGGTTTCTATGGTTCGTGAACAAGTTAAGTTTATACCATCGACGCAAATCAGTTTCACAATTGAATCTTATCCAGCAACCAAACAGGTTTCTAGGGATAAAATTTGCTCCAACCGAAGGCATCCAATGCGCTCTCGGTAATTTATCCATCCTCCCGGAACGACTACCCCGATAACTCGGAAGCATAGCACATCCGGTTTGGATTTTAAATTTCCGAAAGCTCGATGGAGGGAAGGAAAACCTTGAAACATTTTAAACTTAATACTTTGTCATGGCAGAATTTTCGCGATTAATGTTACACTCTGTAAATTAATTCATTTAAGCGCGTTTGTAGCATTCATACCATATGAATAAACATTCACAACTTAGTTGCTACCAACATGAAGTTCATGGACCGTTCCTAGAACAAAAACGTAGTAATCTAATTACAAGTCTTCGGTCTTGAATCTTCGTCTTCTCGAATGGATCTTCCTCCGGTCTTCGTCATTACATATAAATTTTACATTTGAAAAATTACATCCTAGATACAAATATTTCTAGTAAAATAAATAGGCTCAAAACGGCCTTTACAACCCAATCGAATAAAACCGAACGATACAAAACTAAGTCCATGAACCACATCCTCATTCAAAAGTATTCATCCAATAAATACTATATAAACGGATTGCATAGAGATACATTGATCCAATCAATATATAAACAACAATAAATAGAATTGATCCAATCAATTCACACAATCGGTAATATGAAAACATTCAAAGTAATTTGGTCAATCACAAGTATTCCAATAAATCAATTTTTCCTTATAAAATGAAATACAATATATCATTTTAATCATATTAAATCTAATTTAAAATGTGGAAAAATAATTTTTAGGAATACACAAAGAAAACGAGCCCGAAACAGGTCCGAAAGGGGCTGGACCGCGCCCGAAACACATTGGGCAACAAGTAGGGTCTGCCCAGCAGCCCTGGGCCGCGGCCCCCGTCTTTCGGTCCATTCCCGGGCTGTCCAACGACAATTCGGATCTCGATAATCGACTGGATATCTAATATCTATATTTTTCAACATTCATATTTTTAATATAAATCATATTTCCCAGAAATTAAAGATTTATATTTAGACATAAATATACGAAAAATATAACTACAATGAATGGAAAACATACACCACGATTATGACTATAAATGATTCCAAATCATTCACCATCCAATCAAGCATTCCAAATGCTAAATATCGCATATACGATCGTTATTCAGAAAGTGTGCAGGCTTCAGCGTTCCATCTATGGACTGAAGCAAGCTTCGCATAGTTGGAACTTTTGTTTTGACGAGGCAGTCAAAGAGTTTGACTTCGTGCAAAATGAAGAGAAACCTTGTGTATACAAGAGGGTTAGTGGGAGCAAGATCGCATTCTTAGTACTATATGTAGATGACATTATACTAATAGGAAATGATGTGGGAATACTCAGTTTTGTGAAAGCTTGGCTTTCGAGTAATTTCTCCATGGAAGACTTGGGAGAAGCTACCTATATTCTTGGTATTCGGCTCTACTGGGATAGAGCGAAGAGAATGGTATGTCTTTCCCAAGCCATCTATATAGATAATATCTTAAATCGATTGAAGATGGATGATTCTAAAAGAGGGTTCCTACCGATGCGACATGGAATAAAACTCTCCTCGAAGATGTGTCCTCAAAGTGAGGAACAACAAAAGGAAATGAGTAATATACCATATGCTTCAAACGTAGGTAATGAGTAAAAAGGACTTCAAGGGTATGATTTCTAAATTCATTCTTTGAATTATAATATTCTTATGTACGATGGTTGATTGATCTTGTTCAGGGGTTGGTTTATTGATTGGATCAATTATATTATTCCGCTGCCCATTCGTTTTAGGCCCAAATTCTAACAGTGGTATCAGAGAGAGGTCTATGTGAACGATATTCACATTTGGAATGTTTGGTTGAATGTTTTTATGATATGGAATCATAATTTTTTTAATCGTTAATATTTAATTGTTCACCGAAAAATATATTTTTATGATATTATATTACAATATAAATCTATTTTTCTTTTGAAAAACAGATTTATAATTTGAAAATTAAAAAAAAAGTATTATTTTTGAATTTAGGACGAAAAATATGTTGGGTTTTACGTGTATCTAATACAAAAAAATTAAGTAAAACGCAGCGGAATAAATAAACAAAAAACCCAGACGAGGATCTACATGCAGTAATTTAATCGATTTATTAAGAGTTCGTTGAATTACCTTAATTCGAAGAACGGATCTGAACCGGGCTAGAAGCAGATGAATATCTCCTTCCTCTTTGGGTGTGTGACGCCCCGACTTTCTAGGGTAAATATTGGGGAAAAATAAATAAAAGGTAAATTTTGAGAAAAAATAATTTTCTTGAGAATATAAAAATTCTTGCCTACAAAGTCGAGTCGCTACAATGTTGTGAAAATTAAATACATTTAGATAAGGTAACATTTCATAATAATTACTAAGTAAACTTTTGCGGCGGAAGAATAATCATAATTTATAGAATTCAAGATTCCCCAAATGAGTTTCAACATAGTTTGACAAAAGAAAAAAAAAATCATTTAAATAAATTCCTTCTCATATGCCCCCTCGGCTCGCTCCTTTGTCCCTCCGGCTCGGTTCAATATGTGGGATCAATAAAGGTGGGGGTGAGCTTCCGCTAGCTCGTGGAAATCACACTGATCACAGTAATATACAATCTCATGGAAAACATAACATGAATAAACTATCACATCTTTCCTCAACATGAATGCATACTCACAATATTACGTACAACATGAATCGAGCACGCATAACACGAATATTGAGGTTGCGCAGGTGCCCCCGCAACAACATGAAACATACACGCAATACCACATATAACGTGAATCGAGCACGTATGTGAATACTGGGTTGAGCAGGTGTCCCCACACAACATGAAACATATACGCAATACCACATATGTGAATATTGGGTTGAGCAGGTGTCCCCACACAACATGATAACCTCTTACACGAATACAGGTGAACCTGATTTACAACGTGTATCATAATTTATAAACATGAAATGAATATCACATATGCAGTCCAATCAAAGCAATTAAAGTGATAGTGAAAATTCGCACCTGAATAAATGATGATGTCTGACTGAAATGAATGTGCTCGACTCACAGTCCTAAGCCCGTAAATCCTTGACAAAGTCTACATATAATAATAATAATAATAATAATAATAATAATAATAATAATAATAATAATAATTCTTACAATTTATTATTTATATAATAAATGAAAGGATACGAATATCACTATATAATAACTGAAAATAAATTATAATTGCTAATTAATATTAACTGAAAAGTTAACATTATTAATGACTGATATTAAAATACTTATGCATAATTTCAGATTAATTAGTAATATTAATTGAAAGTCAACATTTTAATGTTTGAGTCGAAATAGGACTGGAAGTGAAGGTTTTAAAATTGACTGGGGTCAAATTGTAGGAGTTGAAAAGCTGACTGGATTAGAATCGAATTAATTAAAACTGTCTGGGGCGGAATTGAAAGTTTCTGAAAATTTGAAGGGCTAAAGTGCAGAACCCTAAAATTTCGGGGTATAAATACCCTACTACCCTGCTCAGCCGACAAAGCCATTTCCTCACCTCTCATAATCACCCCACCCCCTCTCTAACTCTCATCCCCCTCTCTCCCTACCCTGCTGCTTCTCGGCCGGGAGAGATTCCCAAAATAAAAGACACACACACACATGGAAATTTACACACACACACACAGAAATTTACACACACACACATCCAGAAATTTATACACACACGGAAATTTACACACACACACACACACTGATTCACGGCGGGCGAAAATCGCCAGTGGTTCGGCTCGGGTTTCCGACGAAGGCTTCCGATGGGTTTCAGGTAAGAAAATATATTGAGTTTTGATGTTCGAATTTGAGTTCGGTTTTGAAGGCTTTGGGTTCCTGAATATGGTTTTTTTTTAAAATTGGGGGATTTGGTTCCTGATTTGATTTTGGGTTACGGGTTTGAGTTCTCGCCGAACTTTGATGAAAAGTTAAGTTAGATTCGGGTTCGGCCCGGATTTCGGTTGATGAATTCGGGCAGTTTGGAACTGATTGATTCGTTTGGGAAGATGAAAATCGAGGTGGATACACAATTTCGGGTCTGAAGTTTCGATTTTTGTTTTGGTTTTGATTCTGATTCGATGATTGTTGAATTCGAAAAATTAAATTTTGGTTTGATCTGTGATAATACTGCAGATAATGAATTTAAGTTCGAATAAAAAAAGAATAGAAGGTTATATTCTGATTTAAGGCAGGAGAAAAAGATGGTGAGATTTACCTCGGTGGATTGAATGAATGCTGGATGAAACGCGATTGGGAATCTGATCAGACTACGAATTCGATCGATCCTGTTTTCTTCTTCTTCCTTGTAGTAAATTCTGTGTTGTATTGTATATTTTTTATTTTTATTTTTGTTGCTGAACGATGAGAATGACGGTTGGAAAGTGTATTCTGTATTGTGTATTTGTACTGCAGTGACATTATATTTATACTGTCTGGGATTAGGGTTAGGGTTTAAGTTTTGGGCTTGCATTAATTTTCTGAGTCAGCGCAATCTATTTGGGCCAATGGTAAAAATAACAATAATAATGCTAATAATAATAATATTAATAATAATAAAAATAATAATGATAAAATTAATAATAGCAGTAGTAGTAATATTAATAACGTCGATAATAATAATAATATCGAGAGTAATATAAATGATGATATAGAAATAATGAAGATAAAAATATTAATACTGTTAATATTAATATGGTTCCTATTATAAATATTAATAATAATAATAATAATAATAATAATAATACTTTCAATTATCATACTTAAAAAATGACTAATATTAAATGTTCTGAAATCAACTTGAAAAATTGACTCGGATTTAGAACATATGAAATATCATGAAAATGTCTGATCGTATTAAATGATATTACATGAAGTTGATTTGTACGTGCAGTGAAAGTAATTGTACAACAATTACTCACTCGGTAATGAAATGAGATTAAATAAAATAAATACATTATTAATATTATCAGTAGTAAATGACTACTAGAATATAACTGACAAAAAAATGATTCGGGCTAGGACTTGTGATCTGTTGGAATAACTGCTCATGATTCCCTAAATAGAATTAAATAACATGAAATGCATTATAATATTATTATAATTAATAATATTGCATTATAGAAATGGCGGGTATTACATTCTACCCCTCTTAGAAAAATTTTCGTCCTCGAAAATAAATGATATATCTCGATTGAAGAAATTCGGATAACGAGCTTGTAGTTCCTCTTCGCGCTCCCAAGTGGCTTCATCCTTGCTGTGGTTACGCCATTGGATCTTGACAAACACCTTCTCTTTATTCCTCAATTGCTGGATTGATCGATCGGGAATCAGTTCTGGTTGTTCTTCATAGGTAAGGTCTTTGTTCAACTCCACGGCGGTATAGTTGATGACGTGGCTGGGATCGTGCACGTACTTCCTCAACAATGATACGTGGAAAACGTTGTGCACAGCCGAAAACTCTGGGGGTAAAGCCAAACGGTAAGCTAACTCTCCAATCCGCTCGAGAATTTCGAACGGTCCAATGTACCTCAGTCTCAATTTGCACCTTGGACCAAAACGAACAATTCCTTTGGTAGGAGATACCTTCAGGAATACCTTGTCGCCAACATAGAATTCGAGATCTTTCCTACGCTTGTCGGCGTAAGATTTCTGACGGTCCTGGGCTATCTTGATCCTCTCACGAATTTTATCCACCATGCCAACTGTCTGCTCAATCATCTCGGGACCCAAAATCTTCCTTTCACCTACCTCATCCCAATACAGTGGTGATCGACACTTCCTACCGTATAGGGCTTCATATGGTGCCATACCGATGGTCGACTGGTAACTGTTGTTGTTAGCAAATTCCACTAAAGGCAACAGTCGTTCCCAATTATTTCTCATATCTAGCACACATGGTCGTAACATATCCTCAAGGATCTGGATGGTCCTCTCGGACTGACCATCAGTTTGAGGATGATAAGCCGTACTAAAATTCAACTGTGTTCCCAAAGCTTCTTGCAAACCCTCCCAAAAACGCGATGTGAAACGAGTATCCCTGTCGGATACTATAGAGACTGGAACTCCATGAAACTTAATAATCTCCCTGATATACAGTTGGGCATACTGATCCATTCGAAAGTTCATCTTAACTGGGATAAAATGAGCTGACTTTGTGAGTAGGTCGACAACAACCCAAATAGCGTGGTTTCCTCTTTCCGTTCGAGGCAAACCTACCACAAAGTCCATCGTAATGTGTTCCCATTTCTAGTCTGGGATATGAAGTGACTTAAGTAATCCAAATGAGTGTTGGTGTTCTGCCTTCACTTGCTGACAAACTATACACTTTCTGATAAAGTCTGCCACATCTCTTTTCAAACCTTCCCACCAAAATGTCCCCTTAAGATCTTGGTACATCTTTGTACCCCCAGGGTGTGCTGTATACGGAGTACTATGTGCCTCCTTCAATATAGCTTCTCTCAACTTAACAACATTGGGCACACAAATCCTCCATTCATAATACATTGTGCCATCATCGGACACGCTAAAACCTTTATCCTCACCTGAAAGAGTACGTCCTCTCATCTTGACCAAGAAGTCGTCCTGTCCTTGACCTTCTTTGATTTGTTCCCTCAAGGTTGGTTGTACCACCAAACTAGCCAATAATGATTCAGCTGGTCTCGATGGTGTAGCCACCTCAATGTTCATCCTTGCGAATTCTTTGATCAAGTTTTCCTCTTTGGTCAACAGACAAGTCAGGTCTCCTCTTGCCTTACGGCTTAGTACATCAGCAACTACGTTTGCTTTACCGGGGTGGTAATGAATTGTACAATCGTAGTCTTTGACCAACTCAAGCCATCTGCGCTGCCTCATATTCAATTCATTCTGTGTGAAAATATATTTCAGACTTTTGTGGTCTGTATAAATCTCACACTTACCTCCATAAAGGTAGTGTCTCCAAATCTTCAAGGCATGAACTACCGCTGCTAATTCCAAATCATGAGTAGGGTAGTTCAGCTCGTGCGGTTTCAACTGTCTCGAAGCATAGGCAACTACTTTGCCCTCTTGCATTAATACACATCCCAAACCTTGTTTGGATGCATCACTGTAGATGACAAATTATTTCGTCGGATCGGGAATCGTCAACACTGGTGCAGCAGTTAATCTTTGCTTAAGTTCTTGGAAACTCCTTTCGCATTTCTCATTCCATAAGAAAGCTTCTCCCTTTCGAGTCAATCTAGTCATAGGTGCAGCAATCTTCGAAAATCCCTCGATAAATCTCCGATAGTAACCGGCTAATCCCAAGAAGCTTCGAACTTCATTCGCATTACTCGGTACTTTCCAATCATTGACTGCCTCAACTTTAATCGGGTCAACCTCGATTCCTTTAGAAGTGATCACATGACCCAAAAATGCAACTTGGTTAAGCCAAAATTCGCACTTGTTGAATTTTGCATACAACTTCTCCTTGCGCAGTATTCTCAATACCGTTCTAAGATGCTGCTCATGATCGACCTTGGTCCTTGAGTACACAAGTATGTCATCTATGAACACAATAACAAACTTATCCAAATAAGGTTGAAATACCCGGTTCATGAGGTCCATGAATACCGCTGGCGCATTAGTCAAACCAAATGGCATCACTATAAATTCATAGTGTCCATAACGAGTTCGAAATGCGATCTTCGGAATATCATCACCCTTAATCCTCAGCTAGTGATATCCGGATATCAAATCTATCTTCGAAAATACTCCCGATCCTCCAAGTTGATCGAATAGGTCCTCTATTCTAGGAAGTGGAAATTTATTCTTTATCGTGAGTCGATTTAGTTCACGATAGTCAATGCACATCCTCAAACTTCCGTCCTTTTTCTTTACGAAGAGCACTGGCGCACCCTATGGCGAAACACTCGGTCGGATAAAACCAGAGTCGAGCAGTTCCTGGAGTTGTACTTTCAGCTCTTGCAATTCCTTATGCGCCATCCTATAGGGAGCCTTCGATATTGGTGCTGCTCCTGGCACTAAGTCAATCGAAAATTCAACTTGATGATTCGGCGGGACTCCGGGCAAGTCTTCGGGAAAGACGTCTGGATACTCCTTGATGATAGGTACATCAGCTACCGTTTTCTTTGAAGTCTTTTTTCCCACCACATTCACCAAGAATCCTTAGCAATCACTCTTCTTCAGCATCTTCACAGCTTTCATGGCTGAAATCACCCTTGGGGTACTGCTGTGTCTAACACCCTCGAATACTGTCTTAACATCAACAGACGAGCATAATGTTACTCTCCTTTCGGAGCATTCGACTACAGCTCTATGCTTGTCCAACCAATCCATACCCAAGATGACGTCAAAATCGCTAAGTTCCACTATGTGCAAGTTGGCTAAGAAGCTATGTTCGTTAATCTCTATCTTCACATTGTTAGTTATCGAGTCTACATGCACTACTCCCCCCGCAGGCATGCTAACTAACAAGGATCTAGGGGCTTTACTACTTCTACAACCAATCATAGTACAAAGCTTCCTAGAGATGAATGAATGAGACGCACCCATATCAAACAACACCAAAGTATGAATATTTGCAACTGACAACATACCTGACATGGTTTGGGGTTCAGTCTCAGCTTCAGCCTCGGCCATGCTGTACACTCGAGCTCTGCCTCCGGAGCCTTTACCTTGCACATTATTGCTTGGGCCTTTTCCCTTCTTCGGACACGCTGAGGCCATGTGTCCTTCCTCATGGCAATAGTAGCACCGCCTCTGACCAAGCATACACGCACCTTTATGCCCTTTGCACAAGTAGCACATATGGGGTTAGCTGACTGGGGTTTCACCCCTGAAGGTCCAGTCTTAACAATCTTACCACCTCCTTGCTCGTGTCATTTTCGCTTGCTATTTGTTGCAACTAGTGGTGCCCTCGCCTTCTCCACGTCTAAACTTGCTGAAATGTCCTCGACCCTCGAAACGGCTTCCTTATAGCTCAGCCGACCATGACCAGCTAAATGGTGACGGATCCGGTCACGAAGCCCATCCCGGAATTTCTGAGACTTCATATCATCCGTATCAACCATGTGGGGAGCGAAACGGCACATATGGTTAAACTTGCGCTCATACTCGGTGAACGACATTCCACCTTGGGCTAGATCAAGGAACTCCTTCTGCATCTTGATCTTGTATGCTCTTGGGTAGTACTTTTCCATGATCGTCTCCTTAAACTGATCCCATGTGAATGTGTCCTTCTCGTCTTGGGTCTTGAACCTCCACACTCCCATCCACCATGTCCGAGCATCTTCTTTAAGCTGGAACACGGCACATGACACCTTCTGAGCGTCGGTGCACGCCATGTAGTCAAAAATGCTATCTAGATTCATCAACCATTCCTCTATGGCTGTTGGTCCCTCACGACCGAGAAAGACAGGTGGCTTGAAGTGGTTGAATTGCTTAATAACTTGAGCTTGAGCCTGCTCAGGCGGTACGATAGTCGCGCCTTGAAGCAAGGTGGCCAATCCAGCCAAGAGTTGATCTTGTGTGGGTGGAGCATTGCGATTTCCACGGTTAGTCATGAGTCTGCCAACGAGTTGTAAAACTCATTAGTCGGCGCAGTACGAGAAATAAAGAATGAGGAGATATGTAGAACGCATATAATAGTCGCAACACATAGACAATATAAATGAAATAAAAGAACTGCTTTTCATTAATATAATATGTTTGGAACATCCATGGAAAAATTTCAATGATAATAAATATAATAAAATGAAATGAGTCTACGACTACTCCTCATCATCACTACTAATAATCTCTACAATGGGAATAGGGGATCGTGGCTCAATCCACGAAATAACTTCATCTTCAGAATCGACATCTACCATCATCACGTCCTTCATATTATCGGCGAGATCCACTCTTGAGCTTTCATCGGGAATTTCTTCCGAATCTTCTTCTGGATCTTCCTCTGGATCCTCCTCCGAGTCTTCCTCACCCGTGGAGTCGGCATCCCAATTTGCAGTTGGGATCTTCTCTTGAGCATATAAATCCAACATGCGTCCAGCGACAAATTAGAAATCGTCTGCAGTCTCTCGCTCTTCAAGCGATCTCTTTATGGCTTTTTTCCAAATTCGGAAGATGCAGCAACTCCAGTCTTCGGATAATTTCTCCATCAAGTGCTCTAGCTGGCGGGTGACGGAACCTTGTTTCCCAGATTTTAGCCACTTACTCAGTCTATTAATGACGTAATGTGGCGCATTTTCTGGTAGACTAGGGTCGTCCCACCAGTCCTTACGCGCTAGGAGACGCGAGTCAAAAGTAGCTGGGACCTTCTTACGTGGAGTCATTCTAGGTTTGGTCATTCTAACAGTTCGTACGTACATAAATAATGATATAAGTAAAATGAAATGACGTGTGCATGATTAATGACTAAAATTCGGTACCTCAGACGGAGTGACGAAGTGGCGAAGCTGAGAGTATATGATACTTTTACATTTTAGCGAGTCTACATAAAGGTAAGACCTCGCTCTGATACCACTATGTAACGCCCCGACTTTCTAGGGTAAATATTGGGGAAAAATAAATAAAAGGTAAATTTTGAGAAAAAATAATTTTCTTGAGAATATAAAAATTCTCGCCTACAAAGTCGAGTCGCTACAATGTCGTGAAAATTAAATACCTTTAGATAAGGTAACATTTCATAATAATTACTAAGTAAACTTTTACAGCGGAAGAATAATCATAATTTATAGAATTCAAGATTCCCCAGATGAGTTTCAACATAGTTTGACAAAAGAAAAAAAATTCATTTAAATAAATTCCTTCTCATATGCCCCCTCGGCTCGCTCCTTTGTCCCTCCAGCTCAGTTCAACCTGTGGGATCAATAAAGGTGGGGGTGAGCTTCATTCAGCTCGTGGAAATCACACTGATCACAGTAATATACAATCTCATGGAAAACATAACATGAATAAACTATCACATCTTTCCTCAACATGAATGCATACTCATAATATTACGTACAGCATGAATCGAGCACGCATAACACGAATATTGAGGTTGCGCAGGTGCCCCCGCAACAACATGAAACATACACGCAATACCACATATAACGTGAATCGAGCATGTATGTGAATACTAGGTTGAGCAGTGTAGGTCACAAGTCGTCCAGGAATAAGTCTAGAGGGTGGGTGAATAGACTTATTGAAACTCTTAAACTCTTTTTCTCAAAGAGTAGGTTTCTTCAGCTGATAGATATACAAATGACTTAGAGTCGTTTGTTCTCAATACGTACGGAAATCAACTGATGACGAATATAAAACAACTAATGAAACACTTAACAATGTTTGCAGCAGTTAGAGTATGATGCTATAAAACAGTAAAGTACGCAGACAATTATAGTGGTCTCAGAGGTGGGGTAATCCTTTACTAATCCACTTTTCTCCAAACCAGTTGGAGATGAATTCACTATAATTCTCAACCAGTGATAAATATTACAGTGATTCAACCAAACTACAATAGCTTCCAACCAGTGGAAATCCGTGCCGTTGTAACACACTTGACTGCCTTACACCTCTTGATCCTCGATCCTTGGATGCCTTTACAGTCTCGAACTTCAACCAGTGAAGTACCCCGAACTCAGGATTTTAAGACACGAGTTTTTGTCTTCTCCAACTAAGAGCTTCTTTAAGTATGAACTTTTTAGAACCGCTCTTTTCACGATGCTGTATTTCGCTTTTAGATAGCTTGAATGCTTTGATCGCTTGAAAGTATGTTCGCACCGGTTAATTGTTGTGTGTGCTCAGCTTCAAATCTTCGGATATACATAGGTCACGATCTCTGAGCTTTTCCTTCATAGCCGTTGCAAATCTTTTCAACAAATCCGTCCGTTGGAGAGGTAGACTTCATTGTTTTCTTTCTGAACGTTGCAAGGCTGGATTCCCATATTTTAATTTATCTTCCGACCGTTGTGAAAACTTCAGCATGTGATGCGCCGAATCTTTTGAATATAAAACGATTAAAGTCTTCAAGGTGGGTCTGGATAGACTTTTTAATTCATATCTTTTGCGAGAATCACTCCAATTTGTCTCTTCACATTGCATGTGACTTTCCGTAATATTTGACTTTTCAACGCATGCTGACATGGACTTGGAGTACTTGGATGATCTTGACTAGGCTGATGTGCAGTTAACTTCTCTGCAGTCTGGACCTCTCTGATGTACACTGTTTAGGACTTGCGATCGGATGACTTGTGCGAGGTAACTGATTGCGATGCAGTCAAACATCCTTGATGATTTTTGTTGACCAGAACTACTCTGATTTGACTCGGCTGTACCTCTCTGATGAACTCAGCTGATCTTTAGTACTTAGCCGTTTTTCAGCCTAACTTATTTTTGGCCTATAGAAGATACTCATTTGGTTCTTCTTTACATTTTGCCAAGTTTTATACTTAACATAATTTGGCCTATGGAAGATACTCATTTGGTTCTTCCTTACATTTTTGCCAAGTAATAAACATTTGAATTTATATTAATGACATCATCAAAATCTAACAAGTATTCCTAACAAATTCCCCCTATTTTGATGATGGCAAAACTTTAAACAAGTAATCAAATGTACAAGTCTGCACTTAGGTGGAAGACACAAACTCAAAATCAGTCTTGTTTTGAGACAGCTAGGAATTGTCATTCAAATGACTGTATATATTAATTTTCTGTTGATTACAAGTACATGGCTTGAATAGAATAAATACAGAAAAATTAATCAATTACAAAAATTACAATTACATCCAAAAACTATCTGCCCCTTCCTCTGCGAACAGTTTGCTTGGGAGGTCTAAATAGTTTTGCACCGATTGGTCTACTTTTGATGGGTGCAAGACCATATTTCCTCCTTATGACTATGGCAGCAAAGTCTTGGTCTTCTTTTGAAGAGAATTTGTGCTTTTCACATAGCTTTTTAATTTCTTCTTGAAGCCCTAGCTCGTCAAGCTCATTATCCAAACGGGTCGGCGCTTCCACTGCTCTGAATGGAGGAATCATAGGATAAGCATTCCATTTGGCTGCATATTTAAGCATGATCTTCCACAGAGTAGGCCATCTAGCATCCATGTAGTTGATGAATGACTGCTGGGGCGAGCATTTTTTATCTTGGAGAATCTCCAAGAGGTAGAACTGTTTTGTGAATTGTTTCTTGGCATCCGCCAAATTGTTCATGAATTGTGGTGGTAAGAATTCTTCAACATACCACAACTGTTTGCCTTCCCATTCGAATCTTTGTTCTTATTTCTCTCTTGTTCTTCTCTTCTTCTCCTGCATTGCTCTTCGGGTTGGGAGGCGAGATATCTCCTTTCTTTTCAGACTTGATGGTCCTCCTTCAATTTGGAGAATATCTTGCCTCTTCTTTGATCTTAGCTCTTCCCTTATTTCTCCTTGAGTACTTCCTTCCCCCTGTATTCTATCTTCCCCCTTTTTGCCAGCATCAACTAAAGTAGTCAACTGCTGCTCCATCCTGCACATCCAGTCAGACATGCCAAATGGCATTCTGTTGTTCGTAGGGGGAGGAGGCTGAGGTACTTCCCTCTGCAGCAAAGTGTCAATCTTGGCATTGATGATTTGAAGGTCAGGGGTGACCTGGGATGCAAGCAGCTCTCCAATGGTATCCTTCACTATTTGTCGAATCAGCTCAGTCACCGCAGGTGAGATCTGAGATGGTGGAGAGTGCTCGCCTGAGCCTTCGGCAATTGAACCACTAGACTGCAGGCTCCTATCTGCAGTTGGTACTCCAGATGGGGTCTTTTCTGGGGTCCCTGATCTGGAGTCCTCAGCCAACTCGGCGTCCAGGATGGTATACCGGGCAGGCGCCCCAGCCCTGTCTGCAACCTCTTGTATTGGCTCTTGCTCCGGCTCCCTTTCTCCTTCTTCCTTCTCTTGCTCTTTCTCCTGCTCTTCATTCTTTTCTTCTTCATCAATATTTTCTTTTTCTTTCTCAGCTCCTTGATCTCCTCCTTCATTTTTATCATCATCCTCATCATCATCCTTCTCTACTTCTTCATCCTCATGTTCTACTTCTTCTTCTCCTTCTTCTTCTTCTTCATCAATTAACTCTTCTATTTTCTCAACTTCCTGAGATTGTTTTTCAACTAAAATGTTTTCTTCTTCTTTTCTCTCTTTCTGCTCTTCTTCTTCGTCGTCTAAAACAATAACCTCTTCTTCTCCAATTACCTCTTTAATCCTAATTTCTCTCTCTTCTTCCTCCTCTTCTTCTTTTCCAAATGAACCATCAAAAATACTATACATAATGGAATGGATGAATTGGTCCATGTTGGTTTTAAAATGAGACATGAACCAATTATCCTGGAGGATCAACACTATGTCTGATTCTTTACAGAAATGAATCAGTACCTCCTCTATGGCTTGGGGATATTCCCAACCACTGGTTTCAATGTAAGACTGAAGTTTTGTAAATGACAGAGATTTGAAAAATTTCCACTCTTCGAAAATATTGACAAAAGAGTGTTTTAAGGCTTGTGGTTTAACAAGCTGTAATTGTTCAATGGACAGGTCGAAAACATTGTTGTCCAGCAGGTTAAATGTATAATTTGCTTCAGGAATTGAGATGATTAAACCTGCTTCTTCTTCTTCTGGGATGTATGCTGGAGTGAGGACAGCCACAATCTGAGTTTCAGTTGCTGGAGCGGTGCAGTCTTCAGTGAGTAGGTGACACAGGCTGCGGGGTAGCATGATGATCCGATTGCTCCTCTGACTAAGCTGCGATCGCCTAGGCCTCTTGGGAGAGGGTTCGGAGATGACCGCATGATGGATGGTTCTCTGTGGTCCCCTTCTCTTGAATCGGACAGCTATTGGAGTGTTGTCTGACTCGGAGTCTGACTCGACTGCAGTTGAGTTGTCGGCTGCAGGTCGGTCCGACTCGCTTGATGAATGATATCTGGGGTAAGTCCTTGTGTCAGGCAGCTCCTTCAACATCTGGGCTGCTCTCCTATTGTTCCCTAACTTCCTCAAAGTCTCTTGGTCCAGATGACCAAGTCTTTTGTTGGTGTGGAAGGGGTCAGTACTTCCCTTCGCCATACCTGTCTTCTCAAGGATCCAACTCAGCTGCGTTCCAAACGCCAGCTTGGATCTGAATCTTTTTCATCAGAAAGCCATTCGGCTTTGTTGACTTCTCGAACAAGCTGTCTAAAGATATAGTCAGCCCAATCAATCTCCTCGTCTTGAATCAGTGCTCCCAGCACTGTGAACTTTGTCGATGACAGTTGGTCGTAACTGTCGGCCATACCCATAATGATTTTGTTGGTAATATCCAACGCATATCGATAGACCTTCTTAATCTCGCTCCTTTTAGCAGTAAGTTTTAGCTTCGTCGATTGGTCAATCGCCTTGATTTTCTTCCAGGTTTCAGCTGCTGACTGCTTGAGTGCTTCGACAGCTATGCCGCGGTGTTTCATACCAAAAACTGTATGAATCGACTCTCGCGATATGTCGACTTGTCTTCCGCCAACAGTGCTCCGAATTTCATCCTAAATCAAATGGGCTTCGCGGTAGAACGCGATAACATCTTCCTTGTGCAAATGTTGGGGATTGATATCTAGAAATGGGTAGATCCCATTTAGCTTCATCGATCGGATTAGGTCAAGCACGTCGTAATTCTCCAGATTTGCTTCCAACAGGCCTTCGAAATCAACGACCAGAGAGAAGATAATCTGGTCCTTGACCGCCTTCATGTTAACGCCTTCGAAATACGATTCCATTTCTGCAAACAAAGGATTTTTAATGTATTTGGAGTTCAAGAATTTTTGCTCTGTAAATCTAGGGTAAGCGTAAAAGGTAAAGTGAAGAGGTTTTCGTCCTTATAAAGAAGATGAAAAGACGTATGGATTAAATTATTATATATTTGAAACGGTGGTACGCCTTTTGAGATTCTTTTTAAATTTCAAATTTGAATCGGTGGTCCAGGTTTAGATTTTAAAATTTGACGGTTGGTTTTAATTGGCCACCGTGGAGGTCGATTCATCAAGTGATCGCCACGTGTATTTAAAATGCCACTTGTGAACCAAAAATTAATATATTTAAATGCCACTTGTGAACCAAAATTAATATAATATTATTATACATATGGCAGATAATAATTAAATATTCAGAGGTCGGTTGAGTTTAGAAAACTTAGCTGGTTTGACTGTTGACTGCTCTGCATCAGGTGAGTTGGCTCCATGGACTTCTCGCCTGATATTATGATCAGCTAGATTCCTTTGTCCATCCTTCGTCCTCTTGCCTGCATCAGCTAGGATCTGATTCCTTTAATCAGTTGGGTCCGTCCTTCGTCTGATATGTTTCAACTTGCTTCTGTACTAGATTCCCAATCTAGTAGACCAAGATCTCTGCTCAGTTCCAAAAACCTTTCTTCTGGCAGAGGTTTGGTAAAGATGTCAGCTATCTGGTAGTCTGTGCTGACTCTTTCAACTCTAACTCTCTTGTTAAGCACGTGGTCTCTAATGAAGTGGTGCTTAACATCAATGTGCTTGGTTCTCGAATGCAAAACCGGATTGTTGGTTATTGCAATAGCACTATTGTTATCACACCAGATAGGGACTTTATTGGCAATGATATTATAATCCCTCAGCTATTGTCTGATCCATAAGATCTGTGCACAACAGCTACCTGCAGCTAGGTATTCTGACTCTGTGGTGGAGATAGAGTTAGAAACCTGCTTCTTGCTAAACCAGGATATCAGTCTGGTTCCTAGGAATTGGCACGTTCCACTAGTGCTTTTCCTATTGATTTTTGCATCCTGCGAAATCTGCATCTGAATATCCTTACAGCTCGAAGTTATCATCCTTGGGATACCATAGTCCAACATTGACTGTAGACTTAAGGTACTTAATTATCCTTTTTGCTGCATCTAGATGTGACTGTTTCGGCTTAGATTGGAATCGCGCACAAACTCCTACGGCATAGGATATGTCTGTCCTGCTTGCAGTGAGGTAAAGCAATGATCCAATGAGTCCTCTGTAGTGGGTTGAGTCCACTGATATGCCTCCCTCATCTGCATCTAGGTGAGTACTCGTGCTCATAGGAATTCTTGCTGGCTTGGCTGATTCCATTCCAAATCTCTTGATTAGATCTTTGGTATACTTAGCTTGGTTGATGAAAATTCCATTTTTCATCTGCTTAACTTGTAGTCCGAGAAAGAAGTTAAGCTTTCCCATCATACTCATCTCAAATTCTCCTTGCATGAGGTTAGAGAATTTCTCACATAACTCTGGATTGGTTGAGCCGAATATGATGTCATCCACATATATCTGGACTATTAATATGTGGCCTTCGTGCTCCACTCTGAATAGGGTCTTGTCCACCTTTCCTTTGCAAAAACCATTCTTCTCAAGAAACACAGACAGTGTTTCATACCACGCTCTTGGTGCTTGCTTACATCCATAGAGAGCCTTCAACAGCTTGTAGACTTTGTCTCCTTTCACAAAACCTGGGGGTTGCTCTACATAGACTTCTTCTTCTAGGATGCCATTTAGAAAAGCACTCTTTACATCCATCCGATAGACTTCAAAATCTTGGAATGCAGCATATGCGAGGAATAGTCTGATGGCCTCTAATCTTGCAACAGGTGTATAGGTTTCATCAAAATCTATTCCCTCACACTGTGCATAACCTTTTGCTACAAGTCTGGCCTTATTCCTAACAACAGCTCCGTCTTCATCACTCTTATTTTTGTACACCCATTTGGTGCCAATAATCTTCTTGTGATCAGGTCTGTCTGTTAGTTCCCAAACTTTGTTTCTTTCCATCTGCTCCAGTTCTTCTTGCATGGCATTTATCCAAGAGTAGTCTTCCAAAGCTTGTTCTGTTGTTTTAGGTTCTATTTGTGACATAAAGCATGAGAACATAGCCATTCTATTTGGTAGAGTTGGTGTCTTGTCTTAACTCCATCGATCGACTTCCGATAATTTCTTTGGATTGGGTGATCTTTGAGCCATTTGGGGATATCGTCTTCTTAAGTCTGTTCCCCTGTTGAATTGCTCTGGTGGTTTTACGCATCGGTGGGTTACGGTCTCCTTGGTGCAGTGGATCGGCCTACCGTCTTGTTATCTGCAGTTGGATCGATCTGCAGATGAGTCTTTATCATTCTGTTTGGTCTTCATCGGCAAGCTGGATCGAGATAGGTTTGGTGATCTGTCGATCTTGATTGGGTCTTGGCAGCCTGATTGAATCTTCAGGCTGGTCTGCAGGTGAGTCCATCATTCCAGTGTCATGTACAATGACTTCTTCAAGGGATGCTGATTTGAGCTTATTCTCAACTAACTCAACTTGCTTCCTGTACTCAACAGTAGATTCATCAAAAACAACATGGGGTGTTTCCTCCACAATTAAGGTTCTTTTGTTAAAAAATCTATATGCCTTGCTTCTTTGTGAGTATCCCATAAAGAGACCGTCATCAGTTTTAGCATCAAAGGCATTTAGTTGTGTTTTACCGTTGTTGTGGATGAAACACTTACAACCAAAAACATGAAAGTAAGCAACCGTAGGAGTTCTATTATTCCAAACCTCATAGGGAGTTTTGCCATGTCTCCCTACTATCATACTCCCATTCGAGTGTGGCAAGTCGTGTTGTGCCTTGACCCGAAACTTCTTAAGCAGTCCGCTACGCAATCATGGACCTCGCCGCTTCCTTTAGGGTTCTGTTTCTTCTTTCAAGAACGCCATTCTGCTGGGAGTCCTGCCGCAGAGAGCTCATCTTGGATCCCATTCGATCATTTATGTCGGTGATTGCCTTGTAGAGAAACTCTCCTCCTCTATCTGATCTGATCTTGATGATGGATAGGGATTTCTCATTCTGGATCCTTCTCAGCAGCTCAGGTAGCTTGGTCAAGGTTTCACTTTTCTTATACAAGAAGATAATCCAAGTGTACCTTGAATAATCATCTACTACAACAAGTGCATGCTTTCGGCCGCTCAGGGTCCTTGGTTTGATAGGACCAAATAGATCCATGTGGAGTAGATCTAATATCCTTGTTGTGAGAGTTGTAGGCTGGACTGGCTTGAATGATGCTCTGGTCTGCTTTCCTTTCTGACAGGCATCACAAAGTGCTTCCTTCTTGAATGCTTCATCTGGAAGTCCTCTGACTAGCTTCTGAGAACTAATTTTGTTGATGGCTTTGAAATTCAGGTGACATAGTCTTTTGTGCCACAACCATCCATTTTCAGCTACTGTCTTGGGTAGAAAGCAGGTGTTGGGAGTTCCTGTGTTCCAATCTATCATGTAGACATCTCTCCTTCTGAATCCTTGTAGCTTCACTTCGCCAGATAAAATATCTATCACCATGCATTTCCAAATGGTGAAGACTACTAGATTCTTCTCATCGCAAAATTGGCTTATGCTCAGGAGATTGTACTTGAGCCCTTTGACATAGTGAACCTTGGATATCACAATATTTCCTCGGTGCAGCTCTCCAAAGCCCTTTGTTTGTCCTCTAGAGCTATCTCCAAAGGTTACATTAGGACCTCTTTCTTTGGTGTATTTGGATAGCATCTTCTTGTTCCCGGTCATGTGCCTTGAGCATCCAGAATCTACAAACCATTCTTCACCTCCAAAGTTTGAATTTGTGGAGATGTGGTTGTAGTCCTTCCACCTTTTCTGCAATCAAACAAGCAGAGATTTAGGTACCCAAATCTGTGTGGGTCCTATCGGGTTAGCTGGTTTCCTGGAGAATTGATTTCTCCTTGGATTGTGAAAGTTGTTATCATTATAACCCTTATAAGGTGTGTAAGGTCGAGGTCTGAATCTCCTGTTGGGATTGTATACCGGATATTCCTCAAAGTATTGATAGTGTGAGCCATTTCTAAATCTTGGCTGAGACCATTTATTAAACCTTTGGGGTCTCCACACTTGTTCATTTTGAAAATTAGGATAACCTTGAGGTTTCCATCTGCCCCTCCCATTTTGAAATCTGTTTTTGGGGAGTTGTTGATAATAGTGGGCATGTTATGCAGTTCTTGCTTTTGCCTGGGCCATTGCCTAGTCGCTTGTCTAGGTGGCTGCCTTGTGTAACCTGGCTGCAGCCTAGACTTGTGACTTGGCTGTTGCCTATTTTTAAATATCGGTTTATACGTAGGCTCAGCAGTCGAGACAATTGTTTCTCCCTTGATAAAAGTAGTTTTAGAACTAGAGGGAGTGTGAGGATCATATCCAATGCCTGATCTGGAATATAGTGGCCTTTTATTGGTACACAATTCTTCCAGGGTTGAAGACGCCTTCAGGGAGGTTATTTCCTGCGCCTGAGTCTTATTTGCCTGAGTCAGCTTAGTAAATTCGGCTTTGACATGAGCAAGTGCAGCTGATTTTTCTTTAAGTAAAATAGTTAATCGATTTATCTCAGCTGTATTAATATTGGTCTGGTTTTTCAAGTCATTCTTGATTATCTCAACCTTATTCGGTTCTAAGTGAGTTTTTCAAAATCATTTTTCATTGCCTATTCTCATCTTGCGGTGAGTCTTCTCTCTTGTCTGACTTGGTGTGCAGATTTGAGTGTTTCAAAATCTTTAAATAGGTGATTCTGATTTGTGCAGATCCATATCTTATGACATGGTTGGATTATTTGAACCGAGAGGTTTTGATGTTACCTCTTCATCGCCTAGGTTGGCCATCGTGCGATCATCATTCATCATCATCGAAAAGAATCATTGCTAGATTCTACATGCTCCCGATCTTCTCGATGAGGGCCTTCCTTCTTTCTTATTTTACGCCCACCTCCTTCTTGCTCTCGTCCTTCTTGAGATCGGGATGATCGATTTGGATGTGTCTGTCTTGTGACAATTGTAGCACTCCACCTTCCGACTTCGGCTTTACGATTTTCTGGGATTCTCCTTATAATTTTTCTTGTATTTGGAGTAGTTCTTTCTAAAGTTGCTGAACCTTTGCATTACAAACGCCATTTCTTTCTCAAAATCTAATGGATTTGGAGGCTTTACATCAGATATGCTCTTGGCGGGGGACTCGGCTGCAAAAGCTATTCCCTTCTCTGCAGGCTCAGTTGAGGATGAACTTGGAAGCTCGAACTCATAAGCCTTCAGATCAGAGAACAGCTCTTGGATCTCTATTTTATTAAGATCATTGGACTCTCTCATGGCCACTGCCTTCATACTCCATTCAGGATTGAGAGATCTTAGAACCTTCAGCGCCATCTCCCTATTGCCATAAGATTTGCCGAGGGAGTTGATCTCATTGATAATCTCAGTGAACCTTGTTTCCACTTGGTCTATGGATTCGCCATTCTTCATTTTGAAGTTGTCAAATTTTTTAATAACAATTGAGAACTTGTTTTTCTTGATCGGCTCCGTTCCTTCACACATTAGGGCTAATGTGTCCCAGATTTCTTTGGCATTCTTGCAATTCTTGATCTTGACCATGGTGGATTTGTCAAGAGTTTGATATAGCACATCTCTGGCCCGGTTATCAAGATTGGTCAGCTTTCTTTCTTCGGGAGTCAGCTCTGTCCTCTTCTTTGGAATCTTCTCTGGCTTCCCTGCTGCGATCTCCTCTGGAGTGTTGTCCTTCTCAAAGATGAATGGCCCGTCCTCTAAGATGCACCACATGTCATCATGGATTGAAGATAAGTGTGGCTGCATCCTTATCTTCCAAAGATCATACTCGTCAACTGAAAACACAGGTAGTCTAGAATGCATGTGTTCCATTATAAAATGAGAGTAAAGATATATCTCTGATATAGATCTGGTTCGTGAATTAAATGAACCAACCTCTCTGATACCACTTGTAGGTCACAAGTCGTCCAGGAATAAGTCTAGAGGGTGGGGAGTGAATAGACTTATTGAAAGTCTTAAACTCTTTTTCTCAAAGAGTAGGTTTCTTCAGCTGATAGATATACAAATGACTTAGAGTCGTTTGTTCTCAATACGTGCGGAAATCAGCTGATGACGAATATAAAACAACTAATGAAACACTTAACAATGTATGCAGCAATTAGAGTATGATGCAATAAAACAGTAAAGTACGCAGGCAATTATAGTGGTCTCAAAGGTGGGGTAATCCTCTACTAATCCACTTTTCTCCAGACCAGTTGGAGATGAATTCACTATAATTCTCAACCAGTGATAAATATTACAGTGATTCAACCAAACTACAACAGCTTCCAACCAGTGGAAATCCGTGCCGTTGTAACACACTTGACTGCCTTGCACCTCTTGATCCTCGATCCTTGGATGCCTTTACAGTCTCGAACTTCAACCAGTGAAGTACCCCGAACTCAGGATTTTATGACACGAGTTTTTGTCTTCTCCAACTAAGAGCTTCTTCAAGTATGAACTTTTTAGAACCGCTCTTTTCACGATGCTGTATTTCGCTTTTAGATAGCTTGAATTCTTTGATCGCTTGAAAGTATGTTCGCACCGGTTAATTGTTGTGTGTGCTCAGCTTCAAATCTTCGGATATATATAGGTCACGATCTCTGAGATTTTCCTTCATAGCCGTTGCAAATCTTTTCAACAAATCCGTCTGTTGGAGAGGTAGACTTCATTGTTTTCTTTCTGAACGTTGCAAGGCTGGATTCCCATATTTTAATCTATCTTCCGACCGTTGTGAAGACTTCTGCATGTGATGCGCCGAATCTTTTGAATATAAAACGATTAAAGTCTTCAAGGTGGGTCTGGATAGACTTTTTAATTCATATCTTTTACGAGAATCACTCCAATTTGTCTCTTCACGTTGCATGTGACTTTCCGTAATATTTGACTTTTCAACGCATGCTGACATGGACTTGGAGTACTTGGATGATCTTGACTAGGCTGATGTGCAGTTAACTTCTCTGCAGTCTGGACCTCTCTGATGTACACTGTTTAGGACTTGTCTGATCAGATGACTTGTCTGAGGTAACTTGATTGCGATGCAGTCAAACATCACGATGATTTTTGTTGACGAGAACTACTCGATTTGACTCACTGTACCTCTCGATGAACTCGGTGATCTTTAGTACTTAGCCGTTTTCATTTAACTTATTTTTGGCCTATAGAAGATACTCATTTGGTTCTTCTTTACATTTTGCCAAGTTTTATACTTAACATAATTTGGCCTATGGAAGATACTCATTTGGTTCTTCCTTACATTTTTGCCAAGTAATAAACATTTGAATTTATATTAATGACATCATCAAAATCTAACAAGTATTCCTAACAAGCAGGTGTCCCCACACAACATGAAACTTACACGCAATACCACATATGTGAATATTGGGTTGAGCAGGTGTCCCCACACAACATGATGACCTCTTACACGAATACAGATGAGCCTGATTTACAACGTGTATCATAATTTATAAACATGAAATGAATATCACATATGCAGTCCAATCAAAGCAATTAAAGTGATAGTGAAAATTCCCACCTGAATAAATGATGATGTCTGACTGAAATGAATGTGCTCGACTCACAGTCCTAAGCCCGTAAATTCTTGACAAAGTACATATAATAATAATAATAATTATTATTAAAATTCTTATAATTTATTATTTATATAATAAATGAAAGGATACGAATATCACTATATAATAACTGAAAATAAATTATAATTGCTAATTAATATTAACCGAAGAGTTACCATTATTAATGACTGAAATAAAAATACTTATGCATAATTTCAGATTAATTAGTAATATTAATTGGAAGTCACATTTTAATGTTTGGGTCAAAATATGACTGGAAGTGAAGGTTTTAAAATTGACTGGGGTCAAATTGTAGGAGTTGAAAAGCTGACTGGATTAGAATCGAATTAATTAAAACTCTCTGGGGCGGAATTGAAAGTTTCTGAAAATTTGAAGGGCTAAAGTGCAGAACCCTAAAATTTCGGGGTATAAATACCCTACTACCCTGCTCAGCCGACAAAGCCATTTCCTCACCTCTCATAATCACCCCACCCCCTCTCTAACTCTCATCCCCCTCTCTCCCTACCCTGCTGCTTCTCGGCCGGGAGAGATTCCCAAAATAAAAGACACACACACACACACATGGAAATTTACACACACACATCCAGAAATTTATACACACACGGAAATTTACACACACACACACACACTGATTCACGGCGGGCGAAAATCGCCAGTGGTTCGGCTCGGGTTTCCGACGAAGGCTTCCGATGGGTTTCAGGTAAGAAAATATATTGAGTTTTGATGTTCGAATTTGAGTTCGGTTTTGAAGGCTTTGGGTTCCTGAATATGGTTTTTTTTTTAAAAAAAATTGGGGGATTTGGTTCCTGATTTGATTTTGGGTTACGGGTTTGAGTTCTCGCCGAACTTGGATGAAAAGTTAAGTTAGATTCGGGTTCGGCCTGGATTTGGGTTGATGAATTCGGGCAGTTTGGAACTGATTGATTCGTTTGGGAAGATGAAAATCGAGGTGGATACACAATTTCGGGTCTGAAGTTCTGATTTTTGTTTTGGTGTTGATTCCGATTCGATGATTGTTGAATTCGAAAAATTAAATTTTGGTTTGATCTGTGATAATACTGCAGATAATGAATTTAAGTTCGAATAAAAAAAGAATAGAAGGTTATATTCGGATTCAAGGCAGGAGAAAAAAGATGGTGAGATTTACCTCGGTGGATTGAATGAACGCTGGATGAAACACGACTGGGAATCTGATCAGACGACGAATTCGATCGGATCCTGTTTTCTTCTCCTTCTTCCTTGTAGTAAATTCTGTGTTGTATATATTTTTTATTTATTTTTTGTTGCTGAACGATGAAAATGACGGCTGGAAAGTGTATTCTGTATTGTCAGTTACAGTATATTTATATTGTCTGGGATTATGGTTAGGGTTTAAGTTTTGAGTTTGTATTAATTTTCTGGGTCAGCACAATTTATTTGGGCCAATGGTAAAAATAACAATAATAATGCTAATAATAATAATAAAAATAATAATGATAAAATTAATAATAACAGTAGTAGTAATATTAATAACGTCGATAATAATAATAATATCGAGAGTAATATAAATGATGATATAGAAATAATAAAGATAAAAATATTAATACTGTTAATATTAATATGGTTCCTATTATAAATATTATTATTAATAATAATAATAATACTTTCAATTATCATACTTAAAAAATGACTAATATTAACTGTTCTGAAATTAACTTGAGAAATTGACTCGGGTTTAGAACATATAATATATCATGAAAATTTCTGATCGTATTAAATGATATCACATGAAGTTGATTTGTACGTGCAGTGAAAGTAATTGTACAACAATTACTCACTCGGTAAATGACTATTAGAATATAACTGACAAAAAAATGATTCGGGCTGGGACTTGTGATATGTCGGAATAAATGCTCATGATTCCCTAAATGGAATTAAATAACATGAAATGCATTATAATATTATTATAATTAATAATATTGCATTATAGAAATGGCGGTTATTACAGGGTGATCCACACACGAATAATTCCACAAGCCGGATTGCTAGATCCGTACGAATAATATTGATGAATGTACAAGACAAATTCCTTACTAGAAGGATTGTACTATCGATCAAGATCAACTAAGGGAAGAAAATCAGAAGACCGACGTCGTTCTCCTACTGTAAGAGGTGGAGGTCGATATCCTTAGTCTTGAGAGAGGGGGCGATTTTAGGTGTAGGTTTCTAATAACAACTCTTTGTCATAGACTCCTTATTTATACTATATATTCAAGAATCTAGTATTTTCTTAGTTACCCATCATCTTTATTAAATAATACATTATATATAATATCCAATATTATATACATTACTTATTATTATCTAATTATAAATATAATATCCAATATTATATTTATTATTCCCAGTTGATATTTATTCCTACTTGTCTATAAATGTCCTACGTGCGACCCAAAAGGCTTATATTATGGTGGCAATTATTTAATATCTTATTAAATAATAAATCATAAGCGGCCTCTAGCAAGACATTATAATTACCTAAATAATATAAGTTAATAGTCCATTAAACCTTTTAACGTGTCAAATCCCTTTGTCACTCGATATCATATTTGAACTAAGTCATGGAGTCTGTCATACTTATTTATGTTCAAATGCTTTCTCGATCTTAAGTAGACTGATTGAAACAAATGACTCTTCATTTGAGCATGGCCATGCATTTCCTTCAATCCTACTAATCGAGGGGCCCAGCAGATATCTCTTTCACTAAGGAGAGGGACAAATCCCCATCTTGATTATTCATTGCCCTCTACATGACTTCCACTAATCCTGATCGCTAACCTTTATGATCACCATGTTTCAGATGATGTTGGATTACGTCAAGGCATAGCAGTTATCATGTTGGACTCTATGATAATCTCATATTCAAGGATTTATTGACATACTGTTATATTGAGATTCACTTATGACATTTCCATGCAGTGATCTCAATGCGGGTCTGTCCAATATTAGTTCTCCAACCAATACCCATAAGATTGATCCGTACCATACGCATAATCATCTGATGATTATCAATCAA